>CM053567.1:139377876-139420580 GCA_028646485.1 Cryptoprocta ferox
GGGACCCGCCCGTCCCCTAATTTCCCAGATCACAGTCACTCACTCAGGCATCTTTGAGGTTGTCTTCTTTCTGGCGTCTGTTTCTTCTTTCCCCCACTTGCAAATCCAAGTTTTATCCCTTCAGTCCTTCTCAGTTCAATCCATACGGGCGTGCGCGGATTACAGAGCTCCCTGCTTCTCCGCCATCTTGCCCGCTCCTACTCCATACTTCTTAAAGTAGTTTTCTTGGTATTATAAATAAAAATTTTGCATAGAACAATGTTTTCTAAAATTGGTTATTCTGTTTAAAAATTAATAATATTTCCTCTTTCCTAAGTGCTTTTTAAACATTATTTTTTATGTTTTATCCTTTGTGGTTTTCCCAACCTTCCTTCCATTAAATGTATTCCATTTGAAAACTGAATAGGAAAGGAACTTTATTTTTTTCTTTCATTTCATTTAGGGCTGTCTGGGTGGCTCAGTCAGTTAAGTGTCTGACTTTGGCTCAGGTCATGATCTCCTAGTTTGCACACTGGACCCCACTGCATCAGGCTCTCTGCTGACAGCTCAGAGCCTGGAATCTGCTTCAGATTCTATGTCTCCTTCTCCCTCTGTCCCTCCCCTGCTCATGCTCTATCTTTCTCTCTCCTTTTCTCTCTCTCTCTCAAAAAAAAAAAAAAAAACATTAAATTTTTTTAATAAATTAAATAAAATAGATTCATTTTAAAAATTTCATCTGAAGTGTTAAGTGGTTATAAATGAATAGGCCAGAAAAATGTTTTAAACATTCCTTCATTTCCAAAGAATGTTACCATGTAAGCGATTATATAATAACGTGAAGGAATTAAAAGCTTTAAAAAAGTGACACTGCCAATAATATCAATTTTCACTTTCTTATCTGCTATTTTCTTCTAAACATATATATAATTTTACTTAGTTTGTAATCATGAATATTGATTTGCAAACTGACCCCTATACACAGAGGGCACGGAAAGACGGAAGGAAGGAGCCGACCACTCCAGACTGACTGGATAGCAGTTTTAAAAAGCAAGGGAGCTTACATCGAGGCTTGTCTAAAACGCCAGGTCCATAAGTAGATGTTCACGCCACCCGCCAGAATCGTAACAGTTTATAGAGATGCATTAGCCTGCTTCAGTCACATATTCTGTCCGGAAATTCTCAACACATTATTCTCTCTAGGCTATGGTGTCAAAAATGGCTCCTACTGTGGGAACGGTGGACAGAAGTTACATTCCACGGATGGGGGAGGGGTGAGGAGCCCCTGATTGGTCTCTCTCCTCCCAGGTCAACTGGCAGTCATGTCCCTTCCATGACCTCCTCTAACAATAATATCAAACTACTTTGTATTCTACCTTATTCACTTATAATTTATCTTTAACATCATTATATGCTGCTTACCTTATCAAAAGAGTCTAAATTTTCATTTAGTTTATACATCAGTGTATCAGTTAATACTCGTTTTAAAATTAGTTTTTAAGGGCACCTGGGTGGCTCAGTTCATTAAGCATCTGACTCTTGATTTCAGCTCAAGTCAAGATCTCAAGGTTCGTGGGATGGAACCACTCACCAGCCCGGCTCTGCACTGGGCATGGAACCTGCTGAAGATTCTCTCTCTCCTCCCTCTGCCCCTCCCCCACTAGTGTTGTCTCTCAAAAATAAAGAAAAAAATTCGTTTTTAAACCTTTCTCATTTCAATGACCATTTCAATGGTTAATTTTTAATGACAGCTTTTAAAGTGGACACTGAGCCTGGGTGACTCAGCCAGTTGCGCATCTGGCTCTTGATTTCAGCTCCGGTCATGATCCCAAAGTTTGTGTTATGGAGCGTTGGACTCTGTGCTGACAGTGCGGAGTCTGCTAGGGATTGTCTCTCTCTCTCTCTCTCTCTCTCTCTCTCTCTCTCTCTCTCTCTCTCGTTCTCTGCCCCTCACCCTCTCGCTTTCTCTCTCCCTCTCAAAATAAATAAATAAAACATTTAAAGTGGACACATAGAGTTGTAACAAAAAAAAAATACTTCTAGTTGGGTTTTTTTTTAAAGTGTTCTAGTATACATGATCACAAATTTAGGTATATAGGGAAGATACTTCCAAACACATAAAATTATGGAATTTAAAAGGAAACTTAGAGCTGTAGCTTCATTATAATGTCTTTTAAGGCATCTTTGTTCTATATAATTTTTAAACCTATCACCTATCTCTCCATCTTGATACTTCTAAAACATCCCAATGCTTAAAAAGTAAAACTTTTCTAAAAACTTCTTTTCTGTATAACTTAAAAGCTGCCTCAACTTTAACACTCACACTCATACTTGCTACTCTAGCTGATATATTTTCTTGCAATAAACTGAAGTATGCGTCCCACCAAGAGTAATTTTCTTCATCACATCTCTCTTTCAAGCCCCCATTCTTCCTAATGGTGGCAACTATACACTCTATTCTTAGTAGATTTCAACAATCCATGGTTTTCCTAGATAGCTTGGGGTTTTCTCAGACAAGTTACCATATTCTTTCTCACTATCTAAGTTTTAGGTATCCTAGCTTACATAGTGTCAAAGAACAAGGGCTGAGGTGTTGATATACAGTCATTGTCTAGACTCTGCTTTCCAGAGACACATTGCCCCATCTGGTCTGCAGGCATTATCAACCCTCCACACCTGTCCTCTCAGAGGTCTGGGTTAACATTTTGTCTCTGATTCAGACTCAACAAATCATGCTACTAACTGCTGCCACAGTTTCCAAAAGGTGGGTCAACGAGCTTTCTCACACATTTTCTGCACACTTCTTAGAGGCATAGAATAAATGGACCACTGTCTGCCACCACTCTCAGTCACCACCAAACTCAGCAAAACTACTTCAGGGTCTCTACGCCTCAATACACTGTGAAATCTCTCTACTTAAGCACTTAACCACCATCATAACTCAGCAAGGTGTGAGATCCCAGGAGATTGTGAGCTTCATATGATAAAGCAGTGTATCTTGAGAAGTCTATATGGAAAAAGTAAGGATTGAGCTAACCTTAAAGAATGAGTAGGATTTACAAAGACAAATGTGAATGAGAAAAACAGACTGGAAATTTTGAGGACATAGGCAAAGGCACAGAGTATGAAATACTCAAATACAATTGAAATGGAAAATTTTGCAATATATATATCTGATCAAGGTCCTATTAAAAACTGATACAAGAACTGCCATTATTGTTCTTTTTCATTCTAATGCAAATATGACTTCTCTGATTATCTTTCCCTTTACATATTTGGGAAGAAAGGAGATAGCATAGTTAGAACAATGATTCTACTTGAGCATAGAATAAGGTTGAGACTCTTTAACAAAAATCTGTTACCCAAGGAAGACTTTTTTCCCAGAATAACTAGATTTTCCCTTACTGCAGGTCCCTAGCCTCTGGCAAAGTCTTTCTCTTCCAGATGGCTAAACATTAGGATGTGTCCTAGCTGGGGGGGCGCCTGAGTGGCTCAGTTGGTTAAGTGGCCAACTTCAGCTCAGGTTATGATCTCACTGTTGGTGGGTTCGAGCCCCGAATCGGGGCTCTGACAAGCTCTGACAGCTTGCTCAGAGCCTGGACCCTGATTCAGATTCTGTGTCTCCTCTCTCTGACCCTGCTCATGCTCTGCCTCACTCTCTCAAAAAATAAATAAATGGAAAAAAATTTTAAAAAAAAGATGTGTCCTAGCTAGTTTCCATACCAAGATCTAAATTGGCTGCTAAGAACCAGAATGCTATCCAAAACTGGGAAGATTACTGGTTAAATCCTATCTATTTTTAATAAAAATCAACACCCTTTGGATTTTCAGGGCATTAAAGTGTTTTAACATGTGTTAATATTAGGATAACAGTAAAAATTTCATGGAGAAATTCATGAAAGGATGATATATGTGTTGAAGGAGGCAAGACAATTATAAATTGGAGAGCATTCAGATCCTAATGGAGGGTTAGAACTTGGAGAGCTATTACCCTTTTGCCAAAAAGCAATAAAGAAATTCCCACAATCTTTGGAAGTGGATTCCAGTGAGAAAAGCAGCCACTTGTCTCCAAATTCACAAGATGCAACACTGAGTAAAAGCTCACTGTCCTTCTCAAACCAGGAGACCCTATTGCTCCTCAGTCACAGCAAATGAGAGTTTTAAATTTTGCCTACACTTGGGTCATAGGATTATTTACAGAGCAGCAAATACAGGGCTCATGTTTCACTAATATAAAATTAGTAAATGTTCAGAAAGCGCTTTGAAGATGAGGCATTTGTAGGATTGCTAAATATGATCATTATCATAAAACACATAAAAGTCCTGGGATTTCGTAAGCTAAATAGGTAGAGAATGACTCCGCCACACAGCACTTGAGGACAAGATGGCTCAGGGACACGTTCCTCAGAGACAGCACGCATGGACACCGCTGCAGCCCAGGTAGGCTGAAGGCCGGTGGGCGGCAGGAGGGTTTGCCATTGCTCCTCAGGGAAATTCTCTTAAGGGGCCAAATTAGTCAAAGTAGTGTCTTTTGTATCCTAAAATTCTTTTTAAAAATAACCGTTTTATAAAAATAGGAGCAATATATATCCCAAATGAAAGAAAAACAAGAATGATTAAGATGGATAACTTTTAATCGTTAGAATGCGTTTGGCTTGTTAATTTTTGTGAGACAGGTTTCCAGCAAAATTAAAGCATTCATGAAAAGTATGCTGAAACTGCCCAAGTCAAATTGGGGCATTTTAATTTTAAAAAGAATTTCATCTTGAAAATTGAAAGAATACAAGATAGTTATAGGTATCTATTTTTAATGATGTATGTCGATAATAGAGACATTAATATTTATGTTCACAATAGTTTATTTTACCTTCAGGATATGGCAGACAGAAGTTCTAAGTATTAATTTTTAATTATTGAAACATCACAATGCTTCACTACTAGACATTTTTGGTGGTGTGATTTAAAATTTTAGCTGGAAACATGAACAGGGGATTTCATTTTTTCCCATTAGCTATGTCATATGCTCAGATAGCAGTTCGCCTGAAAAATCAAACAAATGGCCTGACTGGTTCCATAGTACACACAGATGAACTAGTAATTTTTGTGTTTTGATTCTTAAGTTAATCAGATTAACACAAAGATAAATATTCACATACACATTAATCTATCTTCCAACAAAATGAATGCTTTGATAAACCTCTTGAGCCTGGTCTATATTTATGACAAAATCTTCGGACAACTTTTCTGGTTGCACTATCTTGCCAACGTCTATATCCTAGGTGAACAGTTTAAGATTGTGCAGGATGTAACTTCACAATACACAGCTTTAATAATCAGTCACTTACATATTCACATTCATATTTAGCGTAATTAGCTGTAAGAAAATCCTTGAATTGTTTTCCAAATTGTTACTGTTCATCCTCATGAGTTAACAAAAAGTCTGGTAAAAATGTCTAATCTTTGCTCTAATGTGTTTTATGTCCATGTTAACTCACTCAACTCTTTATGCTCCATAAACAGTATGTGAGAAACAATGTGTAGACATATTCTGATTTCAGCCATTCAAAGAATTAAAAAATTTTAAAGTACAACTCACCAGAAAGCCACTTTTTCTAAAATCGTTAAATAATCCTCAGTATCATTACCATTTCGTCATTACACCTGAATAGCTTCAGGACATAGCTGGTGAATAAATAAAACACTTTGAAAAAATTAAGGCATGTTGCTGAAATCAAAACAAGTTTTTCTATTTCTCATGTTAACTCTACCCAAGACCAAGTTTCTGTCAAATAAGTGGTCTATTTTCAACCAACATTCCAAATAATAATAACAGAAAAAAATGGAATTTATATGTCTGGCATTATTTTTTAGAGGAATACTTAAAAGAACTGGATATTGATAAAGTTTAATTTTCCTTTTGAATTCAGGAATACATACACATGCATGTGCACATACACATGCTTGTGCACACACACACACACACACACACACACAGGAGACTCTACATTCCAAATCAGTAAAACTCTTTGCAAGTAGGAAGAACTTCTGCATCTTAGAAAACTCAGTTAGTGGGGCACCTGGGTGGTTCAGTCAGTTAAGTGTATGACTCCTAATATCAGCTCAGGTCTTGATCTCATGGGATTCCTGGGATTGAGCCCCACAGTGGGCTCCATGCTGACAGCACAGAGCCCGTTTGGGATTCTCTCTCTCCCTCTCTATGCCTCACCCCTGCTCGTACTCTCACGCTGTCTCTCACACTCTCTCACTCTCAAAATTAATAAACCTAAAGAAAACTCAAGTAAGAATGACAGAAATACTTAGTTCATTTGCCTTTAAAATTAATTTTTACTCATTAACCAAAATTTTACATTTGTAAATCAAGATAGTAAAGTCACTGTAGTGATCTCAGATTTTAGGTGTAAGAGAAGTGAGAGTTGCATGTTAGAGTGGCCTATACAATTTAATTTTCCTTCTAGAGATCAGAAAAGAACCCTAATCTTAACTCTAATGCTAAATATGCTGATAATCAAAGGACAAATATCTACTGGAGTGCTTATCTTCCCCAGGTTTGAAAGGTCCTGAAGAGAAAATACTGTCCTACATGTCCTCTTTAAAATTAGGAAACCAGTATGGGAGATTTGCAAAATCCCTTCCAGTTCTAAAAGACTACATGTCTCTCATTTTAGGAACTTTACACTGGAGAGAAGTTTGAAGTCAATCTCCCTAGTAAACAAATTCTTATTTACAAGAATCACTTTTTATATCAGCTTATAGACTAATAAGAGGAAACAACAAATAAAGTGTATCTGTGTATCTCTAAGTTCAATTATTGCACAATTGCCAATACTCAATTTTTTTAACTACAAAAGCAGCAGTTTTTATCTAGTTCAATCTATTAGAAGGGCATAGTTGAGATGAATAGAAAATATACTTCAAGTTTTTGCCACCAATTTCATACTACAATTAATACATTTTCATTGAGGCTTATTCCATGGCAAGCTGTGTTGAGTAAAATATACAGACATAAATGCAGATATGAAGGAGGAGACTTTATGATAACATATTCATCTATGGGAATTAAGTTACCAGGGTTTTACCATATAATTTAGTCATTTATTTTTCCCCAAAATTTTAAACACTATTCTAGCTCAGTGAGTTGGTCAGATTGTAGATATTTAGAGGAAAACATTTTTCATGGTGAAGTGTCTTTTAGGGATTTTTATTTTATTTTATTATGAACCAAAATTGTTCATGGGCATCATACTTTCATAGAAATATTAAGATATTAATTTTTACATGCAAGGTGAAAACCTAATTTGGACAGAATATATTTAAATGGTCAAAGTGGGTTTTAAGTAAAATGAAACTTCTGGGGTGCTTGGGTGGCTCAGTCAGTTAAGTGTCCGACTTTAGCTCAGGTCATGATCTTGTGGTCCATGAGTTCAAGCCCTGCATCGGGCTCTGTGCTGACATCTCAGAGCCTGGAGCCTGCTTCAGATTCTGTGTCTCCCTCTCTCTCTGCCCTTCCCCTGCTCATGTTCTGTCTCTCTCTGTCTCTCAAAAATAAATAAACATTAAAAAAATTTTTTAAAAAGTAAAATGAAATTTCTAAAAACATGACTTGGAAATTTCACCTGCATTGGATATCTAGTTAATATTATCTCTTCAGGAAGTATTACCTATTCAGGAAATGACTATTAACTAACTAAAAGAATACATTTTTGATAGGTATTTGATTCTGTTTTCAAACAAAAATAAAATAAATATAGGTATTTCAAATTAATCAAGATTCAAATTAATGATTGAAATAATCAATCATTTCAATGTATGTTGGTATAAATATATGAAACACACATACACACAAACATAAGCATACATGGAACACTGTACATAAGGGTAAAAAGTATATAAAATATTAAATATATAATATAATTATAAAGTATATAATATAATCCAAAATGTTATTGACTGAATTGTGTCCCGTCAAAATTCATATGTCAAAATCCTAATCCCTAGTACCTCAGAATCTGACAGTATTTGGAGATAGGATCTCTGGAGTGGTCATTAAGTTATAAGGAAGTCATTAAGATGGGCCTCAATCCAATGTGGTTGGTGTCCTTACAAGAAATGTAAATTTGGACACAGACATACACGGATAAAAGACCGTGTGAAAACCATGGCCATCTACCAGCCAAGGCAGGAAACCTAAGGAGAAACCAATTCTGCCAACACCTTGAGCTCAGCCTTCTGGCTTCTAGAACTGTGAGGAAATAAATTTTTCTGTTTAAGCCAGAAAAAAAATGAAATTAGGAGACACATATGTACAGAGGGAAGACTATGTAAAGACACAAGAGAAAACCAGTCATCTATAAGCCAAGGAGAGAGGCCTCAGAAGAAACCAAATTTGCTGACATCTTTATGTCAGACTTCCAGCCTCCAGAACAGTGAGAAAATAAATTTCTGTTGTTGAAGCCACCCAGTGTGTGGTCCTTTGTTACATCAGCCCTTGCAAATAGTAGTACTACCGGTATACTTGCAAATAAATGTATAGCATAAAGTACATAAAACAAAACTTATATTTTACTGTTCTTGCAGTTTAAATTTATTAGTGATCTTATTCATCATTGTATATCCCTTGCCTAGCACAATGTTTGGCACATAGAAAGAGCTTAATAAACATGAGTACAATAAATGACTTAATTTCTAAAGAGGCATTTCCTCCAACACACATTTTGTGTGTGCCAAAGAAAAACATTTAACAATATTAAAACATGGATACATTAGAATAAAGTTGCCTCCAATTCATAAATAATTCGATAGCTTATTTTAAAAGCTTTTATTATTGTTATTCTCTTACTTGGTCCAATTATTGTTTTAAAATTGTGTATGTCATCTCATGCCTCTAACTACCCCATGAGTCTATGAATAATGATAAATAATCTCCCAGAGTTTTTAAAACTGTTTGGATTAAGGTATTAAAAAGGCAGACTTGAGCACTAAAATACTCATAGTTACCCTAAATGTGAGTTTTATCTAAATATACCAGTAAAAGACAGATATTAACAAAATGGATTAAAAAACAACCCAATCATATATTGTCTATAGGCAATATAGGCAGGGGCGCCTGGGTGGTTCAGTCTGTTAAGTGTCCAACTTCAGCTTAGGTCATGATCTCACAGTTCATGAGTTCAAACCCCACATCAGGCTCTGTGCTAACAGCTCAGAGCCTGGAGTCTGCTTCAGATTTCATTTCTCCATCTCTCTCTCCACTCAACCCCCGCTCAAGCTCCGTCTTGCTCTCAAAAATAAACATTAAAAAAATAATAACAATATAGGCCACGTACAATAGCACCAAAAATAATAAAATACCTAGGAATAAACTTAACCAAAGAGGTGAAAGACCTGTATTCTGAAAGCTATAAAACACTGATGAAAGAAATTGAAGATGACACAAATAAACGGAAAGATATTAAATGCTTATGGATTTGGAGAATAAATATTGTTACAATGTCCATACTACCCAAAGCAATCTACAGATTTAATGCAATCCCTTTTAAAATACCAATAGCATTTTTCACAAAACTAGGACAAATAATCCTAGAATTTGTATGGAACCACAAAAGACCCTGAATAGCCAAAGCAACCTTGAGAAAGAAAAACAAAGCTGGAGGCATCATAATCCCACATTTTAAGTGTACTACAAAGCTGACTAATTGAAACATGGTACTGACACAAAAATAAACACATAGATCAATAGAATTGAATAGAATAGAGGGCCCAGAAATAAATTATATGGTCAATTAATCTTTAACAAAGGAGACAAGAATATGTAATGGGAAAAAGATAGTCTCTTAAACAAATGGTGCTGGGAAAAACAGCAGCTACATCCAAAATAATGAAACTAGACCACTTTCTTACACCATACACAAAAATAAACTCAAGATGGATTAAGGACCTAAATGTGAGACCTGAAACCATAAAAATCCTAGAAGAGAGCAAAAGCAGTAATGTCTCTGACACTGGCCATAGCAACATCTTTCTAGATATGCCTCCTAAGGCAAGGGAAACAAAAGCAAAAATAAACTATTGGGACTATATCAAAATAAAAACTTCTGTACAGTGAAGGAAACAATCAATAAAACTAAAAGGCAACCTGTAGAATGAGACAAGATATTTGCAGATGACATATCTGATAAAGTATTAGTATACATCTCAGCAATTAAAAAATTTGTTTTAAAGTACTATTGATATATACAACAACCTGAATGAATTGCCAGAGAATTTTGCTGAGTGAAAAATATCAAAATCCAAAAAGTTGCATATTGCAGGATTCCAATTATGTAACATTCTTGACATGACAAAATTATCAAAAAGGAGAAGAGACTAGTGGTTGTCAAGGGTTAAGGAAGGTAAGAGGACTGAAGACAAGTGGGTGTGGCTATAAAAAGGCAACATGAGGGACCCTCGTGATGGAAATGTTAGGTATCTTGATTATATGAGTCTAAATATCCCAATTGTGATATTTGTACATATATCTGTACTATTGTTTTACAATTTGTTACCATTGAGGAAAATTTGTAAAATGTACAAGAGATCCCTCTGTATTATTTCTTACATCATATGAGTCTAATTGTCACAAAATAAAACATTTAATTAAAAAGTTTTGAAACACAAATACACAAACTTCTCTTCTTCTGAGGTATTTTATAAGACAACTGACCTAGTGCCTTCAATAAATCAATGTCATGAAAATTTTTTAAATGAGGGCAGAGTATAAAGCTGTTCCAGATTTTAAAAGATAAGAAGTATCATAACCAAATGCAATGTGAAGATTTTTATTTTGGTTTTTGTTCAACAACAACAACAAAAAATTGTAGAAGACATTTTGAGGATGTTCATATTTGAATATGAACTTGGTATTAGAGGCTACTGAGAAATTATTGGTAATTTCATTAGGTATTGCAATGGTCATGTTTTTTAATACCCTAATTTTTTATAGAGAAAATAAAGTATTTAGGGGTGAATGTCATGATGTAATTATTTTTCTGGAACTACATTAAAATGTTTCCAAAAACAAATGAAATATTGTAAAATGTTCATAGTTCTTAAATCTATGTGATGGATATATGGAGGTTTATTAAACTGTTCTGTTTTTAGGCATATTCAAAGTTTTCCATGATAAAATCCATTCTCTCTTGATCCCATTTCCTTCACCATGTATAGTCCCATTTCCTTATTACCTTTTTCAGCAATCTTCTAAAGAATGGTCAGTGGTCATTGTCTCCAGTCACTCTACTTTCATTCTCTTTGAAACCACTAACCATTCTCTTCCTCTTCCACTCCTAAAACTTCTTGCATCAAGGTCATCAATTACCTATATAATGCTAATCCAATGGCCCATTTTCAGTGCTCATTTGCTCATCCTGAGTTGTTAGAAATGTTTGACACAGTTAATCTCCTTCCTTATCCCTGATACACTTTTTTGGCTGCCAGGACACCACTTTCTCTTGCTTTTCTTCCTGAGTTACCCCTCTCGGTCTCCTTTGCTTGCTCTTCCTCTTCTCCCTAATCTCTCAATAGGAGAGTGCCCCAGTGACATGTCCTGGTCTTCTCTGTCTATATTTACTTGCTTGGTAATCTCTTCTAGTCTCAGATCCTAACCTAAATGTTGAAGAATTCTAAATTTATATCACTAGCCCCAACCTCTATCTCAAACTCCAGACTTGTATATCTAATCTACATCTCCATTTGGTTGACTAGGGAACATCTAAAACACAAAATGAATAAAAGTGAACTCATAGTCATTCCCTCAAAACTTGATAGATTAGTAGACTTCCCGCCTTCGTTGAGGATAACTCCCTCATCAAGCTAAAGAACTGAAAACCATCTGACATCTCTTTTCTACTCATATTCCACACAAATCCATCCATAACTCCTACCAACTCTATACTCAAAACATATCCAAATTCAAATCCTTTTCATTTCCTCCACCTCTACCACTCTGGTCCAAACCAACATCAAATTATGCTTGAATTATTATAATCATGTCCTATCTTGTCATTCTGCTTCCAGCCTTGCACTCTATAATTTGCTTTCCACAAAGCAGTCAGAGAGATCCCATTAAGAAAATAAATCAGGTTGGGACACCTGGGTGGCTCAGTCAGTTAAGTATCCAACTTACTTAACATGACCATCGGCTCAGGTCATGATCACACAGTTCATGGGTTCGAGCCCCGCATCAGGCTCTGAGCTGACAGTTCAGAGCCTGGCGCCTGCTTCAGATTCTGTGTGTGTGTGTGTGTGTGTGTGTGTGTGTGTGTGTGTCTGTCCCTTCCCCACTTGTGCGCTCTCTCTCTCAAAAATAAATAAACATTTTTTAAAGGAAATTAAATCAGATCATCATACCATTCTGCCCAAAACTCCCAAAGCCCACATTTCACTCAGAGAAAAAGTCGAAATTATTACAATGACCCACAGAGCCTTAAATGACCTGGGCCTTGGAACTTTCCAAAATTACTCTCTTCCCACTATTATCCTCATTCACTGAGTCAGCCACAGTGCCCTCCTAACACGCCCTACCAGGCATACCTTTCTCTCATAGCCTTTGCAGAGTTGTTCCATCTGCCTGGGACATTCTTGAAATCTGTATCGCCAAAACATCATCGGTTTCACGTCTACTCAGATTTTACCTTCTCAGTAGGCCTAACCTTACTACCCTAATACCACATCCTGCCACTATCATCTCACATACACTCCCACATTTCTGATCTTTACCTAGCTCTACTTTTCCTATAGCACTTAAGATCTTTCTACCAGTTATATATCTTATTTATTAATCATATTCTTTGTTATCTCTCCTCAATAAAATGTAATCTCCATAAGGAAAGAGAACTTTGTTCCTGCTACTATGCCTGCCTAGTCCATAGAACATCTACAAATATTTGCTAAATTGAATATTTCAGTATTACATTATTCATATGTGCTGAAAAATAAGCAGGACAAATATTAAATTTACTAGTTCTACATGTTACTTTTCAGCCTCAGCAGTCCATTGAATCCATAGTTAATGTAAAAGAATCCATTTTTATACTTAATATCAAGTCATACTATTTCTGAGAATGTCCTATATCTTGCTTATATTAACACTTGCTTTTCCCATATCTTTCTGCTCAGAGGAACAGAGCCAAACACAAAAATGAAACTCACAATGTGTGGAAAGATTACCCTGTGTATCGTAATGCTGGTTATTGCTGCAGTAATCATTGGACTCATCATTTACTTTGTCACTTATGGTAAGTAGTCACTGTGTCTGACTGACTAATCACACAGAATTATTGATTCCATTATTGAGAAAATTATGAATTTTGATAATGGAGGAAGGAAAGAAGTCAGACAATATTATGTAATTGAGAGAATTTCTTAAGTTTAATAGCACTTACTACAAACTGTTCTTTAGTGACCTCTGGCTTAGGGTATTCTAAATGCAGAGATTTAATGTACTCTTTTTGTAACTCCTGCCAAAGATTAGGGTTCTGGGAATATGTTGATGAATAAGCCACAGTTCCTACCTCTGTTGAACTTATAACTTTCTGAAGAGATAATTAATGAGTTAACAAACATAAAAGACCCTACTCTATGGGATTTTAAGCTATTTTGTTTCAAAGCCTATAATATTTTCTTCATGTAATATTTTCTTCTCATAAAATTCTTTCTGAAAAGTAGAATATCCCCTACCATTGAGGGATGAAATTTAAAAAGGTCAATACAAATACAAATTTTTATATATTTTGCATAAAATAAGAAAAAATATGGGATCATGAAGATGCATCTTTCTTAAATACAGCACTTTGTGCCAAATTTGCTGTATGCTGTTCTTGTCACTTTATTTAACCCACTATTTCCTAACCTCTGCAAGAACGAGGACCTTTTTATAGGAAAATAATTTTTTCTACACTCCCACAAAAGAATTATTACTTTGTTGAATAGGATAATAAAGACAACTATAAATTTAGCAATTTTTTAAAAATTAACTTGTATTTAATTAACTACATCTACCTCTGTCTGAAAATCAGTAATACATATATGCACAAGAATCATCATTTTTTAAGTCTAGAACAATGCCTGCTGTATACATATTTTTCCCTAGCATCATCTTCTGCTATCACCATGCCACTATCTTATATAATTCATGGCTCATAAATTGGGTACCACTGCTTTAGGATAGAGTAGTATTTTCTGAAAAAGCACATTTAGGAAAGAAGATGTCTAGCTAAGTAAACAACCATTTCAGTTTATAAGGTGAAAATAATTTCCATAAAGACCAATAGAGTTGTATACAGTGGAGTAAAAAGGCCATCTCCTCCAGAAACTGTTTATACTGCTATGCTTCATCTTTCACACACACTCTTCCTAGACATAGACTGTAAACACAATTCTTAGTAGATTGTAATGCCAGCTGCTACCACCGCCAGGCCAAGAGTCATAGTCATGGCATATCCCCATAAATCCTTGAATAAGTGTTGCTCACTCAAGACATAGACACAGAACATGCTGCCTTTCATCAAAAGTATGAAAGTGCCAGAAACTAGAGAGAAGAAAAGATATTTAAAGAGGTTATCTTTGGAGATAGGTATGCCGTAAAGTTTTTATACTACTAAAACCTCCCCAATATATAAATAATAGATGTTTCCCCCTTATGTCAAGCTGAGAGATGAGCTTTGAAAGAGAAACTAATTTCAGAAAAGTTCAGAAAAACCTAGAAGGAAATTAGTTTTAAGTATGTACTAAGTTCCTAGAGCACTAAAGCTAGATGACAAATTCTTAACCATTCAAGTAAGGACCTAGAGGGGTCCACATCAAGTTAATGAAGTGGGAAAGGAATAGCAGGACGGGGTAAGTAAAGAGCTTGGTAAGAGGGGAAAAAAACCCTTTAAATTAAGTTCAAACTTTGATTTAAAAATAGACCTGGCTATTTTAATGTCTGAATAGAGACCATATTTTGTGGTTTATAGTGACCATAATACTAGTTGTTACTAAAGAATTTAAAAACAAAATTGTTTTTATGGTTACATACTACAAATTATACTTGTTTGTAATGCCAGTATATATATATTTGTGTGTGTGTGTAAGCACCATTTGCAATTTATTCTAAAGCAATATTCTACACAGATATGTTCAGTAGGCCTAGAAGAAACTACCCATGTGAAAATATGAGTTCTAATATATTTAAGATCTCACTCTTAGAGTTAGTGATATCTATTTCCCAGAAATTATAAACCTTAGTGACTTACACAAACTTCTAAAAAGGAAAAAAAATTCCTAATTAAATACTTCTGCATCAGAATAGGTAAATTTTGTTAGCAATGAAAGTTTTGTCAAGTCATAGTAAGCCTGTGGGAACAAGAATAGAACCTCCTGAAACTGTGTAAAATACTTTGATAGGGCTTAGCTTTGTAAAAGTCATTAGTTTTTCACCTTAAGTTTACATACCTGATGCCACAGTATCTTGTATGAACTAAAACATTAAATGAATCAGAATGATCCTTTTAAGAAAGCTACATATTTGTCACTAAATAAACCACATCTCAATCTGATGAACCAAATTTTATACTTTTTACCCAGATGCTCTGTCATGGCATCATACAGAGGCAGCCTTACAATGCTCCTCTTTTTGGATGAAGCTTTCAGTACCATATGAATATTTTCCAGTTCACGACACCAGACTCCACACCTGAAAGCAATGAGCCATCTCCTCACAAAAACTGGAAAGATGGCTAGAAAAACCAAAGCCCCACATTAATATTCATTCCAAGATACCTATCTTTTTCTGCTTCCCATGACTCTATACAATGGTAATGTTGTGTCTTCTATTTGGTTAACTTTTTAAGAGATAGATAAATAGATAAGAAAAGAGAAAAGACAAAAAGCCATCTGAAACTACCCAGATTCAATTCAACGAGCATTAATTGGGCGATTACTATGTACTTAACAGCAAATCCTAGGCTAGGCGATATAATGGAAGAATAACTATAGTGAAGGAGAGCTGATAGAGCATCACACTACTCTCGAACTAAAAGTGTTCAGCAGGGTCAGCACAATTGTCCAACAAAGGGCCAGAAAGTAAATAGTTTCCTCCTGATGAGCCATTATAGTCTCTATTACAACTGCTTGAGTCTACTGCTGTGCTAGAGTTGACGATACATAAATAAATAAATGTAGTGCTTCCCAGTAAAACTTTATTCATAAACACTAAAATTTGAATTTCATATCATTTTCATATGTCACAAAATATTATTCTTTTGACTTTTCAACTTTAAAAAAAAAGTAAAAACCTTTCTTTGGTCACAGGCTAGTAGTAGGCTAGATTTCATAGTTTACTGACCTCTAATCCAGAGCAATGAATTTTAACCCTGGCTGTACCTTAGAATCACATTAGAAGGAATTTGGCAGAGAGCAACTGAACCAAGTGAATAAAGTTAACATCAGCTATAATGGGGCAAATTGATATCAGGTGCCTAATATTGGCCAAAGGACACTATTAACTGCTGTTTTCTTACTGGCCAGAAAAACAAGTAAATTATAATTTAGATCTACTCAAAAATATCAGTTTTATTAAAATGTCAAGCCATATAAAGTGCCTGTTTTCTATAATCTCTAATACTGTATTTAAGTAAGCTTTCTTCAGCATTTTGGAGAGCATATCTCTTCTAATTACTCTTCTTCAGAAATTTCTGTTATTCTGGGCCATTAATACCATCCTGTTTAGTTATGCATTTTCTTAATCCTGGTCCACAAAGAGCTGACAGAACATGCAGAGGAGACCTAAACCCTACTCTCCTTCATCACCGATATCCCAGGACCCACCTCCTCTCCCATAGGATTCATGGATATCCACACTTTTCCAAGTTGATCTATCACAAAGGGAACATTTTCAGTAGTTGCAGATCATTAATTCATGGTAGGAATTGCTTAAGGAATATCAGAACTCTGAATGGAGAAAGGAGAAGTCTACATGGAGAGAGGGCTCTGGGCTATAGGGGAGAAGGAGCTAAGCTTGACTGTCATAGGATGACATGGAAAAAAAGTAATTGAAACAAACTTGTTAGACAGGAACACCAGAGGTATAGAAGTAAATGTCTGCGTGTTCTAAAACCATGGCCTCGCAAGGAGGAAAAATAGACATGGGCCCTGACCCAGGAAATAACACTTACCTGAGAACCTTCCATTTCTGTCCTTTCCTCTTCCTTCACTGGGTTTCTTCCTTAGGTGAGATTATGTAGGTAGAGAAGTTACATCACATCTTGAGAGTATTCCTTTAAAGGCTTCGGCATAGCCCCTTCACCTGCTACGACCACAGCCAGACAGAAGGGCCTTGAAATACAACAAAGGCCCCTTTTGGGTCCTTTCGTCTCAGGAGAGGTTGAGAAATAATAAGTTCCTACATGGAGTTTCTCCTTGCCTATCTTCAGGGAACTTCCCTTCCCTCAGATGCCCCAAAATTCTCCTACAGCATGGATAATACAGGCTACACTGACCTGCCCCCACCAAAATAGGTAAAACAGACCCTATTACCTCCCCTTGAACCAAAGGCTGAAGTCAATTCTCAGAAATATACTCGGCAGCCCTCATACTTAACCCTGGCCTCACCTTAAGATCACCTGGAGTACTTAATTACAACATTGATGTTCCCACCCAGAATAGACAGACTGTGAGAGAGGGCACAAGTGATGAGAGTTCTTAAAACTCTACCTGTGATCCTAATTGGAAACCCAGGCCAAGAGCCACTTACCCAAGCCTTGCTTCTCAAGCTTTAATGTGCATAAAAATCACTTGAGTGGATGTTAACCAGACTTACTGTGGTGATATAAATACATACATATATACATAATATATACATATATATCTATATTTTATAGACATGACATATATGTATATTTTATAGACATATATGCATATATTTATATTTGACATACATATATAAAATCCTTATGTTGTATACCTGAAACTAATATAATGTTATATGTCAATTCCATCTCAGTTTTTAAAAATCACTAGGAAATTTAAAACATGTTTTTAAAAAAATACAAAGAGTTGAATCAGTCAGGATCTAGTCCTCCCTGGAGCCCTTAATTCTAGCTCAGAGTGTGTCCTGGATTATTTGAAAAATATGACTCTTCTAGGAAGGAAAAAAAGAAATTCTAGGTCATGTCTTTTGTTGCTCAAGGTCTAAGTTACATTTGAAGGAGAGGAGCTAATTTTTTACTATGATAGTCTGCTTGTTCTTCTGAATGCCAAGAGTTAACACTCAGTTTACCACTCTACCTTCTAATTAAGGGTTTGGTGTCTTACCTGATACCAGGGCTAGACAATGACAATGACTTTCCTCTTTAGTGTGTGAAATTCATTTTGTAATTCAAGAAGTTTATATAACCTAACATTGCCTCAATGCCATAGATTCTCAACCTTGATATTCTAACAGAAAAATAAGAAGCCATAGAGTATTTATGAATAAAAATATATAACAACAAAAATACTATGGTCTTCAGAATTTTCTTTTCCAGCTTTATTGAGATATAGTTGACACATAACTTTGTGTCGCTGAAGGTGTACAATGAATTGATTTGATACACCATATTGAATTGAAACGATTACCACCATACACATATATTATTTCAGATGTTTCATTGTTAGTGTATAGAAACACAACTGCTTTCTGTATGTTGATTTTATATCTTGCAAATTTACAGAACTCAATTAGTTCTAATAATTTTTTCTGGAATCTATAGGAGTTTCTATATGACAACATCTGCAAATGATGACAGTTTTACCTCTTCCTTTCCAATATGGATGCCTTGTATTTCTTTCTCTTGCCTGATTGCTCTGGCTATAACTACTAGTACTATGTTGAATAAGACTAAAGAGAGTGGGCATCCTTGCCTTATTCCTGACCTTATAGGAAAAGCTTTTAATCTTTCACCATTAGGTGTGATGTTGGCTATGATTTGTCATATATGGCTTTTATTATTTGAGGTATGTTTCTTCAAGACCCTATGTGTTGAATGTTTTTACAAAATGAAAGAATGGTGTACTACATTTTGTCAAATGATTTTTCCTCATCTATTGAGATTATCATGATTTTTATTTTTCTTCTATTAATGCATTGTATCATGTTTATTGATTTGTGTATATTAAATCATCCTAGCATCCCAAGGATAAATCCCATTTGATTATGGTGTATGATCTTCTCAATGTGTTGTTAAATTCAGTTAACTAGTATTTTGTTGAGGATATTTGCACCTATATTCATCAGGGATGTTAGTCTGTAGTTTTCTTTTCTTGTAGTATCCTTACCTGGCTTTAGTATCAAAGTAATGTTGGCTTCATAAAATGAGTTTGGAAGTATTTCCTCTTCTTCAATTTTTGGAAGAGTTTGAGCTCTCTTTCTCCCTCTCTCTCTCTCTCTCTCTCCTCTCATTGTGCCCTCCTAGTCTATGGAATGGAGAGGTACAACAGGGCCTGAGAAAAGCTGAAAGAAAAAAATTAATTTATACTGTATTTGATGTATTAAAATAGTATAGTCCAGTTTAACACTCAACTGTTTGCTTTACTTTTCTATAGTTTTAAGTTTGATTTCTTTCTTCTATTTATTTAATTTGCAGTGCTTGTAAGTCATGCTTCATTTTACTTTCTCTTTTATTCATTTTCATTTTCTAGGTGCTTCACAAATGATAAAACCTAGGACTCTGTTGATTTTCCTAAATAGTAATCTGTGAAGAGCACAAAAACTAAGATAATTATCTATGCTTTCATATCGTTTCTCATAGTAACATATCTATCTCAGATGACCCAAACTTGAAAGCTGGCATATTAAAATTTTATATTAAAAATTCTGATGTATAACCTTACATCTTTGGATAAGGTTATAGAGCTAGATAATGTTAATAAATATTGCTCTGTCAAAGTTATTTTAACAATCACTAGGAATCAAAACTATTTAAATGTTGAGTTACCTTTAATTTAATCAGAATATTAAATTTCACATGATTCTCTTAAGAATGAAAGTAGTTACATGATGAATGAAGTGAGAACTACTTCTTTTCTCTCTCCTTTCCAGCGAAGACAACTTTCTACTATCATATCAGCTTTAAAGTCAATAATATTGACTATGACAGCAAGTTTGAAAAACCATATTCACAAGAATATATGGACCTAAATAAAAAGATAGTATCTTTGGTAAGTTGAATTTTTTTTCTGTGCATTGCCCTTTTAAATGTTGTGTTCCTAGAAGTGCCAGAATCCTAATAATAACCTTCCAAGTTGGAAAAGATTGATAATTTCATACTATTTCTTACCACTATCTTAGTTTTAGATTAAGATAGTCCTTTCAGTAAGTCAGTCAGAAAACATGTACAGGAAAAAAATGTAAGAGGGACATATTTAGAGAACACTAAGAAATGCCTGACACATGAGAGACAGTCAATGAATATTTCTAATGTATTAAAAAATGAATAAAATATATCCTACCTCCAAGATACCTGAACAAAGACATGTTGTTTCTGATCCTAAACTGAGGAGTCCTTCATGGAAGAATGGCCAGTGTAGAAGAGAACATATAGCCCAAAATAAAGATCATCTTGTATCGCCTCAGTGTAGTAAAAAAAAAATTTAAATGTCTACTTAAGAGTGTGCTTTAAATTAACCTTTAGTCTTGACTACTCCTTGGATATAAGCTTCCTTTATCATAGATCACTCTGATTAGCTCAAGTAATTCTACCAAACAAACCAAATCTTGCCAAAAGCAGTGGTGGCATTATTCACCTCCCATTTCTTTGAGTGCATTCCTGACAGGACATCTTTGATCTGACTGAAACTTGTAGTCTTTCCATAAAATCCCTCTACCTCCAAGTTTCTAATAAATTCAGTCTTTAAAAGTCTTGGTATGCTTTTACCATTATACTAAGAATTAGTATATAGAAAATGGAGAAAGAAAATTCCCACTTTTCCTGTAGCTTTATGATAAAGAGGAAATAACAAAAGAGCAATATAATACAATGGTTAAGAATAGGCCTTGGACTTGGAGTCCTTGTTTAATTCTAAGTTTAGCCATTTACCAGCTACATAAACTTAAATCATTTAATCTCTTCACATTTCAGTTTCTTCAACTAAAAATGATATGACAAATATCATAGAATTGTTATAGGCATCATATAAGATAAAATACATCATAATCTTAGCAAAAGTTCTATTAATCTGTAAACTCTTAAAAAAAGATAGCCTAAAAAAATACCTAAAGCAGAGCATCATTAATATTCTTAATAAGTTGTAAACATAACAAAGTTATATATAACTTTAAAATAATTCCAATTATATTGAAACTAAGAAACTCACCTTTTATTCTATAAATTTATATCAACTCATTCAAATCAATTAACCTATGTTAATCTCAAAATGAATATTCTAAAATTATTGGATTTCACAAATTATCATATCATGTTGGTCAGTCAACCACCAATCCTGATACCTTGCTTCAGCTCCTTTAGCAATCCTCATTCTCAATTTTTAACTCATTTGTATTTTTTAATGTTTATTTTTGAGAGAGAGAGAGCGCGCAAGCAGGGGAAGGGCAAAGAGAGAGGGAGACACAGAATCTGAAATAGGCTCCAGGCTCCAACCTGTCAGCACAGAGCCTGACATGGGTCTTGAACCCAGGAACCATGAGATCATGACCTGAGCTTAAGTCAGACACTTTTCCAACTGAGTCAACCAGGAACCCCAACTCATCTGTATTAAAACAGTCACCAGGGGCACCTGGGTGGCTCAGTCAGTTGAGCTTCTGACTCTTGGTTTCGGCTCAGCTCATGACCTCACAGTTCATGAAATCAAGCCCTCATCCAGCTCTGTGCTGACAGATCAGAGCCTGCTTGGGATTCTCTCTCTCTCCCTCTCTTTCTGCCCTTTCCCTGTCCTCTGTTCACTCTCTCTCTCTCAAAATAAATAAATAAATTTTATTTTAAAATAAGTAAGTAAATAAAAAAGAATCACCAGATAGTTCTCATACTTTTTCTTCTCCATGGGTTAAAGTGCCTGCTTTTACATTCCTTTCTGTTTTCACTTAACACAATGATGCTCTGTGTATTATATTACTGTACACAGCATTCAAAAACACAATACTGGTGATAAGAGCACAAAATGGAGCTGTGAATCATTCATCAAACTCACCTATTAGTCACTATTATAATACCTACCACCTGTTCATCTTCTTGTGATTTTCATTAAATAATTCTTGTGATGATAGACTCTAAAAAGAAGAAATTTGATAAAGAAAGATGCTGCTTTACTATGTATGGTAGTCTTTTACCCACAGAGACTAGGCCTCCATAGGGAATATTTTCATGTTTTAGATATGTGGTTTTCCAGCAGACAACTCAGGAATAAATCTCTGTCATTTCCTATTGTTTGTAGCTCTCTAAAAGATACGATGCCCTATTACAGTGAATAGAAATTCTAAAAATTAGAGTAAGGCAGTATCTTAACAATAATCATTAGCTTTACTAAACATCAGTGTTGGCCTAAGGACTTTATGCATTAATTTCTTTACTCCTCACAACGTGCCCATTTTCTATATGAGGAAACGGAGGCACTAAAACATTAACTTACTCAGGGAAAGTATGCTTCCTACCTTCTTTATGATTTTTCTGTGCTATAATTGAAGAGCATGCAAATATAAAATCTTGAGCAAATTTCAGATTATATCAATTTCACATGGCCAGTCAAATGTTCAAAAATGTTTAAACAAATTCTATGTGGTTTTCATATATAATGCATCAGATTATATATGACCAAAATGATATCTGTGTGAGGTACCAAAATTATCCATACAAAACAGGGCAGTCACGCTCGTACATCAAACCACTTGTCCAAGATCAGGGGCATCTTTGGTCACTACAAACCAGGGCATTTGTCAAATGAATTTTCCACTGACTTAATGTAAATCTGGCATGGGCATATGTACCTTTATGCATATGCCTCTCTTTGGGGCATCCTATCAAATGACAGGATTCACTATAGAATTCATCAGGATTAGAAATACATAATTTTTTAAAAAGTAATAAAATGAAGGATAATATTCAGGATTCCTGTTCCATCTAACATGGTTAACAATATTTAGTTGGTGTAAAAATCATTTTAGTGTTCATTCAGTTTTACGCCCCTCAAAACATATCAGAAATCTAAAGTGCGAGTAGTGGTCCTAAATTCCTTATTACCATACTCTCTAATCTAGGCTATTTTTAAAACAAAACACTTATCTGATGTATTAAATGAAAATCATTGTACATTAAGTTTTCAACCCCGAAGAATTAAAGAAGATCCAAGGTTTATCAAAAAATGTAACCAAGATTACAGAGCTATTCTTCATATTTCAAATGATATAAAGATAACTAACAAAATTACTAACGTGCTAGTTTTCTACAGTTGGAAAATAAGAATAGAAGAAATAAATACTGTATGTTCAAGATGTCTATAGACATGAGGGGAGGGTGATTACTGTAAAATGTTGGAAAGAACCATAGACCCACTTTTACTCCACATCTGAGAGCACCTAATTAGTAAATATGTACAATCTCTCTTGCATCCACTTTGGGGGGTATCATGTGGGAGTATTTTCCTGCCTCTATAATAATACATCAGCTTATAATCCTTTGTCAAACATTTAACAGTAAAATTTAACAATATAACAATATCATGAACAAAATGTTTTCCTATATATTTATGAACTGATATGAAAGAGAATTTTAAATACCTGAATAATTTGTATAAAAATTAATTACAAATGAATATGTTAAACAATACTAAACTGTTACCACACTAAAATTTGATAAGTTAGAAACCAGAAATTCTTCAGAAAAGTGGCTCCAATTACTTTCTGGATATTTTTTCTACTCCTTCATGCGATATAGTTATTTTTCTTGATCCTCAGAAAACCTACTTCAGGCTGAAATTTTTATAGACAATCCCTTATATAAACTATACAGTTAGGCATTGCTCAAGCTCCTGTATTTATTAAAAACATGTATTGATTGGTACTTTTAAGCTTCCTATTTGGTAAGTATTGTGATGACCAATTTCTCAACCGTAAAGTTGATTTGAACACCATAAATGATCATGACTTGCAGTTAATAAACTCATTCTTGGCTCCATTATTGTCAAGATCTTCCCATCAACACAGTTCAGAACCTCCTTCCATTTGCTTGTCTAACTGGTGACTTGGGAAGAATTTTGTACATTTTTCTTTAGGAAGAAAGGAGGGAGGGGGATGGAGTCAAGCAAATCATCTGAGAAAAGTAAAAAATTTGTTTACCTGGTATGAAAGAGAAAGATTTAGGGTTTTTAATATGTGTGTCTTTTGACCTCCATTTAACTTTCCAGTCTTGTCTTTCCTTATTTCTGGGAAAATAATTAGTTCAGAAATTCCTGATCAAAGCCCTGCCCAAAAACCCTAAGTGGGTTTCTGAAATTTTCCTTTTGATTTCAGGTTAAATATCTGACAACCCTTTTCTATAGAGACTGGGCTTCTGGAAAATAGGAATTGCATGAGTAGTACTGGAGAAATTTCCATAACTTCACCTTACAGCTTCTTAAAACTCCCTAAGCAAGTTTTGGTATTAGTTAAGGTGTGTGTTGATCTTCTGAGCTATTGTAGGGTTTGGGAAGATGAATATAATCAAAAAAAGGATGAGGAATTAAGGATGTTAGAATAAACTATGAATAGCCAGTCTTTGGAAAAAGGAATAAAAACTAAAAGCATTGCAAATTCAGTTACATTTTTATTTGGAGACAGTGCCGTATCAAAAAATGGTTCTGTATCATCCACTTATCCATCTTACCTCAGTAAGTAAATATATGCTAGGGCCACATGTCTCTGTTCATACTGAAAACTTATTTTAAAAATAATTTACCAGTTGGGGTGCCTGGGTGGCTCAGTTAAGCATCCAAGTTCGGCTCAAGTCATAATCTTGCAGTTCATAAGTTAAAGCCCCGTGTCAGGCTCTGTGCTGACACCACAAGCCTTGAGCCCTCTTCAGATCTCTGTCTCCCTCTCTCTCTCTGCCCTTCCTCTGCTTGTGTGCCCTCTCTCTCTCTCTCTCTCGAAAATAAATAAATAAACATTTAAAAAATAACAATAATTTAGCAGTCATCAACTGTTGTCCTCAGTCTAGTCTCTGTATTTTACATTCATTATAACTGACCTAGTCATTATATCCTAAAGTCAATTTGACCCTTCTTTTCCATTATCTAATCATTCACACTTTTTTTATTTTATTTTATTTTATTTTATTTTATTTTATTTTATTTATTTTATTTTATTTTATTTTTTTAGAGAGAGAGAGAGAGCATGAGAAGAGAAGGGCAGAAGTGGAGAGAAAGAGAGAAAGAGTGAGAGAGAAAGAGAGAGAGAGAATCTTAAGCAGACTCCATGCTCGGCATGGAGCCCGACACAAGGCTTGATCCCACACCCCTGGGATCATTATGTGAGCCAAAATCAAGAGTCAGATGCTCAACCAACTGAATCATCAAGCTTCCCCTCATCACATTTTATTAATTATTCCTTTAAAGTGGACTAGCCCGACTTCCAAGGCAAGATTGCTGATTAAAAACAAGTATTTATCCTTCATTCCCTCCTCAAATCTCACTGGAATGACAGAAGAAAAATGAAAACAACCTAGTGTGTCTTACAGTGACAGGAATATTGCCACTGATGCACTGAAAGAGTGAAAAGTTTCTGGAAGATAAAAATTAGAGCTCTCCTTAAGAGTAAAATCTCAGCAGTACAGTTGTTGACAAATTCACAATCCCCTGGAGAAAAAATATGGGCTTCCAAAAAGCAGGTCTTCCCAACAAAAGCTTGGAATTAATCTAAGATCAGAGACAGTAAAGATTATAAAAGGAAGCTGAGTAATAAATTAATTAATTAATTTAAGGAAATAAGGTGTTAAAAATTAATCAAAGAACTGGATCAAGCACTCTGCTAGAAGTCCATACTAATTCAATTAGAAAAAAGAAAAAGAAGTGATTCAAGTATATTGAAAAGAATGGTGGGATAAAGTCATTATTTACAGACAACATTACTATATACTTAAAATATTCAAGAGTCTCAATTGAAAAATTACTGGAAGGAATAATAGAGTTTTGTAAAGTGGCCCAATGAGGGCCTTGAACCATGAGACCATGACCTGAGCCAAAATCAGCAGTAGGATGCTTAACTGCCTGAGCCACCCATGCACCCCGAAACATCTTTTTAAATTGATCTACTAAATTTTTTAACTTGAAAATTATTTTTTTTAGTACCACATCGTCTTTTTTGCTGTGCTTGGGTATACTCTTACACAGGCTTTTTTTCCCCTCACCATCGTTTAGGGTGCTATTCCTCCAGAAGTTCTATTTTGAGGAGTATCTAATCTGTTTTATTTCCTTTCTTTGAATGCTGGGCTCCTTTATTTGCATTATCATTTTTCCTTGTTGGCTCACTGGGGCCACTGTCTTTTTATTTCAGGCAGTCCTACAAATTCTACAAGTCTTATAAATCCTTCTTGGCCTCCTTGAGGCCATGAAAACCCACTCACATGGTCCAATGTCAGCTTTATCCCTGGTTATCCACAAACTTCTGTTGGCCAAGCTCTTCCCAGGGCCTGTTGCAATTTTCTTCTTACACAGGGCTCTCAGACTGTTCTCTAGGTCCTTCCTTGACCCTGGAAGAGAAAGGTCCTCATCACCTCCTTGCTTCCAGGGCCCCCATAAAACCCCACTCCACTTGGTCCCAGGAGAGAGAGATGTATTGGAATTAGGAATAGAAGAGAAATGTGGTATTATTTAGTTACCATTTTACCAGGATTCCTTCATTAATTATATTTAGAAATAACATCTAAACTCCTTACCATGGCCAATAAGGCTGTCTGTAATTTCGTCCCACTACCTGGACAACCTCAACTTATACACTGTCCCTTGTTCACTTAAGTCACAACAATTTTTTCTACCCCTCAAACATACCAATCTCATTCTTACCTAGGACCATAGCACCTGGTTTTCTCTCCATCTAAAATAATCTTCTCCCCTGGATTCTCAACTTTTCATCTTCCAAGTCTCACCCAAATGTCACCCCTTCTAAAAGGACTTACTGGATCATTCAAATATTGTCCCCTGAATCACTCTGTCGCATTACTTTATTTTACATTCTTTTTATTGCCTAACACTATCTCAGATTGTCATATTTATATATTTATTTCTTTGTCTACTTATTATCTGTTTCCTCCACTGAATTTTCAAGTATGTATCTACTCTATTTATAGTTTTATTTCAATAGATATCTATTGAATAAAAGAACACATCCAATTGCTTTGGAACAAAAGGAAAAGTATAAATTAAATCTTTGCAATGCCAGTAATGAGGCACTGATATTAAAGGCCTGTCTTTGCCAAAGTAAAAGCCATAAACAGTGAAATTTGTTGTGAAGGTCCTGCTGTGGGAAATCACTCATTAGGTTAAAATCAGGAACAATTAAGAAAATGATTCTTACATAAAATTTCTGAGAGATTTTTACATATCCTGTTTCAAACCTGTCAGCAGCATATACCTGAAGGAGCAGGGAAAATGGTGTGTAGCCCAGCCATGAAAGGGGGCCCATAGTTAGAAAGAACAGAAATAAGTATCTCATCTGTGGGGACATTTCTGTTAGGTTTTATGGCATTGATGTTCAATAAAAAGCTGAACATAGAGTGGGGCTAATGCCTGGGTGGCTCAGTCAGTTAAGCGTCCGACTTTATCTCAGGTCATGATCTCGCAGTTTGTGGGTTCAAGCTCCGCATCTGTCTCTGTGCTGACAGCTCAGAGCCTGGAGCCTGCTTCGGATTCTGTGTCTCCCCCTCTCTCTCCCCTTCCCCTGTTCATGCTCTCTCTCTGTCTCTCAAAAATAAATAAACATTAAAAATAATTCTTTTAAAGCTGAACATGGAAAACAATCTCTATCAGTTGGTCCTTTGAATTCACCTCTTCAAAAAAAGTACTGTATTCTGCCCTATCATGCTACTGCCTGGAAATAAATATTCTTGCCTTACCTTACCACATAATTTATTGATTTGAAGACATTTGTGAATAAACCTACCTCATATAAAGATAATTCTCAAAAAGATATATTTAACATACATCTTTTTCTTAAATGGGTCATGATCTAGGGAAATTTTAACATTATGTATTCAACGATATTAAGGATTTATTAATTACTAGCATGCAGGTAATAATAAAATAAAATCAATTTAGCCGTATGGTAACTGGTGAAGTTGAATGATGGGTACACGGGGTTCATTACACTCTTTTGTTTGCTATTGTATATGTTTGGAGTTCTCCACAATAAAAAATTTAAAATTTTTTTAAAAAGAAAACATAAGTATTTATTCATTTTACTTTTTAACAGATAAATGAAACCTTTCATGGATCTAAACTGAGAAGACAGTATGTCAAATCTCACGTTGTCCAAGTAAGGTATGTAAAATAGCCCAAGAGGCACAGAGCAGAAAACTCTGTCCTTTACTTTCATGCCTCATACTCACCAGAATAAAATTTTTGGTATAAATTGAAAGGTTGAAATAAATTTTAGTTTTAGGCTTCAAAACTACTAGTATTTTCAAATGTGAAAAAAGGTATTCAAGATCTTTTGGAAAATTATTCAACCAGAACCAAGAATTCCAAATGATTATGAGTCTCAGGTAAAGGCTGAATGGGTTGTCTTTTATTTGAAGGCACAAGGTCAAAAAGCAAATCTAACATCAGGAGATGACTTTAGCAGAGGAAAAGAATGGGTAAGATAAGAGAGCCATAGAATATTTGACCCAGGAGAGAGAAACTAGTAGATATGCACCAGATCTAGCTTAGAGTCATGGATTACGTATAAAAGTTGGGAAATATCATATAAAAGACATAATTTTCAGAATGTGTTGAAAAATAAAATCTGTAATCTGAGATTACAGGGCCTACATTCCTATGTGGTAATAATGCACTGAAACTGAGACCACACACTGGTAACTCCCAATGCTCCCATGGGTGCATATATACTTGCACCCAATCAGCTTCACTCCTCTCCTTTATCTATTGGCCCCTCTAGAAATCCAATTCTACAGCTATTGTCTAGCTGTAGCGATGTTTATCCAAACACCGGTGAGACACAGATAACCTAGGAACAGTTAGCCTGCAATAGATATGAAAAAATAGTGATTACAAGCACAAATTAAAAAGTTCATATGCTTTGGAATCTACCTCTCCCTAAAACTAGAACTTTTTCTGTTTAATTTTCCCAGTTTATTTTTAAATGATCCATGCTCTTAACCAGTATCCACCCAAGACTTTCTTGATATTAAATCATTTAACCTGATAAGAACTGTGTATAATATGTACAGATTAGTTTCTTATTTTACGGATAAGAATACTGAATCAAAGGTAGTTTAAGTGACTTGCCAAGGTCACACATTTAATAAATAATAAAGCTGTAGTTTGAACCCAAGTAGTCATATCTAGATTACTGCACCAACTTCAGCTTTCACTCCTGCTCCATGACAATCCATTCTCCATGCAGCAATCGGAGTGAATTTGAAGAGCACAACATCCTCCTACTTAATATCCTCTGACAGTCTCTCATAAATTCCAAATTCCTTATAGAGTCCACATGATCCTCCCTCATCTGGCCTTGCCTCTCTCTGACTTCACTTCATAACTCCCATGAAATAAAGGACCATAGCGTTTTTAAAGGCTAGGGTGATGGGGATATCCTAGGTCATCTCTGTTTGCTAATTGGCTTTGCCCTAGGAAAAGTAGAGTTCTCATATTGTCATGACAGGAGGTAGTTTTACAACTTGGAGTAAGTAAAGTGCCTACCAAAGTTAGGCCTCCACCTGTCTCACAGAAACTGAGAGGTAGAGCCTCTATCTCTTTTGATGGTTACATTTCAAAGAGATGGCTTTCAGATCCTTGAGAAAGACATTTCTGGGGCTGTTAATGTGCAAGAGGCTTTTAAAAGATTTGTGTACGGTTCAAAGAGGCTGAGAAAGAATTTATAACTTTTTTAAAGTAAATGCTCTATAAGGAAAAGGACATTGGGGTCTAGAATCAGAAAGAAGACTTCCCTCAGAAAACTGAGGGAACTATTAAGTTTGCCTTTGTCAGGGCCTTTGTACTTGATGTTCCTTCTTTCTGGGACTTTCCTCCCCCATTTCTTCTCATGAATTACTCCCTCTTGTCATTAGGATCTCACCTCAAAGAGGCCTTCCCCTAAAGCTGTCTAAAATGTTCTCACCTCTAACCTTCAAGTCATTGCTCTGTCTCCTTCATAGAACTCATTTTGAAGATTATTTTATTTCTTCATTTTCCTGTTTATCTGTCTCAGAGGCATGAGAGCAGGCACCTGCTCTCTTATATGGTCTTATATGTTCATAGCTGATATAGCTGTGGTCCCTATAACTCTGTCTGATATATTGCTTGGACAATATACATTTGTTGAATGAATGAATGAATGAATGAACTGAAACTTCAGGAATGGAAAGGAAAATACTGTGGCAAAGAATTAAAGGCATTTGTCATATAAAACTAAAGATTATTTTATGAGTCAAGAGAAGGTAACATCAAAATAACTTTTAGTTCATGTTTTTGGTGGAAAATAGGATCATATGACTCTTGATGATGTCAGATTAAGAATCCATGTCCATATTTAGTTTAGTTTTAGATTATTATTTGACCCAGGAGAAAAGTTCACAGTGACATCCATGGTTTGACAAAATTTTTAAAATAAACAAAGCAATATAATATGTCCTTGTCTATTCCATGAGAAATAAAGGGTTTGTCTCTACAAATCACACAAGAAAAATTAGCACTGCACCTGTGTAAAAGCAAAAGAACTGAGAATACTTAATAAATTAACATACAACTACTAAATGTTTAATACTGTACAAAAGGAAATTAAAAGAATACATGTATAGTGCTCAAAGGAAGAGCATTTGGTAAACTTATATCCTAAAACATAAAGTAATAAGGGATGATATAGAAGTTAGCAAATCTATTATTTAGAATTATCCTGCAAAAATATGATTGAAATAATAAAGCTTTATAATTACTCAGAATATCTTGCATCTTAGCCATGGTTTCTGATTTGTTCATGGATATTATAAATGTTTGCAAGTGGATGTTTTCAAGATCTCTCTTGAGTCACATACTTCGAGGTTGTTGTGGATTTTGAAATACACAAATGTAGAGAAATGCCTGGGAAGAGGCGAGGAGGCACAGAAACAGAGAATAGAGCAGAAGAGACATCCCATCAAATCAGTAATAATACCCCACTTTTAAAACTTCTGATTTATTCATTTGCATCTTCAAGTCAGAATTACAAATAAAACAAATCCAAACTAATGTGTTTGCTCAGTCATGATTTCCAACAGACGAGAGAGAACTGGCCCACCCTTGCAAATTGTGCCTCCACCAAAAACCAAACGAACAAACAAAAAACACTCAAGATAATAAATGATTCTCTCATCTTGCCTGTTATGTTTCATTTTGTTATTTGATATCGGCCCTATGTACCAAGTTCATGGTGGATTTCTGATACAAAGATATATTTATATTAATAAATATCTTTTGCACAGTGCTGAGATTTAAAAAATACCTCCATACACATTAATTTATATGGTGTGTACAATAGCCCAGTAAATACTATTATCCCCGTTACAGAGATGAAGAAATTTGCAAGTGTAGAGAATGCCAACAGCTTGCTGTAGTCAGAATTGGCAGATGGTGAATCTAGAATACAAACTCAGTTCCCTGAGTCTAAATCACACTCTCTTTCCTGTTCACCATGTCCATAAAGTGCCATTTCCAATCCCTTGAGAGTGGAATAACTTCCAGGAGCTTAACAAATTTGTGCTTAACAAAATTACACAATGATTCCTCTAAGAATGATCGGGGGTCAGCAATAAAAGTATAATTTATTTGTCTGTTTCTGTTCTGCAGCCGAGCCCAAGGGAAAGTGATAATACATGCTGTGCTGAAATTTAAATCCTGTTTTAAAAATAATGCAGCAAAATTTCGGGATAGGATTGAAACCATTTTATATCAGAAGCTAAAGAGCAAAACTGGCTCTTTATGTATAGATTCTTCTTCATTTAAATTTTCAGGTAAGCTTTTTATGTATGTTATAGAATGGTTTTCATCTTTTAATTTTAATATGGTGTTCTGTTATAAAAATGAAAACAACACTTCCCTCCTTAAACCTAATTTCATATGCAATGATTATTGTTTTTAACCACTGTTACAGTAATCAAGGTCCATGTTAATCAATTTCTTGATATAATATCATTCTTGTATTCTTAGAATTAAACCTTACCTGATATGTTGTAGACTCTGGGTCTGGAATTCTCTCTTGTCCAGCAAGAGAGCAGGACACAGGATTGAAATGTGAGAGAGGCTAATGTCCAGGAGGAGACAAGAGCCCCAAGTAAGGATCCTTGCTCCATTTTTATTAGGATCAGAAGGCTTACAAGCGTGATGTACGTGCACAAAGAGACAATGAAACTGTGAACATTAGCTCACAGGCATAGAGGAAAGGGGGTTTTGAAGATATGCAGTGTTAGGGGTTTGGGTCAATACAAAACAAAACCCTGGCACTGGGCAGATGGCTGTTTACAGCAGGCATGAGGCACCACTTCTGTTTACCTAAATGGCCTATGGGACAAGAAAGACAGAGCATGCTACCTCAGGGTTAACAAGGCACCTTTCTTTTGCTAATTAGCTCCTCAAAGCACAACTTCACCCAGCTGCAGTCCATAGCCCTGTTTACCTGCTTACCTATTTTGGTCCTTCCTTCTTGTGAAAGCAGCTTTCTGCTATTGTACTAAATTGGGGGGCTTTTCCTCCCTGAATACCTAATCTTGTTTACCTAATCTTGAATGTTTTCCATCCTGAGATTTCCTATGCCTATACTGGGGGCCTTTGCCCTGTTTACCTAATCTTGTTTACCTAATCTTGGATGCATTCTATTCTTTATTTCTTTATGCCTTGTTAACCCATTGGTGCAAGCTCAGGGAATTCCTAACTATTCCCCACAAAGATAGAGTTAAAAAAAAAAGTAGTCAGGGCCTCAAATAACATTTCCTTACAAAACAAGGCAGCCTTAAACTCTTAAGGGCTTGTTCTGTGGGTCATGATTTCTCCCTCAGTTCTTTTTGATATCTCAAGAATCTAGACTACTACATTACAGAAATGAGTTTGAATCTCTTTAACATCAAACCTACTTCCTGATAGGCCTTTAATGGACTTTGTCTCTCTCACTCTTATGTACAATCTAATTCTATTTTTTTATTTGTTTTAATTCCAGTATAGTTAACACACAGTGTTATACTAGTTTCAGGTGTACAATTGCACAACCTAATTCTTATTCTTGATCGCCTAACAGTATTGTGAAAGACAGCTTCTACAAGGCAGGGACAAATGTCCCTTCATTCCCAGAATAATGAATGTCTCTCTGGTCTTAATAAAAGAACAGCCAATGCTAAGCACAGCTAAGCTCAGCTATCAGTTCTCAACTACAACAAATTTGTCCAAGGGCAGAAAAGTATCCCTGCCCCTACAGGAAGGGCTAAAAGGATGAAATGTTTGTGAAAAAATAAATCTAGGCTAAGGATTCATTTGCCTAGAACATCAAAAGGATCAAAAAGCAAAACCTGAACATGCTTCTCCCGGATATGAAGTGATCGTGTTGTTAAAATGTGACTCTCCTCGGGTTATTAGATGCTTTCTCTTAGAACCTTCCTTCTCATACGGTTTATCCTATGTGTGGTGACCTCGAAAGAACAGAGAGAAATAAAGCAGATCTGCAATTTAGTGAAAAAACAATCTGGCTTCTCTAAGTTTGAAGTCTACCATCCCAAATCAAAACCTTTTAAACTCTGCCCTCCGTTTTAACATCAACAAAGAAAGCATGCAAGACCATATCTAACTTAAAGAATTGCTGAAAGAGGTTGAAATCAAATATTATGAGATATTAGTTCTAATAGACAATTATGAAGGTTTGTACCAATACTTTGCTAGGCACTGTGGGAACTTGAAAGAGAAAAAGAGTTCCTCTCAGCAAAAACCCTATTAAATAAATAAATACACATACAAGTATATACATTTAAGCTCACGCTGATTCCATGTATATGAAAGGCGTAATTGGTATCATTATGACACAAATATTTTAAGCTTATCCAGTATAAACAGTGTGATGTGGATTGGACCTAATGCTGTCATCTGCTGGTAAAATCAAACAGTGATTGCAAGTTGCTAAATGAGAACAGCTGAAAACTGGTTTTGGCAACAACATACCCCAAGTCCCAGGTTTCTCAGTCCACTGGTCTGTAAGCCCTTGTCACCGCTTTTCGGCAGCAATCCCAGCAGAGGACAGATTCCTTTAACACAGGTCTAAGAGAAGCTCGTTCCTTTCCTTCAGAGCACTTTCCAGGTTTTGATTACATATTCACTAAAATGATTATTTGATTACGGACCATCTCTTCCATCAGATAATCTCCATGAGAGTAGAGGTCATGTGCTTGTTTGCTCACCGTCACATCTTCAAGCCTATGCAGGGGCTGGCATACAGCAGCAAGTGATTGTTGGGAGAACTGATGAATTCCCTAATATCAAAGCTGCAACTGGAAACCAGAGTAGGAGAGAATATATATTGCCTTTCTTATCTAAGTTTCCACAAAGAATTAAGCCCTAACAAAAATGATGTGCCTGTTTTCAGTTCTTTTAAGGATGATATAGAGTATGATTCCAGATTCATAAAAGAGAACTTCAGATAGATAAAGAGGATTAAGAGTACACTTATCTTGATGGACACTGAGTAATGTGTAGAATTGTTGTGTCATTACACTGTACACCTGAAACTAATATAACAATGCATGTTAATTATATTTCAGTAATAAAAGGGGGGAGTTCATTCATTTCATAAAAATTAAAGCTCCCCGTGGTGTTAGAGCTTAATTCGTTTCTAGAATCCCAGTCAAGGATGGCTGATAGCAAGTGTGCCACATGTAGGCTACTAGTAGACACTGCCACTCCCAGATTTAGGATGGAAAGAGTGCTTTGATTATTGAGAACCAGAACACAATGTTTACTTTATTATTCCAGTCATTCTTGAATTCCATGAAAAAGACATTGTACTACCTTCCAAGTTACTAACAATCAGTATTTATGGACTATATTCTTCAGTGAGAGAGAATGTTTTCTCCATCAATTCTAAACTCAAGAGAGCAAAGATTTTCAAGTTGATTGGTTAGTATAAAACCTAGAAAAATAATTAATGGCATAGTTTTCCCCTGCCCATGACAGAATATATTCCTAAAAGAATCTTTCAGAAGGCAAAGTCCTTGACCTAATACCATTGACTTCAATGGGAAAAAATTGTATGCATTCCCAAATGCCTGAATTTATATTCACTTATGCTTAAACACTATCACATGCCTTTAAAATAGAGATGATAACTTTAATAGTTAAATTGGTTAACACAGCCAATTTTCCTTTATTACTTACTTTATAATATGACTATTTCCATGATCTTGTTATTTTATAGTTTAATAACTAAAAAAGTACATATGATACTTAATGTTTATTTAATTTTTAATGCACAAAAAAAAGGGAAAAAAGAAAACAAGTAAAACAACGTAAATGATATCTCACTATGATGCACTTGACTATCACTGCCATAAACTATCACACCAAAAGCTAAGAAAAAAATGTAACGCTAGACTAGATGTACCAACTACACAACTGCAGGAATGACCACATGGTGGCTCTCTCCTGAAAGCCCTGGAAGGAAAAGTTCAAGTCTTCCTTGTAAATGTGAAGAAATACCTCATAAGCATTTTAAATGAAACGCCTTATAAAGTTAAATGCTCATAACTTTAATGAGCATATTTAAAAATAATAATCATTTCTACAAAAAAGTGCCTTGTACATACTGGTACCCTTTATTATCTATTGAATAAGTATGAAAAGTATTTTAAATACTTATACTAAATCATAATTGGTTAAAGTAAGAACTCAAATTATGTGGAAGTAATAGAAAGAATAATAACAGAACTTCATATACAAGGATGACAGTCCTGGCTCACTATTAAGAGTTTTACGAGAAGAAGAGAGAAGCTCTGGCCTACCACTCAGCTGGCCAAAACTGAGATATGGATGATGATTTTAGTAAAACACACTTCTTTCATGTGGCTTGATCCTGAGACAATGCATGGCTTCATTCGTACCGTGATTTAAGGAACTGAACTAACCAATCATTCTTTGATAAATCCTAGAGTACTTTTTTAAAAGCATACTATTGCCCAGAGTGTCCTTTCTTAACCGAATGCCAATCTTAAGCTCTATAAACCTATTTTATGAGCAAAAGATTTCTTAAAATATTTTAACTAGTGTAAGACCTTGACCATTCAAAATTCCTTGGAAGTAAGTCTTCTAAAAAGGCAAACCTTCCAAAGAGTTCATATTTTATCTTTTTAATAAAATACAAAAGACTCTTTAAAATTAATTTTTTAAAAATCTTTCTCAAACTTTCCACCTACTTTTCTGACATCACTATGGACATTCATTAATATACAGTGGATATTGGGGCACCTGGGTGGCTCAGGTCATAATCTCTTGGTTCGTGGGTTTGAGCCCCATGCCAGACTCTGCTGACAGCTCAGAGCCTGGAATCTGCTTGGGATTCTGTGTCTCCCTCTCTCTCTGCCCCTCCCTGCTGACTTGTGCACATGCTCTCTCTCTCTCTCTCTCTCTCTCTCTCTCTCTCTCTTTCTCAAAAATGAATAAATGTTAAAAAAAGAAACATCAAATATATATATATATATATATATATATAATTGCATATATTATAGATATTGTAGTGCCCTCAGAGCATTTAGGGAAATGTAGGGTTATTGATGCCTTCAACAAATGATCCCAAGTTTTCAGCTCTCCTATTTGTTCTTTATATTTTACTTCTTTCTCATACTTCAATATTAAGCAGAGTTCCTGCTGTCACTTCTGTTTTCTCTGTGTTCTTTCTTCTACCTTCTCCAAATTTATTTTAAATCTTTCACAGTAACTTATACATAAGAATTAGAAAAGAAAATAGCCTTTGTTTGTTTGCTCGTTTTGAGAGAGAGCAGGGGAAGGGCAGAGAGAGAGGGAGAGAGAGAATCCCAAGCAGTCTCAACACTGTCAGCATGGAACCTGACACAGGGCTCCATCTCATGTACCATGAGATTATGACCCGAGAAAAGCAAATACCCTTTGAATGAGAGTATTTGGGTTCTCCTTAATTAATTATATAGGTTCTAGTAAGTTATTCTTTTTATGTAACTTTTGGCTCCTCAGACACCATCATTTCATGATTCTTGACTTTATTCCAGAGAAAATGTTGCTAAGTCTCCTGAGAAACATGGAGCATTATTCCTGCTGGTATTTCAAAAGGTCTTCCAATAAAACTAGATATTTAATTAAAGTAATATTTCTTTAAGTAATTTTAAAATGCAACCTTGAGCTTAGAGTTTGAAATATACAATAGTGAATAACACAACTATGTATTAGACACACCTGGAACACAGCCATGTTCTAACTGACGTCCAACATCATCCATCTGAGGTTGGGATAGATCTGTGTGACAATTTTATGTGGCAATGTTACTGAACCACAGGATGCCTAGGTATCTGGTTAAACATTATTTCTGGGTATATCTGTGAGGATGTTTCCAGACAATATTAGCATTTGAATTGGTGGACTGAGTAAAGCTGATTGCCTTCCCCAATGTGGGTGAGCATAATCCAATCTATTAAAGGCTTGAATAGGGTAAAAAGATAAAGGGTAAATTAATTCTCTCTCTCTCTGCCTGACTGTTGAGCTAGAACATTGGTTTTCTCTTGCCCTTGTACTGGGATTTACACCATTGGCAGTCTATTTCTCAGGTCTTTATATTTTAGGAACTGAACTAACCAATCATTCTTTGAACTGGAATTACACCACCACTTTTGTGAGTGTCCAGCTTGCAGATGGAAGTTCACAGGACTTCTCAGCCTCCATAATTGCCTATAAGCCAATTCCTCCTAATAAATGAATGAATGAATGAATGAATGCTTTTATTTCTCTAGAGAACTCTAACTTCCCAGAGTGCACTGCCAATTACCATCAAGCCCCAATAATCTCAAGTTTGAAATGGGCTTTCAGACAGCCTCTTGCCTCACATAATCCTAAGAGGCCAATTGTTCGTATAGCTAGACTAATGCCCTTATCTCCCTTCAAGTTTGTTTTAGCTTTCTTTCATTTCCCAAGAACCTAAGCCTTTGAAGTCACTGCACTAGTGCCCAGCTTGAGTGAGTTATAACATAATCAAAATTAAGAGTGATGAATTTTAGGTTAAAGAATTCCATTTTGGAAAAAGAAAGAGAGAGAGAGAGAGAGAGCAAGAGAGAGAGAGAGAGAGAGAGAGAGAGAAAGAGTTCTACTTTGGGGGCACCTGGGTGGCTCAATTGGTTAAACATCTGAATCTTGATCTCAGCTCATGTCTTAATCTCAGGGTTATGAGTTTAAGCCCCGCATTGGGCTCCACACTGGGCGTGAAGCCCACTTAAAAAAAGAAAAAAAAGTTTCACTTCAATAGCGTCCATTAAGATACATTAATTTATGAAAAACACAAGTTCAAAACTTTGCTTTCTAGAATTTTGTTTGATAATACTGCATAAAATGAGCTAGAGGGGAGAGTCTTTAAGCAGAGAGATTGGTTAGAAAATAATTAAAATGGTATAAGTGTGAAGAACTGAATACCTGAACTGTCATAGTAAAAATAATATTAGAAATAGTGGACATATATCAAAGAGATTATATTTATGGAATTGACATAACTGATGTGAGGCAAAACAGTGAGAGAAATTGAATGCCGCATCCAATTTTTAAGTCTGAGCAATTAGTGGAATGATAACTTCATATAGAAATAGACAATAGAGAAGGAGTAGAATGTAGGTGATTAGCTTACATTTGAGTATTAGATAGAATATACATCTCCAGATAAAGTTATTTATCAAGCATTTGGAAATAAAAGATTGGTCCTCTGGAGGAAAGTTGGGTCTTAAACCATAAATATGATGGTCATTTCCATAATGCAATAATGAAATCCTAAAAAAGAATAAGATTGCAAAGAATATAAGATGAGAAGAGGAGGAGTCAAAGATAGAGTTTTGGAGATTATTTTCATTGACTAAGAAGAAAAAAAGAGGAATCAGGATTTGAGATGATAAAAAAATAGATGAAAAGGTATGAAAAAAGTTTTATAAATACACAATAAGGAGTACATGACTTTACCATCCAGGAAGATGGAATAGATGTACTTTTCCCTATTCCCCCCACTAAATACCTGAAATTCCTAGATATTATATATAAAACAAACATAAGAACAGAGAGGTGACTCAGGGTCCAACAACATGGTAATGAGTCCCACCAGTTTACTTCATATATTCTAAAATGGGAGCTGAAGAAGCCAGTGAGCCAAAAACTCCCAAGAAGCCAGTGAGCCAAAAACTCCCAAGAATGCAGGGGAGAAGGCTTGCTTTCTTTAATCAAAAGACCGGAAAAGCATCAGTATAGCAAGATAGAATGTTTTTAAACAATAACTGCTCTGCTGCAGCCAAAATACCGTAGAAAAAACTAGGGCTTTACCCCAACCTATGGCAGCAAAAGCTAAGTGGGAATCCTGTATTTCCACCCTTTCTGGGCTCTAATTAATATGTACAGGATTTATATGCTGAAAGCTACACAGCATTAATGAAAGAAATCAAAGAAGATGTAAATAAATGAAGAGAAAAATCATCTTCATGGATTGAAAGACTCAATTGTCAAGATGAAATTGAAATTGAAGATGAATTGACAATTGAAAGATGTCAATTGTCCCCAGATTGATATACAGGATTATCTTTTTTGAAAAAAAAAATGTAGGAAAAATCTTTTGCATCTAGGGCTAGGTAGAGTTCTTTGTCTTGACACCAAAAGCGTGATCCAAAAAAAAGGAAAATTGATAAACTTCATCAAAATTAAAAGTTTTGCTCTGCAGAAGTCTATTAAGAGGATGAAAACCCAAGCTACAGACAGAAAAAGAATATTTTCATATTGCTCATCAAAGGACTAGTATCTAGAATATATAAAAAGAACTCTCAAAACTCAGTGAAAAAACAATCAATTTAGAAAATCAGCAAAAGATGCAAAGAGATGTTTAACCAAAAAGAATATACATATGGGAAATAAGCACATGAATAGGTGTTCAACATCATTAGCAATTAGAGAAATACAACTTAAAACTACAATGAAAGGTGGCTGGGTGGCTCTGACAGTTAAGCATCTGACTCAGTTTTGGCTCAGGTCATGATATCACAGTTTGTGGGCTCGAGCCCAGCATTGAGCCCTGACAGCACAGAGCCTGCTTGGGATTCTCTTTCTCCCTCTTTCTCTGCTGCTCCCCTGCTCATGTGTGTGTGCTCTCTCTCTCTCCCTCTCTTTCTTTCTCTTTCTCAAAATAAATAAATAAAACATTTTTTTAAAAAAATACAATGAAATATTACTACACATTTATGAAATGGCTATTGTTTTAAATGATGACAAAACCAAATGCTGGCAAAGATGTGGAGAAAATGAATCATTCATATAGCACTCTTGGGAATGTAAAATGCACATCCATTCTGGAAAATAATCTGGTATTTTTTTAAATTAAACATACAACAGCCATACAACCCATTAATTGTACTCCTAGGTATTATCCCAGAGAGATGATGATTGTGTTCCCATAAAAACTTATACATGATGTTTATAACAGCTTTATTTCTAAATGCCAAAAACTTAAAACAATCCAGATATCCTTCAAGAAGTTAAGGGTTAAACAAACTTAGGTACATCATACCATAGAATACTACTTAGCAATAAGAAAAACTTGGATGAATCTCTAGAGAATTACATTGAGTAAAAGAAGGCAATCCAGAAAAGTACATACTGTATGATTATATTTATATGAATATATGGGACATTCTTGAAATGATAAAATTATAGAAGGGGAGAACAGATTAGTGGTTACCAGGGATTAAGCAGGGAGTAGGATGAAAGTAAGTAGGTGTGACTATAAAAAGGCAACACGACAAATTCTGTGGTGATGGAAATGTGCTGTATTTTGACAGCATCAAGGTCAATATCCTGGTTATTATATTGTACTATAGCTTTGAAGATACTGTCTTTACAACATCTTTCAAGATATTACCTTTGAGGGAAATTGGGGAAAGAGTACTTAAACATTATTTGTTACAAGTGCATCTAAATCTGCTATTATATCATAATAAAATGTTGGATTTTTAAAAATTACATTTAAAAAACATACACATTTCTTGGGATTAGATCTTAGACGTCCTGATGAGTTTGGCTCTTTATGTCTCATATTCTTAGATCTCTGAGTTACTATTGAAATAAATACGATTGAGATGAGTCATAGCATGACTTTTTTTTAAATGTCTTTGAGAAGTTTGGCAATCTTTTAAGACTCAAAAACTAGCACTATGGAGTTACTCCTATCAAAATATAATAATGATATTTTATCTTCTATTCCATCAACCTAAAATCTTTCCTTATCAAGGTATAATTGCCATATAACATCACATTCATTTCAGGTGTACAACATAATGATTCAATATTTGTATATATTGCCAAATGAACACGGCATTAAGTCTAGTTAACATCTATCACCATACATATTTAGAAAAAAACATTTCTTGTGATGAGAACTTTTAAGTTCTATTCTCTTAGCAAGTTTCAAATATGCAATACAGTATTAACTATAGTTACCATGGTGTGCATTATGTCCCCATGACTTATTTATTTTATAACTGGAAAGTAATCCCCTTTTGACCCCTTCACTCATTTAGCCCAATTCTCCCCACCCCACATTGATCAAGTTGCAGATCCTTGTATCCCTGAAATAAATCCCACTTGATCTTTTAATGCATTGATGAATTTAGTTTGCTAATGTTTTACTGAGGATTTTTGCATCTTTGTTCATCAGGGATTTTTTTTTTCATATGACATCTTTGATTTTGGTATCAGGGTAATACTGGCTTCATGACATGAGTTTGGAAGTGTTCCCTCCTCTTCCGTTTTCTGGAAAAGGCTGAAAAGAATTAGTATTAATTTCTCTGTGAATGATTGATAGAATTCACCAGTGAAACCATCTGGTCCTGGACTTTTTGGAGAGCTTTTTGATTACTGATTCAATCTCCTTAGCAGTAATCCGTCTGTTCAGATTTTCTTTTTCTTCATGGTTCAGTCTTGGTAAGTTGTACATTTCCAGGAATTTATCTATTCCTTCTAAGTTGTCAACATTTTGGCATTATAATTATTCATAGTAGCTTCTTACGATTCTCTATTTCTGTGTTATCAGTTGTAATATCTCCTCTTTTATTTCTGATTTTATTTATTTGAATCCTCTTTTTTTCTTGGTGAGTTTAATTAAAGGTTTGTCAATTTTATTTATCTTTTCAAAGAACTAGCTCTTAGTTTCATCAATTTTTTCTAAAAATATATTTGTTTTTGTTTTTTTTTATGTTTATATTTTGACATTTTATTTTATTTTATTTTATTTTTTTAAATATTTATTT
>CM053567.1:139421080-139591808 GCA_028646485.1 Cryptoprocta ferox
TGTTTTCAGGATTCAAGAGTCTCTCGTGTTTTTTCTCCCTCCCTCTCCCTAACTCTTTTTCCTCCTTCCCCTCCCCATTGTCCTCTATTGGGTTTCTCCTGTTAGACCTATGAGTGCGAACATATGGTATCTGTCCTTCTCCGCCTGACTTATTTCGCTGAGCATGACACCCTCGAGGTCCATCCACTTTGCTACAAATATATTTGAATATTTATTTATTTTTGAGAGAGAGTGAGAGAGAGAGAGAGAGAGAGAGAGAGAGAGACTGTGTGAGCAGGGGAGGAATAGAGAGAGAGGGAGACACAGAATCTGAAGCAGGCTCGACGCTCTGATCTGTCAGCACAGAGCCCAAGGCAGGGCTCAATCTCACAAACCGCAAGTTCATGACCTGAGCTGAATTTGGATGCTTAACCACCCGGGTGCCACCCAGGCACCCCATCGATTTTTTCTATATTCTTTTTAGTCTCTATCTCACTTATTTCTTCTCTGATATTTGTTATTTCTTTCCTCCTGGTAACTTTATTATTATTCTAGTTCCTTGAGATGCAAAATTGGGTTATTTGAGATTTTTTTCTTGATGTTGAAATCTTTTGACATTCACTCTAATATAAAATTGTAAAGGTATTAAAACTATGAGGCAAAACCACTTTGATTTTTCTTTTATATACTGATGAATTACATATGACTCTTTTCCTGCTTCTCTTAATGCAATATACATTAAATAGCTGTAAGTACCATATACTAGATGCCAGTTTTACTGTTTTTCCCCTTAAAGTGATTTCCATTACTGATAATTTGTGCATCCAAGAGTTTTTAGTAAAGCTCATGATGTGGAATAATATCAATAAAGTACAAGGAAAGACATTCAAAATATGAATACCTCTTTTTTAAAAAGAAAGAAATGTCTTTACTTAGTCTATCACCTCAGGTCAGGAAGAAATTTAAACTTAAAGATTTCAGAAATATTTTCCTAGTCCAGCTTTTCCATTCTTTGTACCTTCTACATTCTTTTCTCTTATGTAGAATTTCTGAAGAAACACATAAGAATTCTTTATGTTCTGAGTAAGAACTGAATAGTTGTGGTTTGTGTTTAATGACAGGTAACTTTTGCAACTTCAAAAACCATGTAATTGTCATGGATTTACTCAACAGTATTGCATAAAATAAATCTATAAATTCTCTTAAGGTTGTCATTGTGGTCAATTAGCCAATGCCTGAATATTTTTATTTTTCTAGGTTTTTTTCAAAGATATATTTTCCAAAAGAATTTATTTTGCTGTAGAAAAATACATATAAAACAAGCAAATTAAGGGACCCCTGGGTGGCTCAGTTGGCTAAGCATCCAAATTCAGCCTAGGTCATGATCTCGTTGTTCCCAAGTTTGAACCCCGCGTCGGGCTCTGTGCTGACAGCTCAGACCCTGGAGCCTGTTTCAGATTCTGTGTCTTCTCTTTCTCTGCTCCTCCCCACTCATGCTTGCGTGCGCTCTCTCTCTCTCAAAAATAAATAAAACATTAAAAAAATTTTAAAGCAACTTAAATAAATTCCAGAGAAAAAATTTAATTCAGCATGAATAAAATATTACAAGGCGATGGTTATTTTGCATCAAAAACTAATATATGCAAATTGGCAAGAGCAAAAGCTAAGAAATTTATCTGAGAAGAAGAGGTTAAGAAGGAAAACTCCTGGGGGGTGTCTGGGTAGCTCAGTCAGTTAAGTATCTGACTCCTGATTTCAGCTCAGGTCATGATCTCACATTGCGCCCTGAGTAGAACTCTGTGCTGACAGTGCAAAGCCTGCCTGGGATTCTGTCTCCCTCTCTCTGCCCCTCCCCTACTAACGATCTCTCTCTCTCTCTCTCTCTCTCTCTCTCTCTCAAAAATAAATAAGTAAACAAAGAAAAAAGAAGGAAAGCTTCTTGGAGAAGCCACCTCTCAAGATAGGTCTTAAAGAAAGCCACAGACAAGAACTGAAAGAAATCCACGAAGTATTCTCTGCTTGGTGTTACACCAGAGCTAAGCCATCAAAATGCAGACCTTCATAAAATGTCTAGGTACCAGGAACAACCAAGCTAGAAACTGTCAAAGTGAAAGTGCTATCCTGAATATTAACTTTCTGTCCAATGTGTGTCCTCAAAAGGGCCCCTTAGAAACACAAGCATGTCATGTCAAAAGCATAAGATAGATGTTCTCACTTACATTGTCCATTGCTTATTCTATCAACATAACTGTCTAAATATACTCCCCAGTATATGTCTTGTCCTCTCTTCTTTAGAGTGGTCTTTTGCACTGTTTTCAAAGCTTAAGATCAACAATGGCTAAGTATAGATGAAACACAAATAAGACCCAAATAAGTTTAGATTTTTCATAATTAAGAAAAAAAAGAAAAACTACCACCAGCATATACAATTGGTTAATAGGTTTAATTAATTTTAAATATTTAATTAATTTTAAAAGATTTCCTAATTTTATTAAAGGATTTTATTAAAAGATGTATTTATTAAAACTAATTAACTCTTAATAGAATATTTTTTAAATTTTATCTTCAGAGTCAAGATGGCAAACATATTGAAGACATGTACTGTAAAAAAACTAATCTACATCACCCTGAGGAATGACAAATATGTAATGTCTAACCACAGAGATAATTTTCAGTCTAATCAGAAGCACAAAGAAAAGCATTTATTGAGGTTAAATATGCAGCCAGGTGACTAATCAAAACTTACAGTGCGTGAAAAATTCAGCTTTTGTTCAACCACACTCCAAGTCCCCTTTGTTCCTTTGCCTTTTAATTCAGACCAGTCTTATTCATGCTCCTTTGGGGGGAGGACAGTTAGGGGGCAGGAGGTGAAAATATTATGAATGAGCTTCCAAGGTGGAAGATGATAATTCCTGTGTGATAAAACAATTCCAGTAGTTACCTTGCTCAGTAAGTCCATGCACATTTATAATTTTAAAGTTTTCACAGAGCTAACACATGAAAATTTCTAAACATCCCATAAAATACATTCCATAAGAGAATTCAGTTAACCTCCACTAAGTTTTTAATGCTAGAACCCTAGGGAAACTATCTGAAAAATAGAATTAGTCAATATATTTAGCATTCGGACTCAGGTAAAATAATAAATTCACCTGAGTAGAGTTAAAGCCCAGGATCTATGTAAAATTTATATCATAAATGTATCTACTGCTACTGTAAAATTCTTATACTTTAGAATCATATAGCTTAGTTTTCATTATTATTAAGTTTCAGATATTTTTAAGGAAGAAAACATTCACTGGATATCAGACTTTTACCACCATATCCAAATTTGCATTTCTTACTTTCTAATCCCAGAAAGACAGCAAATATTAAATAATTATAGATCCAGAGCCCATTTAGAAAGCATCTAAGCATCTTTTCTAATTCAGTGTTCAATAATGAGTGAATTATGGCTAATTTTGACCCCAGTATTTTTTAAAGTTTTTTTTTAATGTTTCATTTATTTTTGAGAGAGAGAAAGTGTGTGTGTGTGAGCGGGGGAGTGTCAGAGAGAGAGGGAGACACAGAATCGGAAGACAGACTCCAGGCTCTGAGCTGTCAGCACAGAGCGCGACGCCGGGCTCGAACCCACGAACCGCGAGATCATGACCTGAGCCGAGGTCGGACGCTCAACCAGCTGAGCGACCCAGGCGCCCCGACCCGGATATTTTTAATAGCTTGACTCCTTTCCAAAAAATGTTTGTCATCAGTTGTTCCTAGTTCCCCTCCTACTCCTCGATGCTAAGTGACTTTTCTTGGTGCATCCAATTTTCTATCCACAAATCTGCCATAGCGCTAATCATATAATATTAACTTATCTACTTAGTTGTACGTCTCTTCCACTACACTCCAAGTTCATTGAGGACAGCGTCCATGTCTATTGTCTTTGATTCCTGGACCATAGGAGATCAGTGCACAGTTCCTGAGCTGCTTTTTAAAACTGTTTTGTTTTACTATCTATCCTTTGATGGAATATCTTTCTAGGCAGGGGCAGTGCCATTGTTTTTTGTCACTTCCTTTATATGTTACATTGTAAACGGAGCACCTTAAATTACAGAGTTGACTCCTTGATTCAAGCATAAATCCACAGGAGTTGTAGCCTTTGAGTGTGAGCCAAAGGATTTAAAAGAAAGGAAACACAAATAGCCACAGCAGTGATTCAATCCAAGGAGTGACAGCTTAAATCACTTCCCCATTTATTGTTTCTCTTTCACCTACCCAAACGATAGTTATTCTATTAAGCTCTGGAATAATACAACCATAAAAGCAAATTATAAGTCAAAAACATTTCTCCCCTTTAGCAAGATATACATCAATAAAGAAACCTCAAAGAAAGAAAGTTCTGTGAACATAGTAGAGTTCTCTAAATAATTAGTTCATAATGTGTAGTATTTAACATTTTTCTGGTTGAGTTACAAAGATTCTTGTCAAATAGATTGAGTTATCTGGTGATTTGGATTCAAGATACAATGAAAGATCACTATTTTAAAAATATATTTTAGTACTTTCTAGGACCCAGACCTCTTTTTCAATTTATAATGGGGAAATGAGAGTCTTCAGAAACAGAAGAATGAATACTAAGATTTTATTTCTCTCTATGCTAATCCATGAACATAGAAACTATATAGTCAAAACTGAATAAAATGATTGTTTACAGAATAATGTGTTCCCCCAAACAGAATAATTAGTATTAATATTTTAATGTTCATAAATGTAAATTTTCTTGTTTTTCTTTTTCTTTGACTTTTAGACATTGTAATGCCAACAGCAGAAAATCTTCTCAATACCTGTAAGTTCATTGACAAAGACTTATTTTCTACTGAAATAGAAAGACCTCCATTTGACAGTCAATACGGTGTCCAGAAAGATGTAATGGGAAGCCTGCTTTTGGAAACTTGTAAAAAGATGACTGTGGTTGGTCTTAAATTGACTGATATCATGGATTTTAAATGAGGAAAACATTATTACATGCCATAATGGCAGAGGGGATCTAGGGACAAGCAGTCATAATTAAGAACTTAGGATCTAAAACCAGCTACACATCAGTGTTGAGCCCCAGATCTAACAGTTACCAACTGGAGGAATTTACACAGGTTATTTAATTTCTCAAACCTTCAGTTCCAAGTTGTTGCAATGATAAAAGAAGGAAGCACAAGTAAAGTACTTACAAAAGTGTACAGCTCATAATAAGCACTCAGTAGATTTCAGCCATCTGTATTTTTTATTCTGCCTATAAAAACTTTAGGCCTAGGAACTCACTGTGGAATTCTGATGACACAAACCACATTTAGTTTGCTGAAACTTACATGCAAGCAGCTCCCTTCTGGCCAAGGCATTCTGCTTCTATTCTCCCAACAACTGCCCAGGGAAATCTGATCCTCAGGGTTGCCAGAACATGTAGCAGGCTGTCAGAGGAGCACTGCTCTTATCTGGGCACTGAGACTAATTCGGACAGCTGGAAATTGCCTTCCGGAGCCAAGCAACACCATCGTCATTGGGTCTTACTACCTTTCAGTCACAGCATAGGTATTTCTGAGCAACCTGGGCAAAACTTAAACACAAAGCTGTATTAGATTATTTTTATCTCTGATATATTTTGACTGAACAACACTCAAGGAACTTAATAAAACATTTTAGGGGTCCCTGGGTGGCTCGGTTGAACACACAACTCAATTTTGGCTCAGGTCATCATCCCAGGGTTGTAGGATCGAGCCCTGCATCAAACCCCATGTCAGGCTCTGCACTAAGCATGGAGCCTGTTTAAGTTTCTCTCTTTCTCTCCTCTGCCTCCCTCCCCCACTCCCACTCTCTCTCTAAAAAAAAAAGTTTTTTAAAGACATTTTAAAGTCAATTATCCCAGTTAAAAATTTTAGTACTGATACAATCAAAATCCACAATTAAAAATTTGTCAGGTTGATAGTAAAGAGGTATACAAGACAGGAATAAAAACAGTAGTAGGAAAGAGATTGGCCAATTTGTATTCCCTCTAGCCAAAACACTAAGCAACCATCCAGATCAGTATTCTGAATTTGACTTGGTCTATCTGAGGTTTTAATTATATCTTAAATAAAAAGTGATATGGGAAAAGGGAGGCAATAAAAATCAAACAGAGTTGAAGAAAGAATATGATTTGGTATATGACAAAGTATATTAAAGTACAGTAATAAATGGGATGCAAGTTACCAGGGTAGGGAGGATGTAAGAGCTTGGTAGGTTCTTTGTTTCTGAAAGTATGAGCCATCAAGTCTTCATTATATTCCTTAAATTCTTGAAGTTTACCCTATGACTTTTTGATATAACAAAAGCTCCAAGGTGCCACGTAAGATTTCAGCAGAGGTAATAACAAGAATGCTACAGAGGTGACAGCCAGAAACTTAACAGACACAACAACCATGAGTAAATAGGAATTGAGAATGGAAATTAGTGGACAAATATAAATTAGACTATAATTCTGAAAAAATGCAAAAACAGGAAAGTAGAGTCACACCAGGGAGGTTCTCCAAGCCCACAGAGAAGCTTCTTTGTTTTTATATTCCTCTGAAGGAAGTTCAGTAAAAGCCAACTTCCTTTAGGAGTTGTCCAAACAGAAGGGAGGATAGGGAAGAACTATTATACCTTTAGGTTCTGGGTTATTTGTTTTATCCTCTGTAGATTCCATGATAAGGGAGTAGAAAGAAAGGAAAAGAAAAGGGAGTTATAGTCAGTGGGTCAATATGAGAGCTCATTCAAAAATAACAACCATGAAGGCTCTGCTTCAGCTAAGTGGTTTTTATGAAGAGGATGCCTTAACAACCTGAGGTTTAGATTGCATCAAAGAAAACAATCTAGAATCAGAAGCAATATACAAATTTAAGGACTTCAGAGGGTTAGTGAAGATCTTTTTAAGTCTCCATGTCCCTCCCCTGTGCTTCTGATGCCTTTCCACCTTCAGGAAAGATATCTTAAGTCACATCTTGTCACATCTCTGTGAAGCAAATGACCATCTAACCTTTCCAATTAATTGAAATGTTCTCATTCTTGATACGATTACCATTCCCTAACTCAAAGTTCCTTAACCTTAACACTGTTAACACTTTGGGCCAATTTTTTTTTCAAGGACAGTCCTGTGCAATCTATAATTTTTAGTAGCATCCCTAGCCTCTACCTATAGATACCAGTAGTGCACCCCCCCCCAATTATGACAACCAAAAATATCTCCAGATATTGACAAATTTCTTTTGGGGTTAGGAGTGGAGTGCAAAAGTGTCCCTGATTGAGAACCACTGCTTTCATCTATGCCCACTGCACTGACTATGGCAAGTTTTGCTCATGCTCTAAGTGTTAGGAACACACCCATTACAAAAAAGGATCTTGCAGTCAAATATCATTTTTATTTCAAGGTGTCTTATGGGTTACATGACATAGACTTCATTTTTATATACATTTATTGAGCACCTTATAGGTTATAGGTTCTCTGTGATAGGTTCTAGAAATATATATATATATATATATATTTATTTAAATATATGGTTCCTGCCCTCTAAAACATTTGGTTAATAAGGCTCACAATCTCTAGTAAAAGATATAAATAAACTGTTAAGGAACAAGCTCAGTGTTTTAGTGGGAGTAACCTGACTTAGTCAAGAGAATCAGAGAGAGAGACAGAATAATAGTGAAGTTTTACTATTACTGCAGATTTGCTTTAAACACTTAAAGAGTCTAGCAGTTTCTCTGGATCTATATTGACACTAGAGCATAGTCCTGTTTCAGAAAAGCATATCACTTTGGGAAAGATTTGGCTATCTTCATGTGTTATTCCTTTAAGCCAGATATTGTGTATTGTAACTTGAGTGCTAACACATTTCTGTCTACTCTGTCTTGTCAATATCCCATTGGCATTCATAGCCATTCACTCTTTTCTGATAAATGTTCAGAGCAATCACTGCATTAAACAACTGCTCACAAAATTACAAGGCACATATTTCCTATAAAACTTAGTAACTGGTTTTTGATTATTATCTTCCAAATTCAAACACTTCATTTTACCTGCTTCTTACAACAAGGCCATACAGACACACAGAGAGTTATGTGACTAATGAGGATGGTGGAGGAAGATGTCAATGTATTTTGAATGGGTTCTCAGAAAATCTCTTATCAGCAGTTAGTCCTAACTTCTCCAAGACTATGGGCTTTTCCTCAGTTAATAGTGACATGCTTTATGAGAGTTTGTTTACTATAGCAATGCATGCAAAAGTAATATCAGTATCGTTATATGCTAACTAACTACGTTTTGAGCAGGTTGTGGACAACGAACAATAACTCCTTCTGGCAACAAGATAGCAGGGGGCAAGGATGCCCAAGAAGGGGAATGGCCCTGGCAAGCTAGTCTTCAACAGAACAGTGTCCACCGATGTGGAGCCACTCTGATTAGTAACAGCTGGCTTGTCACTGCTGCTCACTGTTTCATAAAGTAAGCTCTGGACTACATAAAGTCTCAAAGCCACTCATGCACCTGAGAGCCTGAGATACATATCTTTCAAGAATATGGTCACACAACTCTGCCAACTATTCAATATTGTGAAGTATGCTCTCAAAATTACTCAATGAATTATCAGTTTTTAAGAAAAGATATAATCAGGCTAGAGCAGGAATTGCCAACAGTGGCACTATTATATTTGGTCCAAATGATTCTTAGTTTTGGGGAGGAGGGGTATCCTGTGCATTATAGAATATTTAGCAGCATCCCTGGCTCCCACCTACCAAATGCCAGTAGCATCCCCCCAGGATTGACAACCAAAACAGTCTCCAGTTATTACCAAATGTCTCCTGAAGGACAAAATAGCCCTCAGTTGAGAATCACTAAGCTATACTTAATTCAATTTTATAAAGAAACTATAAATCCTAAACTGAACACTGTTCTTCTATTTCTTTCTTATCATTATTTTATTTGGTCGTATTTATTTAATCATAAGTATTTGAATTCATCCTATATCCTTCCAAATATATAATAGCCCTATTTGAAATTATTAATTTCTTTAAAGGATATATTATCACACCCAAAGTTTGCTTTGTTTTTACTCTTTTGTTTGATGTTTAATTTTACTAATTTCTCTTGGCTTTACGTAGCACTAATTGATTTTATTTTTAGATAAAAATCCCTCTTCAACTTGAGACATTGAAAATGTTCCAGCAACACTATTTTTCAGTGCTTAATAGATAAACACTTGATTAACAAATAATAGTAAGTCAGAAATATCTTCCTATTTATAGTTTTTAATTGTTATAAAAGAGGATTTAGGCTATTTCCTTAATTTCCATAAGTTTACTCTGTCCTGTAATATTGCCCACTTTTTACTTAGTCTTACTATCTTGTCTTACCATATTTAGCTTTCTAAATACCCTGAGTCTTTCTAGACAGATAAAAGATAGTTTCCATGGCTTATCTTTTAAAATATAACTTATTTAAAAAATAAAATATAGTTTATTGAATTATGCAAAGTCTATTCATGTTATTATTTTTATGATTCTCTCACACATAGCCTTACTTTTGTATGTTTATATGCATTATGGGTATTCAATACATATATAATTGTTTTAAAACATATAAGATATTAATTCCCACAACTCTGAAATTCAGGACTGTTAATAAATAAATCTATTTTTTTTTAGGGCCAGGGATCCCAAAGAATGGAATGTTAGTTTTGGTCTTCTTTTAAGTGATCCACAAACACAGCGAAGTATCAAGGATATTATAATTCATGAAAACTACCATTACCCCGCACACGATAATGACATTGCTGTTGTGCATCTGTCCTCACCAGTATTGTATACAAGCAACATCCGAAGGGCATGTCTTCCAGAAGCTACTTATACATTCCCACCCAATTTAGACGTGGTGGTCACTGGATGGGGAACATTCAAGTCTGATGGTGAGTTCCTAACCTTCCTCCATTATATGGTTTGAGTTTTAGGAGTTAAAAAAAAACACTCTGAATCACAACTAAATCTGAGATATATTTTCTCTGGATTATTTTAAAGAGGATAATATAAATAAGGATAATGTAAAGGATTAAAGAAATCAAGTAATTTGTCTAAACTCACATAGGCATTAAGTGGTAGAACCCAGATTTACACAGAGGAGATTGGGCTGCACAGCCTATATTCTGAATGCTACAGTAAGCTGTTCCTTAGGCTTAATATGCTTGAAAATTATCATCAACCACATTCATATAAAAACTACAATTTCCTAGAGTTTTTACCATAATTTCCCTTAACAATGGTAGTTTTTACAGAAATGCATTATTGAATAAGTAATTAATTTTCTTCCATTTTATTCATTGATTCATTCAATAAATATTTATCTTGATTACCACCTTTATGGCAAATACTGGTCTAGGTGGTTTGGAAATATTAATCTATAAAATAGGCAAATATTCCTGCCCTCATAAGGCTTACATTTTTAGTAAAAGAAGACAATAATCACAAAATACAAAAAATAAGTAGATTACACAGCATGCTTTATGCAAGTAAGTACCAAAGCAAAACAAACAAGCAAACAAACAAAAAAGACTACAGAGGTTTGAGCATTTTTGATGGAGAGAAATGAATAGCCCTATGTGACAAGGCAATACTTGAGCAAGGATCATTTAAATATATGCATCCCCATGACCTTAGTTATGTAAAGATTTAGTGGCTATTAATGTTCATAAATGCATTAGAAAGCAGAAAAAAATCTAAAATTAACTCTGAGGTTCAGAATTACAGTAACAGCAGAAAATCTTAAAATGATTATAAAATATGTTTTTGGAATATGAATTTTTCATTTTGTTTTCTAAGACATACAAATAACAAATATAAAATTCCAAAACAATTCAAAAGGAAAAAATCCCATCACACATGGGATCCCATACACAAGTATTTCTAAATATGATTTTTTTAATGTTTATTTATTTTTGAGAGAGACAGAGAAAGAGAGAGTGCAAGCAGGGAAGGGGCAGAAAGAGAGAGGGAGACACAGAATCGTAAACAGGCTCTAGGCTCTAAGCTGTCAGCACAGAGCCCGATGCAGGGCTCAAACCCATGAACCATGAGATCATGACCTGAGCTAAAGTCATATGCTCAACCAACTAAGCCACCCAGGCCCCCAAATATGATCATTTTTAACAATAGCTTGGTATGTTCATAGCATTACTGCTTTGTTACTGAGAAAGAAATAGGCTTAATTAAAACACATGTTTTACATTGATTTGGAAATTGTACATAGTGGTAGTTATAAATAAACCTAGCCAGAGATATTAATATTGATGTTAGCAAAAATTATATACTTTTCTTCCTTTAGGAACAAGTCCTAATGTACTCCAAAAAGGATTAGTGAAGATTATAGATAACAAAACCTGCAACAGTGAAGAGGTATATGGTGGTGTGATCACACCTGGAATGTTGTGTGCTGGGCTCCTGGAAGGAAGTGTAGATGCCTGTCAGGTAAATCTGCCTATTCCATTTTTAGGATTTTTTTCCTTTGTATTTTAATTCCAATTAAGTTTTTCAATTTTCTCAAAAAACTGACAATTTTTAAAGGTTTAAGTTTGTTTTGTAGCCAGAGTAATTAATTAGAATTACATTGGCATATGATAGGTCTTATTAAAATACTAAAGAGCTAAGCCTCTCTTATGGTTATAAGAAGCTAGGAATAAGTGTGGGGAAGAGACTAAATTTGGAATAAGCAAGAAAGAGATGAAGGGTATATTTGTAACTTTAGTTGGATTGGCCCTCTTTCACTGAGAAACACTCAACTGAGTCCAACAGCAAACCTAATGATCATGGAGATTTCTTAATTTAGGGTGGCTCCAATACCCTAAATATTTTATTGATTTAACAGTGTTTATATAGCATCTCCATGTGCTAGCCACTGTTTTAAGCTCTTTACAAATGTTAATTTCTTCAATTCTTATGACAATTCTGTGGTGTATGTTTATGCTATTATAAGCCCTATTTCTCAGATGAAGGGACTGAGACAAAGAAATCAAGTAATTTGTCTAAACTCACATAGGCATTAAGTGGTAGAACCCAGATTTAAACAGAGGAGATTGGGCTGCACAGCCTATATTCTGAATGCCACAGTAAGCTGCCTTTCCTTAGGCTTAATATGCTTCAAACACCTCTAATGCTGTTTATAAGCAATAGTCCCAGAGTTAACAAAACTACTACTCTAGTTATCTAGGTGGGCAGAATCAGGGGTAAATTCAGGATGACCCTTATTTCATTCATTTATTTCTATGGACTACTCTGTCCCATACTCTGTGCTAGGTGCAGGGGAGTTAAATGTGAATAAAGCATTATTCATGCACTCTAGGAACTAGAAGATATACAAACAAGTACTTGCAGTACGTAACTGTCATCTCTCAGTACAGATTCCCATATTTCCAATGCTCACACTAACCTTGTTCTTCAAAGTTATGACAAGCTTAAATCTTGGATTCTCAGCATTTTCTCTCAGTCTATCACCCTCAGGACCATGACTCTCTTATAATCTTATGCAACCTAGAGGTTTTATTATTTCAACCTCTCCATTGTCCACCCTCAATGACTTCACCATCTCCTACTTCCCCACACCCATGCTAATAATCTCCAACCGCAGAGCAATATGACTATTTTATTGGCTCCTATATGTGAGCTCCTGAGCACAACTAGAAGAAATCTTGCAACCTTGTAAACTGGTGTCATATAATCACAGCTGAGTCCTTACATTATAGAACATTTGAATGCATCCTTTATATATATATATGCATATCCTATATAAGCAACATTTCATTACATTATTTGAATGTGTCCAGATATGCTCTTGTATTCCTTAACACATGACATTTCCTCATACTAGAAAAAGAAAAGAAATAAATCTTGAGAACTCCTTTAATTTCTTTTCTATATGATGAATTTATATTTGTTCCTATCCTCTACTTCTAGGATCAGGACGAACAAATTTCTTCAACTCTTCAAAGCTAATCTTTTGCCTATATTCTTCATCTACTCTCTATCTATACAGGTATTTGTACTTTACATTAATTTGAACTTTCTTCCATGTTTTCCAGACTGTCCCACTACAACAGTATTCTGCAAATACTATCAGATCTCTCCTTTAATATATCCTACTCTTTCTTTTTCTGTTCTTGCTCAAATCTCCAAAGAATAATCTACCATCATTGTTCCATATTCTCAACTTATTCACTCTCAACTTATTCACTCTCTGACCCACTGTTTGCGGGCTTTTGCCCTACCAGTCCAGTAGCCAAGATTACTAATGATGGTCTAATTGCTAAACCAATACATGCAGAGTGGAAGATGGACTAGAAGCAAGTGAGCTAGAGATATTATGATCTATTAAAATATTTTGCCTGAAAAAGATAAAGAGAGCTTCAACTAAGACACAGAAAGAATGAAGAGGCATTAAGACAGGGGGACAAGACTGCAGGCCTGATTAGAAGTGAGGAAGAGTGGGGAAACATGGGTGGCTCAGTCAGTTAAGGGTCTGACTCTTGATCTCAGCTTAGGTCTGATCTGAGGATCGTGAGTTTGAGCCCCGCATTGGACTCACACTGTGCATGGAGCCTACTTAAAACATCATCAACAACAACAACAAACAGGATGACTATTACTCAATTCTATTTGCTTATGGGTCAGCAATGCAACCCCATCTATTTCTTAATTTCTCTGAACTTTCTGTAAAATCTGCTACACAAAGGCTTTCTATGAAAAGTTTGTTGTTTGTGTGTAAAAAAAAACAACAACAGGGGAGGAATAGGAAAAAGAAGGAATACATGCTAAATTCCATACTTCTCCCTGAGCAAAGGGAGAGAAGATATACAGGAGAAAAAGCAGGTTCATGGAGTATGAAAGTTTGGGGTATGCTAAATTTGAGGTGTCTGTGGAATAACCAGACATATATGTCCAATGTGCCGTTACAAATAAAAACCTTGGGCTCAAGAAAGAGTGCTGGCTGTACATATATACCTGAAAGTTATTGTCATCTCGGTGGCAATTAAGTTCATGAGCACAGATACAATTGCTCAGATAATGTATGTAAAATAAGAAGCACCTAAGATTTAGAACTCAGGCATAAAGCCTCCTAAGAAGCTAACAGTAAGAGATAAGGAAAACCAGAAAGAAAAAAAAAAACAATAAGAAATTGGTGTCACAGGAGTCCAGGGATCAGAACAAAAGGGAATAGTCAATAGTGACAAATGCCATAGAGTAAGATAAATGCTGGAAAGAGTGTATCAACTTTAACAATTGTTTATTGGTAAAATTTAGAAGGTTCATTCATTGGTGGAAAGAAAAACCATTTAGAAGAAAGTTGAAAATAAGACAAGAAAATGGAAATTTCAATATAGACTACTACTTCTAGCCACTTAGATATGAAAGGAAGATAATTAGGGCAATAGAAGAGGTCTTAAGATACAGAAAGGCTGTCATTTTTTCAGTTGGGGAAAACTGAAAAAAAAAGTGTATATGCCTTGTGGGGAAAGACAGTGAAAGAAATGAACACATTATTAGGAAAAACAAACAAGAAAAGAGATTATTGCTAGAACAGTGAGTGTCCTTGATCCAGAGAACAGGTGGAGAGATTAACCTTAGAAAGAACTAAATACCTCCATTTATCAATGATAGTAAATACAGATGTTGGCTCCTGCAGGTGAGCTAGGAACTTAAAAGAGACAAGGACGAGAAATGGAGAGATTGTTATTATTCTCCACTTACTCTATGAATTTGAAATCAAGAGATTAGGTTCAGAGTGCAGGAACCTGATTTTTAAAAACTGGAAAATAAGCCTTATATACTGCTGGTAGGAATGTAAAATGGTGCAGCCTTTATGGAAAACAACATGGTGGTTCCTCAAAAAATTAATAATATAATTAATCACTATATGATCCAGCAAATCCATTTCTGGGATTATACTCAAAAGAATTAAAAGCAAGGACACAAATAGAGATTTGTACATTTTAATTCATAGCAACATTATTCACAATAGCCAAAAGATGGAAGCAACCCAAGTGCCCATTGATGGAAAAGTGGATAAACAAAGTGTGGCACATATATAAAATAGAGTATTAGTCAGCCTTGAAAAGGAAGGAAATGCTGACACATACTACAACATGGGAGAAACTTGAAGACACTGTGTTAAGTGAAATAAGCCAGTCACAAAAGGATAAATACTATATGACTCCATTCCTATGAGGTACTTAGAGTCATCAAACTCAGAGACAAAAAGTAAAATGGTGGTTGCCAGGAGCTGGGAGAAGGGGGGTATGGGCTATGAGGAGTTATTGTTTAATGGGTATAAAGTTTTAGTTCTGCAAAATGAAAAAAGGTGTGGAGGTGGATGGTGTTATTGTTCACACAATGTGAATGTAGTTAATGCCATTGAGGTGTATATTTAAAATGGTTAAAATGGTAAATTTATGTTATATATATTTTACACAATTTAAAAATAATGACTTTTTAATGTGAAATGAGAAAAGTTTGGATTGGCTGCTCTTAAACATGAGAAAGGAATATGGGGAGGGGTGTTAGTTTGAGGATGTAAATTTATAACATGGTTTTCTTTCACAGTATGGTTTGGCCCAGGTTATGATGGGGTGGAAGGTAAGAAGTAGACAGCCCTAGCGAAAGTGTAGTGGTATGGGAAAATTATGAAATATAGTCATATAAAGAAAGATGGGAAGTAGGAAGTAAGCGAATACACTAGGAAAAAAGGGAGGAGTCAAGAACTGGCATTCTTCATGAGGTTGAAGAAATACAGATGTAGATGGGAAGGTAGTGAAGTAAGAAAATTGAAGGGATAGGTACAGGCAATCATAATGCTGAATAATGATATTTTAAAGGTGGAGAAATTCCAGGTGATGTTAAAAAGTGACATAGAAATGTTTAATAAATACAGCTGACCCTTGAACAATACAGGCTTACACTGCAGGGGCCCACTTTTACACAAATTTTTTTTTCAATAAATACAGTACAGTACTATAAGTTGGGTAAATATAAATCTTGTTTTTTTTTCTCAATATCTGCCTGAAAATAGGGGAATTTGGAAAGATAATAAGAAAATTTTTCAGCACACTGATGATTTCATAAGCGACAATACTTTTAATATCTCTTTTGGGTAATAATTGAATTGAAATCTTCCATACATGTTTTCCATCATTGTAGTGTTATATCCAAAGACATACACTGACATCTTTGATTTAAATAAATGATTATAGAACACAAAAATATTCTATACTAGAATCATTTTAACATTGAAGTATCTAGGGTTTTATTTTCTTCTTTCTGTGTCTCCCTGCCTTTATTACAAAGAGAAAAATAAGCAGTATTTACCTTTAAACTATAGTAATTTTATGTATCCTTCTTCTCTCTAGGGTGATTCTGGTGGACCTCTGGTTGGTGCAGATTATAAAGGCACTTGGTTCCTTGCTGGTATTGTAAGCTGGGGAGATGAATGTGCTCTTCCAAACAAGCCTGGTGTCTACACTCGAGTAACATACTACCGAGACTGGATCTTGTCCAAAACTGGTCTCTAGTGCAGAAGTTCTTTATAGATTAAAGCTTGAGGGGCACCTGGGTGGCTCAGTTGCTTGAGCATCCAACTTCGGCTTGGGTCATGATCTCACGGTTCATGGGTTCAAGCCCCACTTTGGGCTCTCTGCTGTCAGTGCAGAGCCCACTTCAGATCCTCTGTCCCCCCTCTCTCTCTCTGCATCTACTCCGCTTATGCTCACTCTCTCTCTCAAAAAAAAAATAAACATTTAAAAAAAAGAAGCTTGAAAATGATCCCGTTAAATATTTGTAGCTACATTTAACTTAGAACCACCTCTCTTTATGCACATTAAATGTTGCAAACATAAAGATATAAAATTGTAGAACTGTGAAAATTTTTTGTATATTAGACTTTGAAATATATGTCACTGTTAGTGATAGTAATGAACCAGAACATATTATCTCCCCTATACTTCTCTCTGGAGTTAAGGCAATTATATGAGTAAATATAGATTACAGTTTACTAAGGAGATATTTTCTGCTGATTTATAGATCTAGGTCCCTTAGGAAATCATAGAATAGATGTTAGCAATAAACTCCCTTCTTAGGATATAACTAATCCCCAGCTGAGTCACATCGCTGCTACAAAATCTATATATTGATAGGTTGTAGCCTAATGAATTGCAGTAATACGCCTATAAAATTTTACAAAGAAAATCTGTCCACCTGTTTTCTTTCTAGTCTTTGTGCCAATGCTAATCTCTTCTCTATTTATGGCTTCCTCACCTGGACTGACACAAAACAGCATGATAATGCCATGAGGTGCATTGAATAGATCCCAATGCTTTTTGATCTGTTCCTATTTCTCTTTCATATGTAAGTGAGGCCAGAAGCTGTTTCTCACATGTACACACATAATAGCAAGATTATCCTCAGACACATGGGCTATGTTTCAGTACATAAGCTTGAACAGATGACACTGTATTATGTATCTCCAATCTCTTAAAATTCCTCAACAATATAAATTATCAGCCAGAATAAATAATATGGAAATCTTGCTTTCATGTCACTTTCCTTTTGCCCATAGAGAAACATTCTAGCTGAGGATCCAGATGTCTATGAATACCAAGTTAGCTCACGCCAACGTGCCACATAAACAGATCAGTTGTCTTTTATGATGAATATGATCTCATGGCGGTGCTTTTCCAGACTGCAGTCCACCAGTGTCTCTAAGGTACTTTACCTTTCTCTTTCATCATCACTGACATCCCTACAGCTCCCACTACCAGCTTTCATTATGATATAAATTTTGTTCATGGGCCCAAAAAATAATTGCATTAATAATAGTAGCTAACATTTATAGACCCACTTGCAATGTGCCAGGCACACTTTACATGTATACACTGAACCCTCACAACAACCTTGTAAGGATGGTTCCCTTGTAATCTTAATTTCACAGATAAGGAAACTGAGATAGAGAGAAGTGAAGGTCAGAGAGTTTATAATTGGCTGAGCTGGGATTCAAAATCAGACAATTGGATTCCAGACCCCACACTGTAAACAACTATGCCCTGTTATGTGATATGGTTATAACTAAGGGCCTACCTAGCATAGTATTTTAAAATGTAATATTAGTCATAAATTTTATAAATTAATACAGTAGCCTTGTTATTTGATGAATTTTTTTAAATATTGTGACATCTCTCAGGGCACATGGGTGGCTCAGTCCATCCAACTCTTGATTTTGGCTCAGTCATGATCTCATGGTTCATGAGATCAAGCCCCAAGTTGGCTTTGTGCTCACAGTGTCAAGTCTGCTGGGGATTCTCTCTTCCTCTCTCTCTCTGCCCCTCCCCTGCTCCCACAAACCCTCTCTCTCTCTTTCAAAATAAATAAACATTTAAAAATATTTTGACGTATCTCAAGTTATACATTTACAAAAGTTAGTATTTCTACCTTTCAATTTTTTAGAAATTATTTACAAAAAACTACATGGATATTGGTCGGGATTCATTAATCACAAGTCAGAGAAACTCAATTAACACTACCTTAGGTGAAAAGAAGACATTTTCAATTCATCTAACTAAAAATCTAGAGATCTACATGTGGCAAAGCTGAAGCTAGATCCAGGGGCTCAACAGTGTTTTGATCTTAAGCCACATCTTAACTTTTCTTTCCTCTGTCTTCATTCATAGCCAGATACTGCCCACTGAGGTAGTAAAGACCTGTTCACTGGCTCTACGATTAGGTTTTCTTTAGTGCTAACAGCGCCACAAAAATAAAGCCCTCTGCCCTCTGGCTCCAATTTTTAAAAAATCCTGAGGAGCGCCGGGGTGGCTCAGTCAGTTAAACGTCTGACTTTGGCTCAGGTCATGATCTCATGGTCCATGAGTTTGAGACGCATCCGGCTCTGTGCTGACAGCTGAGAGCCTGGAGCTTGCTTCAGATTCTGTGTCTCCCTCTCTCTCTGCCCCTCCCCCGCTCATGCTATGTCTCTCTCTGTCTCTCAAAAACAAATAAATGTTAAAAAAAATTTTTTTAAATCCCGAGAATTCATGTACTGGGCCTCGGTGGAAGTGGGAGGGGACTTGATTGATAGCCCCTCTGAGCAAGGGAGGGGGACATTTCAAGAAAGAAAAGAATTTTGGCAGACAAAAAAATAATGGCTATCTATTAGCCAGTGCAAAATGTGCTATCTTCTGAATCAATACAAAATTATATCATCTCATTCTATATTTTCTATATTTTCATGTGTTTATTGTCTTAATTACAGATTTTGCATAAAGCAACGTCATGCTATGTATATTCTAGTATCTTAGTTTTAAAAAGCAAGATGATTGGGGTGCCTGAGTGGTTCAGTTGGTTGAGCAACGCACTCTTGATTTCAGCTCAGGTCATGATCCCAGGATCATGGGATTGAGCCCTCCCTGCATCAGGTCTGCACTGAGTGTGGAGCCTGCTTAAGATTCTCTCTCTCTCCCTCTGCCCCTCTCCCCAGCTCACACATGCTCCTCTCTCTAAAAAGTAAAATAAAATAAAATAAAATAAAATAAAATAGTGCTGAATGATTGATGATGGAAAAGAAGGGTCAAAATTGACTTTAAGATATAATGACTAGGTGAGTGGGAGAATGGGAATATAATGAATGGAAACTAGGGAGACTAGACTGAGTACCACAAATGACTACTGTGAAATTCTTTTTTTAAAATAGCCTTCCATATGAACTCAGACACCTATCCCTAGTATATATTTGCTTACTAAGGTAAGATGAGAATTGTTTAAGTCAGTATATTCTACTTCTGATGAAATGTTCTATATAGGTTTGTGATATATTATTCCCATTATTTTATTAAGTAGGAATTAGGCAATAGTTCAGTCTTATAAGTACAGAAAACTTCCTATGCTCTCTCTAGAAGTAGCATAGGTAGTAAAATAAGTTTCAAAGCATTTCTTTACTATTTTCCCAGAAAAAATACTATATATTTAAATACTTGTCACATTATACTAATTATTTCTAAACTAACTTTAGTGGCACTGAAAGGTACTTCTGCCATTTTGTTATACCTCACTCTGATATATAATGGAATGTATATCCATTATATAGATACAGCTTAGAAATGTATTTTATTCTGCTAAGAAAAATAGTAAACCTTAGCATACTAAACTGTATGGGGCACATAACAAAATATAAAGCAAGCAATACTGATGATTTGTTTTATAAATGCTTATAAAAAGAGCATCAAAGAATTATAAAAGTAAATAAACCACTCTTAGAAACATCAGAAACCTTATGGAAACCTTTTTAAGAGTGAAGGAATTTAAATAAAATAATAGTATCTTACATAGGAATTAATACGATGTCAATTAATTTTATGGCAACCCAGTCTTACTGAAATGTAATTTGAATAAAAGCGGATAATATCAGAGGCGCCTGTTTGGCTTAGCTGATTAAGCATCGGACTCTTGATTTCAGCTCAGGTCATGATCTCATTGTTCATGAGTTCAGTCCCACACTGGGCTCTGCTGACAACACAGCGCCTGCGTCGGATTCTCTCTCTCTCTCCTTCTCTTTCTGCCCCTCCCCTGCTCATGCTCTCTCACTCTCTCAAAATAAATAACTAAACATTTTAAAAAAATTAATAGATAATACCAATAACCACATATACTTTTATTTTTAAATTTAATTTGTTATTCCACATTTGCATCATAATTTCTTAAAACGAGGGGTACCTGGGTGTCTCAATTGGTTAAGCATCTGACTCTTGGTTTCAGTGCAGGTCACAAACTTGCGGTTTGGGAGTTCAATCCCCACATCAAGCTCTATGCTAATAGCGTGGAGCCTCTTGGGATTCTCTTTCTCCCCCTCTCTCCCCCTCCCCTGCTTGCTCTCTCTCTAAATATACAAATAAATAAACTTAAAACATTTTTTAAATAAATTCTCAAAACTGTTATTGGAGATGTAGCTTTCAAACATCCAATTCTGAAAAAGATAGGATTAAGATGTGTTGTATTTTAGAATTGAATTACTTTATGAAATGGAAATGTTATGGGGTCAACAGATTAGCAGCAAAAGAATAAAATTAAAGGTATGCTATTTTCAATATCCAGCAGCCCACATGAAGTTTAGAAGAATAAAAATATCTCAACATAATATTATTATTAAATGTTTGGAAATATCAGATATAATGAGTGAGCTTTGGCTAGCCTTTCTTTGGTAACTACAAGTACAGTGCCTAGGACATAATGTTCAATAAATATTCAATTAACTGAATTATTGAAATAAAAATGATCATTCTGTTTTATTAGTTATATTTAGTTACATATTATAATCATAATTAAAACAAAAATAAAATATTACTACTTTCAATATTTAGTGAATATATCAATTTCAACAAATAAACATGATCATTATGCTTCTGCTTTTTCATTCATTTCATAATATCAATGATTTGTTATATAGTTTTTGTTAATCTGATCTCCAATATCTTACATAGATTTTCAACCCTAATTTCCTACCATTTGCCTCTGACACAGCTATACTGAAATAAGAACTATAATAACATCTCGTGGCATGATTCTCTAAATAAGATCCATCCTCAGAAAATAGAAGTGAATCTTTCATTTTAAATGCTACAAATAATTTAACATGGCTTAGAAAAAAATGAATAGCTTTTAGAATTTTTTCCTCATTTCCATAGCAATTTTGTGGAAACACTTCTTCATAATTAATAATACACAGTCTTTCCTCAAATCCTTCCAATTTAAACTTGAATGTAAACTCTCCCCTTTTACTGCCATCATAGTTGCCATAGACATTGGCTAAATGAAGTAAGCCATGTTTTGAAAAACAGAAGAAAACATTTATATTCCTCTTCTCTGATAGTGTGCTGCATATATCTTTTTTAGCAAAATTTTCTCCCAAATACTTTTCATTTACATACTTCTTTAAAAGACCTGCTTTCTTCTATTCTGTCAGTCTTCTTAGTAAAGAGGTATTAAAAATCTATTTCTTGTTCCTCTGGGTCACTTCCAAACTATCATTTCTGTCACCTCAGAATATGGACTTGCAATTCAAAAAGAGCTTAGCAGTTAGGTACAGGAAGATGATGAAGATAATACAAATAGAAACAAAAATATCTTGCTTGAGAACCAGCTGAGGTCATGAAACAGATTTGCTCATCCTTGGAACCGCCTGGGTTCCTGTTGGCTTTCTAGGCCTTATATATTATGAAAGAGGCCTCTATTATATAACCAAAAGGACCTAATTAACAGGGCATCAATGTTATCCATTCCCATGGCTTCATCCACAAGCAATATGCAAATATATTCTGTTAATTTATATCTCCAGCCAGGATGTATCTCTTGAGCTTCCCACCTGTATAGCCAAGTGCCTACTAAAAATTTCTTTTGGGCTAATTTATAGGCATCTCAAACTCCATTCATCTAAAACGACTCTCTCCACTATTCCTAGTCTTAATAGACAGCCCATTCAACTCATTTTTCTAAGATGGAAATTAAGGACTAATTCTTTATTCCATCCACTCTCTTGAAAATAAGAACTAACCAATCAAGTCCTACTAACTGTACTTTCTATATATGTAAAACTTAAAATTTATCTCTCTCCATTTTATACTACCACCATACTTTGCATATTGTGTTGATAACAAAGACTTTCTAAATAGATGAACTGCCTCAAATTTGATCTGCCCACAATTCCTAAATGGCTTCAAAGCACTATCTGTATGTTACACAATGACCTTTCTAAGTATGAATCTGCCATATCTACACCATACCACTCCCTCGTTCAAGGCACTATTTATAGGGAAAGCCCAAAGTCTTTAGCATGTAAGGTAGTGCCCCCTTATCTGTAATTTCACTTTCCATGGTTCCAGTTACCCCAGATCAAGTGCAGTCTGGACACAGATAACATATTGTCAGAAGGTCAATTGTAGCATAACACTATGCCACGATGCCTAAGTCATTCACTCATTTCATCTCATCACGTAAGCATTTTATCATCTCACATCATCACTAGAAGAAGAAGGCTGAGTATAGTACAATAAAGTATTTTGAGAGAGACCATCTTCACATAATTTTTATTACAGTATATAATTATAGTTGCCCTATTTTATTAGTTATTGTTGTGAATTTCTTACTGTGCCTAATTTATAAATTAAACTTTATCATAAGTATGTGTGTATAGACACAACAGAGTAATATAGAGGGTTCGGTACTATCCGCAGTTTCAGGAGGTCCCTGGGGGTCTTAGAACGTATTCCCTGTAGATATGGGAAACTACTATGTAATATAGGGTTTCCTGATCTGATGCCTGCCTCACGTTTTGTCACACTTACACATCCTTTTACAAGCACAGTGAAGCTGTTAATGTTGTATTTGAGCATGACTGCTCTAGCTGTCAAGAACATCCTCCCCATCCCGCAATCGATTTTTTGCCTCTCTTAAATTCCCTTTCCCTTCCTTTCTCCTATCCTTTGTTGTTTTTCTTTGTTCTCTTTCTTATTTTGATGAACAGATACATTTTGAAAGAAGTTGCAACCAAGATGAGTGTGGGAAAGGGGAAGAGACAGGAAAGGTAGAAATTAATAATACAGCATTCATGCTCCAGTTTTTTCTTTCCCTAAATGAGACACAAAGGGCAAAATTTGCAGCAGTATAATCAGATTTTACCATGAACATTTTTCCTTTCTTCTTTTTGTTTCTGGCCCACATATAATAGCTTTTCCAGTTTGAATGATTACCTTGTTTTGTTTGGTTTCAGGCATATGGCCCTGCTCAGATTAACTGACATGATGTATATGCAAAGCCTTTTGAGTTCTTCAGGAAAATAAACTTTTATAATGAACCTAGTATAGCTAATATAATAGGTACAAACTTTATGGTCATAAATCTCAGATGTAAAAAAAATGCCTTTCTTTAATATTCTACATAAACATAATTTCAGTATCTCCCTTAAACTCTCAACAGCTCAAGACTCAACGAATAGTATTTCTTTCAATCTATTATGAAGTCTGGGTTAAAATACTATTCTTTTTAATGTTATAAACATTTATGTTTGTAATACAGTTTAATTTATTTGGAAGTTCTAGTGGGAATTTTTGTTTAACTTTTTGGTTTTACTTACTGATTTTTATTTATAGGCAATAACAAATCACTGTTCTTGAGTTCAAGCCCTATGTTGGGCTCTGCACTGACAATGCAGAGCTTGGAATTCTCTCTCTCTACACCTACTCTACTCATGCTCTCTCTCTCTCAAAATAAACAAACTTTAAAAAAAGCATTAAAAATACAGCAGATAGCATTGTTGTGACAGTGAAAGCCATAAAAAACACACAGTGTGTGTGACTGCACAGACTGACTTTTCTGTGCAGTCAGAAAAGTGAACTGACTTGCACAATTCAAAAGGCTATATGGTGTGAAAAATGTTAAACTTGCAGGTTTGACAGTTTCTACATATCAGGAATCTTGGAAACAATTGCTTAAATATTTTCTAAATGTTACACAGGAAAAGGGTTGTGTGAAAGAGCAGGTTTTCAATGCTGAGACTGGCTTGTTTTACAAGGATGTTGGTGAAGGAATCTATTTAATGCAAATGGTGCTTTAGCTCACAGGAACCTAACCCTATATTTTTGTTAGGAGCAAGTATACAGTATTTGCCAAATCAGTGCTTGTGGCAATTTTATAGAACTACCACAAACAATGAGAGTCAAGTCTATATTTATGCTCTTTTTGTGTTTAAAAATATATGGGATATATTTTTCCAAAAGGTGTACTTCTCATAATTTCTGACTCATCTATTCCTCCCACTAATTATTCTGAAAGGGTCCATTTCAGAAACCAAATACTCCATCAGAAAATACTTCCAGTCCCTTCAGAAAACCACTTAGGAAGCCAGATTCCATGCCCTGCACTATAACATTTCATTTAAGGCTAGAAATAGTGAGAGAAAGCCAGTAATTCGGCCATATGGTGACATCCAAGAGGGAGCCCAGATACTCAATTGTTCTAAGTCCCTCCAGATCCTGGAGGCAGGCAGCACAGAGGGAATTGGAGGAGGCACCTAAAACATATCCAACACTATAATCTATTATTCTGTAAGCAAATAAGCTCCGTCAGGGCCCGGATGATGCCACATGCATGTTTTATCACCTACAAAGGCTAAGAGCATATATAGCTACTACTTATTAAATAAACGAATATAAGACAGAAAAAACAAATAAATGAACCAACAAGAATGGACCATCTAAGTCAAAAGACTCACCTACACACTTAACATTCCTGCTTTAGCTGTCACAAAAGCAAACTAGTTGACATAAATCGAATCAACTTAGTGATTTAATAAATTCCAGTGTAAGTTATACCAGTATTGGCAAATAACATCATCAAGCACTCACCATGAAAGGTAAAGCAGCAACACGGAGGAAGTTGTGAAGTGGCCCCAATTTGAAATGATCAGATAAGGGGCGCCTGGGTGGCTCGTCGGTTAAGCGTCCGGCTTCGGCTCAGGTCATGATCTCACGGTTCGTGGGTTCGAGCCCCGCGTCGGGCTCTGTGCTGACAGCCAGCTCAGAGCCTGGAGTCTGCTTCAGATTCTGTGTCCCCCTCTCTCTCTGACCCTCCCCCTGCTCGTGCTGTCTGTCTCTGTCTCTCAAAAAATAAATTAAAAAAAAAAAAAAGAAATGATCAGATAACATATAAAGGAATTTAAATGAATATTCATATTGTATATAAACACATATAAATGTGGTTACAGCATTTATATGGCATTCTCTTCAATATTAGATATGCTATGAATAATGTACAATAATGGAAAGTATAGTATATAAACAATTATAAAAGCAAGGCAATAATTTTAAAAATTAATCATTTTTACTCCAACCTAAGCATGGATAGTCTGCCCATTAAGACTGATAGATAAATTTGAATGCAGACTAATTTGTATTAGATCAAGTTAATTCTGTTAATATATTAATTTGACATTTTGTGGAGGATGGTTTTAAATGAACATATTTGTCTATTGTTTCAATGTACAACAGTATGTGATTGAAAAGAAAACCAATGCTTTTGAGAAATGAATTAATTTCTTAAAACAACAGATTTGAACTGGATCGAGTTCTTTTTTAATATTTTTCATTTTCATTTTGTATCTCTTGGACAGAACAGTAACACTTAATAGTTTTTGGAAAATATCCTTATTAAAGTTATATGGATAATAGCATCAGTGGATTTTAAATTCAAAATTAACCGTCAAGTGTCCTTCTCTACTTAGGAATAATGTTGTGAAAACCAGGCCATCTGCTGAGGTACTAGGGTTACATTTGGCCCTCACAATGTGTTTGACATGTTCTGTTTTAGCACTCTGTTGGATTATTAGCCCACAAAACAAGTTCACCTTGATCTTTTACATTAAATATAAAGTAGCTCAGGGACAAAATTTGACATAAATCTAAACCTGTGACGTTTCCATCTAAAGAAGGCAGAAATAAAACGGGGCTTTGGGCTAGGTTATGATAAAATGTCAGAAGTGCCAGAAACACAAGGCTTGAGGCTCTATCAGTCAGGAAGTATGGCAAGTGCCTCTCCTGAACAGAATCAAAATCACTGCTCAGCTGTAAACAACAGCATCCCGCTGGTGCAGGGCAACCTCCCCACCCTGACCTTATCTGGAAAGATCCGAGTGACAGTTACTTTCTTCCTTTTTCTACTCTCTACAACTTTTAATGCTTCTTTCTTGTTGAAACTTCAGAAGTGGACTCAGAAGAAAGAGAAAGGAAAAAAGCTTTCGAGAATGAAGATGCTTTTAAAACATCTGACCTCAGCCAACCTGTTGGAGACTCTGATTGTCATGCCACTGGATGGGATGTGGAACATCACAGTCCAATGGTATGCTGGAGAGCTCCTCTGCAAACTCCTCAGCTATCTGAAGCTTTTCTCCATGTATGCCCCAGCCTTCATGATGGTAGTGATCAGTCTGGACCGCTCTCTGGCCATCACAAGACCTCTAGCTGTGAAAAGCAATGGCAAGCTTGGACAGTCTATGATTGGCTTGGCCTGGCTCCTCAGTAGTATCCTTGCTGGACCACAGGTAAACCATTATCATGAACTTGTTAGGATATCATGAACTTGTTAGGATAGGCAATCATAGATTTCCTATCTAACCTTGAGTAATGTATTGTATGATTGTATGTCAAAGGTAGTATTGTATTATCTTCAGGAGTTTGGACTCTGGAAATTCGAGAGTGCAGTTTAATCCTGGCTCTGTTACCTTGGGCAATTTTTTTAGCTTCTCTGGGTTTCAGTTCCTTCAGTTATAAAATGGAGGTAATGCCTATGTTATGCAACTTTTGTGAAGACAAAAAGAACAATGTATTAAAGTGTCTAGCATAATTTCTGGTACATAGTAAATGCTCCTCAAAAAATGTGGCTTTTTCCAGTTTGTCCTCATCCCCATTTTATTCTTCCCTCTAGTTCTCCTTTTGCTCTGGTTGATACAGTAAATGGAGAGAATATTTAGAAACTATGAAATTTGAATAGGTAGAAAGTATTTATAATTTGTCTTATTTGGAATTTCTTGAGTGGAAACTAATCTGTTTCTGTCACAACTTAGAATTATTCTCAATAGTATGTTGTTCTGGAGTTTGCAGCTGGGTGGAACTTAAAAAAGAGGAAAAGTGGGAAACCCTGGACTTCTGAAATTTGAGTATTTCTCTGAAATTGACTTGAGCTTTTCTGGAAGAAGTTTAGACCATAACAGGCTGTTAGCAAAATCAGGTACAGGCAGATATCGCACCAGATTGCCCTCATCAGAGGCAACCTGGTTAATTGGCCTGTGGAATCTGCCTTTTTTCAGCAGACGTATCTCTGAAGAAAAGGTCCCAGTCTTACAAATAGCAAAGATACTCAAATAACAAATGAATAAGTTATCTCTATGCTCGTAAATGTATCGTATAATGATAAACCCAGAGTATAAGGTTGTGTCAAGAAGTGGCATCAAGGTTAACCAGGGTGTTCCAAAAATTTGCCACTACAAATGGAATTTATCTAGACATTCTAAATGGGCCAGCTAGTTTAAAAAAATTTTTTAAAAGAAGCAAACAACAACAACAACAAAAAATCCTGCCATGCAGAACTCATTAAATACAGAAAAACACTAGAAAGTTGAGTCACCAAATGTTCCCACCAATTCCTCACTTAAGTAATATTTCTTGGATATTAGATCAATTTAATTAGGGTGTGTTTTATGGCAGGAGAAATGGAAAAAACTAAAATGCTTTGATTTTCCTGGAGAAAAGTATATGACGATTGTCACAGTGACTGAATATACAAGAATAGGTTTAGTAAATACGTCTCTTGAAATGAGATTATTTAGCTAAGGCTTATGGCTGAAGTTTTCCATTTTGTTTCTTTAAAGTAAGAATGTTGCCTAATTATTGTTTTTCTTAGGAAAGATAAACAAGGTCGGTTCTTCACACTGATGGTTTCAAAGAAAACAGCCCTCCAAGAAAATGTAATTCAGTTGTGGAGACAAAACTTTTATAAAACTAATACAACTATATACTAAACATTTTTAAAACCTAGTACAAATGTAAGAAGCTGAGATGAGTAAGAGTTGTAATGGTGAAGGAATTATTTAAGAAAAAATTAGAATAAGCTGAGTTTTTTCAAATGAATGGTATTTGGAGGGAAAAAAATAAGTCAAGGATCACATATATTTTTCAGCAAAGGTTGAAATGTGTGATTAATTTTCACAAAAGACTTGTCTGGCTGAAGTGAAAGACTGAGAGGTAACACCAGCAGGATAACAGATTTGGTGGTTGCTCCCTTGTCTTCCACCTCCTAGTGCACTATCTGTCATAAAATATCATGATTATGCATTTGCTTGTCTTTGTCATTAAGGAATATACTCTTAAATGGTGGAGACTATGTTGTGTTCAACTTCATTAACATTCACTGTACCTAATAGAACTAGCAAAAATAGAAATTTTAAATGTCCAGATGGTCTAATTTCTCTTTAGATCAAATAAATCCTTCACCTTTTCCTTAAAAAAAAAAAAGTTTGGCTAAATGAATCAATGAATAAAGGCTATAATGGACCCGTATTATAAAAGACATTGGTAACCAGGGGGAATTCTGAAATTAATGTGGGAGCCATACAACCTTTGTGAGTCCAATGCAAGAAATAAAATGATTTTTTAACAAAAATATTTTAAGAAAATTTCCATAGAGCCAAATAATTGCGAGAAACAGAGAAACCTTTTCAGGATTTTCTGGCAATGAAATGATTAGGTTGAGGCTAGAGTGGCCTCAGAGAGCACTGATTTTTAAGAGGGACATTTCAAACAAAAAACAAAGCCTGGCAACAAATTGGATGTAGGGAGTTGATAAAGAGAGCGGTATAAACTAAAGCTCTAATATTTTTAGTCAAGGAGTTTTAACAGTGAAACCATTGAAATAGACAGGTAGGTTGAGAAAAGGAGTGGCTGTTTGTTTCTCTGTTTGAACCAGGAGAGAAGGCAGGCTATGAAGAGAGCTGATAACATTTGGCATAATAATACCGGTGTAAGGTCTTTGTATAAGTATCGTCATTTGGAAAGTAGTTGGTAAGTTAGGAGACTGATGAAAGTCTGAAGAAGTAGAAATAGGTCAATTTGTGATAATAACTGAAATGTAAATGAACAATTTCATTTGTTCATTTAGAGAGTGCTTCTCTAAAGCACTGTCCCAGAGGCTATAATAAAAATATTGATTTATTAATTCAGTTATCTTCATCTAAGTATATCACAGCAATAATAGTGTTAAATACTTATCTATCTTGATGTAGTAAAAAGAAATTATGAAATCAAATTTGAATTGTTTAGGATTTTTATGTAATAGCCTGACCTCAAATACATCACTCTTTTTAAGAGATTTATGTGAATATGGGCCACAGAAAATGATGGTATTATTTTATTTGGTAAACACATGATTCATCCTTACTTTCAGCAGCAGATTACATTTGTAAAGCACCTTGCCCAAGTTTCCTGAAAAACCTTACTCTGTGTAGCACATAACAGCTATGTTACCACCCCAACTCCGTGTATCAGAGAACATACAAAGAGAACCTTTGAAAGCAATGGTGTGCCAACCTTTCTGGCAGTAAGAAATGCATACTACATTGGGACTTTGTCCCTCACACATGTATAACTGGAAAATTTTTTCATAAAATATTCAACTCCATTCCACTTCATTTTTTTTTAAGTTTATTTATTTTGAGAGAGAGAGAACACGAGCAAGGAAGGGGCAGAAAGAGAGAGGGAGAGAGATAATCCCAAGCGGGCTCCGCACGGTCAGCACAGAACCCCATGAGGGCTCAATCCAACAAACCATTAGATCATGACCTGAGCCCAAACAGAATCAACCACTCAACTGACTGAGCCACCCAGGTGCCCCTCCATTTCATTATTTACTGTTGATTGCATCTGATTGATGGGTACAATCTGCAGTTTGAAAACAATTGGTTTAAAGGGATTCATTGACTTTCTCAATGTCACTTGACCTGTTGGACTCATCTCTTTTTATTAAGTCCAGTTTTTCTTTTTATTATAGTTCTCTCTCTCTGCTGTCTCTCTGAATAAAAGAGGTTTTAATCCCATAACTAATGTGACACATGTTTAACAGAGAAGATGAAAGACGGAAAGGGCTTTTTACTTCTAGACTGTGGCACTTAGTAAGCTTCCCCATGTTCTATGGATGAGCCCACTGACAAAGGTGTATCCTGTAACAGCTAATTTACATTGAAAGGATGAATTTAACCATCATCCTCTGGTGCATCTATTGATTGTCTATTGCTTGAGTAATTCTGTGATGGTTTGGGGATATATTTTCAGATGTTTCAGCATAGCATAGCTCAACTTTCAAACTTTTTCCTACTAATGGATTTTTTTAAAAGCAAAATTCTAGGGGCACCTAGGTGGTTCAGTTGGTTAAGCGTCCATTTAGGCTCAGGTCATGATCTCACTATTGATGATATTGAGCCCCACATTGAGCTTAGTGCTGACAGCACAGAGCCTGCTTGCAATTCTCTCTCCCTTTTCCCTGCCCCTCCCCCTCTCATGCTTGTTCTCTCTCCCTCTCTCTCTCTCTCTCTCTCTCTCTCTCAAAATAAATAAGTGAACTTAAAAAAAAAAAAGAAAAATTCTATCTGGAGCCCCAATGAAACAAACAAGTGGAGCTGTTCTTGCTGAAGAAAGGAGGGGGAAGCTGCTTGACCATTCACTAGCCCTGCTCATGGTCTCTGAAGACCTTAGATTTCCCTAAAACAAAGCTTAGAAGACAATGGAATGGTAGAAATGGCATGAATATTGGATTTAAACAAAGTTGGTTTCAAATCTCAATGCTGTCTCTTACCACCTCTGTGGTTCCGAGTAAATTACTGTAACTAAGTTTAAAAGCATAATTGTGAACAATAAATTATAAAGAATAAGATACATAAAATCATCTAGTACAAGACTTTATTTTTAGACACTCTGTTAATGTTCATTACTTCCTCTCCTCCTGTTTTCATTCCTTTGTTCATAATAGATTTTTTGAAGTCAGGAGATAAAATAGTAGGGAAATACGAGTATGAAAATTAAATGATCCTTTAAGAGACAGCAAAGAGAATTGCTTATATAAAGATTATTTCCAATTTCTGAAAATTATAACGTTCATTCAGATTGATAAGTAAGTTTAGCCAATCTACCCCCTAGTCATCAGGCTATCCTGCTCATTCTGAAAGTTATATATGCTAATGCATAATAATTCTAGTCTTAAAGGTATCATTTGTAACAGTAAAATAAGAAAGAAAGGGAGGGAGGGAGGAAGGAAAGAAGGAAGGAAGGAAAGGAAGGAAGGAAGAAGGCAGGCAGGCAAGGAGGGAGGCTAGGAGGGAAGGAAGAGGGAGAAAGAAAAAGGAAGGGAAGGGAACGAAATAGAAGGAACAAACATGACCCGAAAGGCAATCTGCTTTAAGACTCTATGTGGTTAGGCTGGTAAGTGCATGTTGAGGAGAAAACATTTCCTGAATTAGATGTGTCCATATCTAATCAAAAATTATATGGTTTCCAATGACAGTCAACTACCACCACAAGAGTTCCAGAGTAGCAGATTATTTGCAGAAGTTCATACCACTAGCTTATCCTTGCTAATATGGAGCATTACATTCTGACAGCTTTTAAATTCTATCATTAACCCAGTTCTGAAGACATGATATATGAGACATCCTTTTGGTCTTTGGTGTAAAGATACGTGGCCTGGGGGCACCCGGGGGGCTCAGTCGATTAAGTGTCCAACTTCAGCTCAGGTCATGATCTTGCAGTTCATGAGTTTGGGCCCCACATCGGGCTCACCGTTGTCAGCACAGAACCCGCTAAGGATCCTCTGTCCCCCCCTCTCTGTCCCTCCCCTGTCTGTGCTCTCTCAAAAATAAACACACATTAAAAAAAAAAAAGGTATGTGGTCTAAAGATGTGGCAGAGGCTTGCCTTGACATACAGAATGCACTTGACAGGTCTGGAATGTGTTTCTGGACTTGACAAGCAACTTAAATTTGATAAATACTTGTCACACGTGTACAATATGCCAAGAACTATACTGGAACATAGTAGTAGCATACTAAATACATAGATAACAACAATAATGATGATGATGATAAATGTTGGTTATTGAAGACATAAATATGTGCCAGGAAATATGCTAAATCTTTTTGCTTGTATTATTTCATGGAAGGCTCCCAACAACCCTGTATATTGGATACAATTATTATCTCTTTTTTATTTATAAAGAAACTAATGTTACAAATGTTATATAAAATGCCCAAGATTACTGTCTAGTAAATACAGGTGTCAGTACATCCAGTTAACTCCATACCCAGAGCTTTTAAATACTACAATACACTATATCACTCTATGCAATGTTATCTATTTCCTTTTTTCCTGTAGGATGCTAGGGAAGGAAATGGCAGAAAAGTCTTAAGTTGAGAATAGATGCTTAAGTGCTATAAGGAAAAAATATATGGTATTCATTTACAAATATACAAATAAATATATATATATGAATACACATTTATAAGTTGTGTGCTTTTAATTTTTTTATAATAATCGTTATAATTCATATAGTGCTGTGTGCCAGGCATTATTAGAAATGCTTTGCAAGCATTAACTCATTTCATTGTCTTAACATCCCCTAGAAATAAATACTATTAACATTTCCCTTTTATAGATGAGGAAAATGAAGCACATCATCTAAAGATAATAACCTCTTAGGGCTACCAGGGTGGCTCAGTTGGCTAAGCATCTGACATTTGGTTTCGGCTCAGGTCATGATCTCACTGTTCATGGGGTTGAGCCCCGCTTCAGAGTGGAGCCTGCTTAGTGTTCTCTCTCTCTCCCTCTCTCTGCACCTCCTTTGCTTGCTCATGCTCTCTTTTTCTCAAAATACATAGACATTTAAAAATAGTAATAAAGATAATTAACTCTGGAAAAGATTAGGCAATAATGTAATTAGTCTGGGGTAAGGTGAGGGTTAAAAATAATACTCTAAAACTCTAAAACCATCTGCAAATGACTGTAAAGAAGGAAAACATACTTCTCGTGTTTATGGCAAAATAAGGCAAACACTGGTGAGAACTGAGGCCAGAGATATGAAAGGAGAAACAAAGAAATTAAATATAATCCAAAGACCCAAAGGAAAAAAAAACCATGAAGTAAAGTAGATCCCTATATTAATCATTCAAATGAACATGACCTTGGAGCACAAAATAAACTGAACCTAGCTTAAAACAATTTATGGGCAAGTCAGATTCTGAGTTACAATAAACTTTACCATATGACTCTTTTAGCACTTTATCACGGTCTACCTAGTATGTATGACAGTGTCACAACCATGCTATATCTCCCCTACCAAATTTTAAATTCCTGATAACAGGATATATCTGCTTCATCTTTTATGACAGAGATCACCTAGTGTAGTTTTTGAACAGGAGTTGAGTTAAAAATAAGCATTTATTAAATGGAGATGATAACCAGAAGCTCAAATCATAATACTTTATTTCAAAGTCAAATTAAATTTCCTTAAAACCTGCAGCCCATTGACAAATACTTGAGGTAGGCATAGTATACATTTTCTCCAGGAACTCTCTACTGTCTTAAAGTTAATGCTTTGATAGAGGGAAAAACAACCTTAGCTTGAGGATAGCTAGGCCTCCAGTATCCTCCAGTGAGTCTTCTTTAGCATATGAAAATCCCTTTGTAAACTTCCCTTTGACTTTACCTCCCCCAACTCCCAAGTTCATAATCAGTCTCTCTTCAGGGTTCAGGGCAGCTCTTCTGCCCACAGGTCCCGTTCCAGTGCCTTAATAAAATCACCTTTTTGGCACCAGAAAAAAAAAATTGTTTTATTGAAAGTTTTATCATATTAACTTAAAAAAATGAAATATTACAGTGAAAATGTGGCCTAGTGCAGAGCAGAAAGTCAAACTCAGGTCATCTGGGTCCAAGTATGATTGGAAAGATGGAGAGAGAAGTACCCAAGGTTTTAAAGAAATGCTAGATTCTCAAATTCTTTGTAAAGTAACCCTTCCAAAGACTCACAACATCTGTTGGGTCAAATTCAAAACTGAACCTTAAATTTAAAGTCAGTCTGCAAAGAAGTATGGGAAACTTAAATGGTTACTTTGTGATGTGGGAAAAGATCTGGATTATAAAATAGAATTAGCTGAATTTGAGTTTCTGAGCTTTAAATTTGATGATATGATCATTGTGCGCCCTCTAGTGGATTAATTTAAAAATACTATTTTGCCTTTGAAAAAAGTACCTGAAACCTAAAACCAACATTTTAATTACAAATAAAAGATACAGTATTATATTTTATATCATTTTACTTATATTTTATCTAGAGTTTATTATATTTATATTATATTAAATTTGTTACTGTATAAGCAAAGAAATGAAATATAGGGTTGTTATGTTTTTTAAAGGCATACTCCACTACCACTCTGTCACCCCAAAAAGGAAAGAAATCCTGGGCCTGTGGAATTAATTAAATTAATAAAATTTATTAACTCAACTAAAGACTTTTAAAAACAAATACTATCCCTCATTTTCTTAAAACTTTTAAAAAATCCTGTAACATTTTCATTTGAAGTTATTTGCTATTCGTTTTAAAATGCTTGGGCACTCTTATATTTTCATTTTAATAATGTGTCATAGTAAAATAAAGTTTCTCAGTGGAGAAGCTTGGAGATTCACTTTATAAATGGGGAAAATTTGAGTGTATGTCCATTAGTACTTGTTTTTGAAAACTACTTGCAACATTTCTTTATTCAATGGTTTTCATTTAAATTCTAGATAGTTAACATATATGGTAAAATTGATTTCAGGTGTACAATTTAGTAATTTATCACTTACATATAACACCCAGTGCTCATCCCAACAAGTGCCCTCCTTAATACCCATCACCCATCTAACCCATCCCCCACCCATCCCTCACCATCAACCCCCAGTTTGGTCTTTATAGTTAAGAGTATCTAATGGTTTTCCTCCTTTTTTTCCCCTTCCCCTATGTTTACCTGTTTTGCTTCTTAAATTCCACATATGAGTGAAATCATATGGTATTTGTCTTTCTCTCATTGACTTACTTCGCTTAGCATAATACACTCTAGCTCCATATATGTCATTGCAAATGGCAAGGTTTCATTCTTTTTGAGAGCTGAGTAATATTCCATTGTGTATATATACCACCTCTTCTTTATCCATTTATTAGTTGATGGACATTTGGTTTCTTTCCAAAGTTTGGCTATTGGTTTTTGTTGTATTTTATTTTTTCATTCCATTTCATTTCATTTCACTTCATTTTATATATAGAGAGCATGATCAGGGAAGAAGGGCAGAGGGGGAGAGACAGACAAAATCTTAAGCAGGCCCCACACTTAGCATGGAGACTGATGCAGCACTCAATCCCACGACCCTGGGAATATGACCTGAGCTGAAATCTCAGGGCACAAGATTTCATGATTTCAACCAACTAACTGGGTCACTCAACTGCCTGAGCCACCCAAGCACCCCCATAGTTTGGCTATTGTTGATAATGCTGCTCTAAAAATCAAGCGATGAGCCCCCTCAAATCAGTCTTTTTGTATCCTTTGGGTAAACACCAGTGTAATTGCTGGCTTGTAAGTACTTCTATTTTTAACTTTTTGAGGAACCTCAATACTGTTTTCTGCAGTGGCTGCACCAGTTTGCATTCCTACAAACAGGGCAAGGGGGTTTCCCTTTCTCTGCTTCCTTGTCAATATCTGTTGTTTCCTGAGTTGTTAATATTAACCATTCTGACAGGTGTGAGGCGGTATCTCTTTGTGGTTTTGATTTGTATTTCCCTGATGATGAGTGATGTTGAGCATCTTTTCATATGGATGTTAGCCATCTGTATATCTTCTTTGGAAAAATGTCTGTTCATGGCTTCTGCCCATTTCTTAACTGGACTATTTGGTTTTGGGTGTTAAATTTGAGAAATTCTTTATAAATTTTGGATACTAACCCTTTATCAGATATGTCATTTGCAAATATGTCCTCCATTCTGTAGGCTGCCTTTTAGTTTTGCTGTTTCCTTCGCTGTGCAGAAGCTTTCTTGATGAAATCCCAATAGTTTATTTTTGTTTTTGTTTCCCTTGTCTCCAGTGACCTTTCCAGTAAGAAGTTGCTATGACTGATGTCAAAGAGGTTGTTACCTATGTTCTCCTGTAGTATTTGGCTTCCTGTCTCACATTTAGGTCTTTCGTCCATTTTAAATTTATTTTTCTGTTTGGTGTAAGAAAGTGGTCTTGTTTCATTCTTCTGCCTGTTGCTGTCCAGCTTTCCCAACATCATTTGTTGAAGAGGCTGTCTTTTCTCCATTGGATATTCTTTCCTGCTTTGTCAAAGATTAGCTGACCATATAGTTGTGGGTCCATTTCTGGGTTTTCTGTTCCATTAATCTATGCATCTGTGTGCCAATACCATACTGTCTGGTGATTGCAGCTTTGTAATATAGCTGGGCATCTGGAATTGTAATGCCTCCAGGTTTACTTTTCTTCTTCAATATTGCTTTGGCTCTTTTGGGTCTTTTGTTTTTTCATACAAATTTACCATTGTTTGTTCTAGCTCTGTCAAAAATGCTGGTGGTATTTTGATAGGCGTTGCATTAAATGTGTAGATTGCTTGGGCTAGTATAGACATTTTAACAATATTTGTTCTTCCAATCCATAAGCATGGAATATTTTTCCATTTCTTTGTGTCATCTTCAATTTCTTTCATAAGTATTCTATAGTTTTCAGAGTACAGATATTTTACCTCCTTGGCTAGGTTTATTCCTATGTGTCTTATGGGTTTTGGTTCAATTATAAATAGGATCAATTCTTTGATTTCTCTTTCTCCTGCTTTATTATTGGTATATAGAAGTGCAGCAGATTTCTGTATGTTTATTTTATATACTACAACTTTGCTAAATTCACATCAGTTCTAGTAAATTTTTGGTGGAGTTTTTTGTTTGTTTTACATAGAGTAGCATGTTGTCTATGAATAGTGAAAGTTTGGTTTCTTCCTCGCCAATTTGAATGCCTTTTATTTCTTTCTGTTGTCTGATTGATGAGGCTAGGACAACTGATACCATGGTAAATAACATTGATGAGAATGGGCATCCCTGTCTTGTTAATGACTGTAGAGGAAAAAGGTCTCAGTTTTTTCCCATTGAGGATTGGAAAAATAGCTATGGGTTTTTCATACATGGCTTTTATGATGTTGAGGTATGTACCTCTATTCTTACTTTGTTGAGGGTTTTTATGAAGACTGGATGCTGTCTGTTGTTAAATGCTTTCTCTGAATCTATTGAGAGGATCATATGATTCTTGTCCTTTCTTTTATAATGTGGTGTATCACATTGAATGATGTGCAAATATTAAATCATGCCTGCAGCCCAGGAATGAATGCCACTTGATTGTGGTGAATAGTTCCTTTAATGTACTGTTGGATTTGATTTGCTAGTATCTTGTTGAAATTTTTGCATCCATGTTCATCAGAGATATTGGCCTTTGGTGGGGTCTTTCTCTGATTTTGGAATGAAGGTAAAACTTGCCTTGTAGAATGAGCTTGTAAGTTTCTTTCCATTTCTTTCATTCATTTTTTTTAACAGTTTGAGAAAAATAGGTATTAACTCTCCTTTAAATGTTTTGTAGAATTCCCCCTGGGAATTCTGGCCCTGGATTTTTGTTTGTTGGGAGATTTTTGATTACTGATTTAATTTCTTTACTGGTTATGAGTCTGTTCAATTTATTTTATTCCTTTCTGTTTCAGTTTTGGTAGTTTGTATGTTTCTAGGAATTTATCCATTTCTTCCAGATTGCCCAGTTCATTGATATATAACTTTTCCTAATATTCTCTTATAATTGTTTGATTTCTGTGGTGTTGGTTGTGACCTCTCCTCTTTCATTTGTGATTTTATTTATTTGGGTCCTTTCTCTTTTCTTTTTGATAAGTCTAGATGGAGGTGTGTCAATTTTATTAATTTATTCAAAGAACCAGCTCTTAGTTTCATTGATCTGTTTTGCTGTTTCCATATCATTTATTTCTGCTCTAACCTTTATTATTTCCCTTCCTTTTCTGGCTTTAGACTTTATTTGCTGTTCCTTTTCTAGGTCCTTTAGATGTAAGGTTAGCTTGTGCATTTGAGACTTGCTTCTTGCTTCTTAAGGTAGGCCTATATTGGTATATACTTGCTTCTTGCTTCTTAAGGTAGGCCTATATTGGTATATACTTATTTCTTTTGACCAGCTTTGCTACATCCCAAAGATTTTGAACTGTTGTATTTTCATTTTCATTTTTCTCCATGTATTTGTTTTATTTCTTCTTTAATTTCCTAGTTAACCCATTTATTCTTTTTTTTGTTGTTGTTAACCCATTTATTCTTTAGTAGGATGTTCTTTTTTCTAACTTTTTTTTTACATTTTATTTATTTTTGAGAGACAGAAAGAGACAGAGTGTGAACAGGGGAGGGGTAGAGAGAGAAAGAGACACAGAATCCGAAGCAGGCTCCAGGCTCTGAGCTAGCGATCAGCACAGAGCCCAACACGGGGCTTGAACCCACGAACCTTGAAATCATGACCTGAGCCGAAGTAGGACGCTCACCCGACTGAGCCACCTAGGTGCCCCAGTAGGATGTTCTTTAGTCTCCATGTATTTGTGATCTTTCCAGATTTTTTTTCTTGTGGTTGACTTCAAGTTTTATAGCGTTTTGGTCTTAACATGTGCTTGGTGTGATCTCAGTCTTTTTGTACTTGTTAAGGCCTGATTTGTGAACCAGTATGTGATCTATTCTGTACAATGTTCCATGTGAACTCAAAAGGATGTATATTCTGCTGCATTAGGATGAAATGTTCTGAATATAGCTGTTAAGTCTATGTGGTCCTACAGTCCAGTGTGTCATTCAAAGCCATTGTTTCTTTGTTGATCTGCTTAAATGATCTGTCCATGCTGTAAGTGGGGCATTAAAGTCCCCTACTATTATTGTATTATCAATGAATTTCTTTATGTTTGTTATTAATTAATTTATATCTTTGGGTGCTTTCAAATTGGGTGCATAAATATTTAGATCTTAATAGATCTATTCTTAGATCTTATTCTTAGATCTTCTTGTTGAATAGACTCTTTACTTATGATATAGTGTCCTTCTTCATCACTTGTTACAATCTTTGGTCTAAAATCTAGTTTGTCTGATATAAGTATGGCTACTCCGGCTTTCTTTTGATGTCTATTAGCATGATAAATTGTTCTCCATCCATTCACTTTCAACTTGCAGGTGTCTTTAGGTCTAAAATGTTGTAGGCAGCATAGAAATGGGTCTTATTTTTTAATCCATTCTGTTACCATATGTCTTTTGATTGGAGCATTTAGTCAATTTTACATTCAGAATGACCATTCATAGATATGAATTTAGTGCCATTGTATTACCTGTAAAGTCCCTGTTTCTGGAGATTTTCTCTGTTCCTTTCTAGTGTTTGTTGCTTTTGGTCTTTCTTTCCAACTCAAAGAGTCCTCTTTAATATTTCTTGCAGGGCTGGTGTAGTGGTCACAAATTCTTAGTTTTTATTTGCTGGGAAATTCTTTCTCACTCCTTCTATTCTGAATGACAGTCTTGTAGGATAAAATATTCATGGCTGAATATTTTTCCCATTCAGTACATTGACTATATCACGGCATTCCCTCTGGCCTGCCAAGTTTCTGTGGAGAGATCTACTGCAAAACTTCTTTGTCTTCCTTTGTAGGTTAAGGACTTTATTCCCTTCCTGCTTTCAGGATTCTTTCCTTTTCTGTGTATTTTGCAAAATTTACTGTGTTTTAGTGTTGGCCTCCTTTTGTTGATTTTGATGGGGGTTTTCTATGCCTCCTGGATTTAAATGTCTGTTTCTGTCCCCAGATTAGGGAAGTTTTCAACTATAATCTATTCAAATAAACCTTCTGCACCCTTTTCCCTCTCTTCTTCTAGGACTCCTATGATATGAATGTTATTATGCTTTCTGGAGTTACTGAGTTCCCTAAGTCTATATTTGTAATCTAATACTTTTCTTTCCATGCTTCTTTTCAACTTCATTATTTTCCATAATTTTGTATTCTATATCACTTGTTTCCTTAGCTTCTTCCACCCTTGTTGTCATCACACCAGTCAGTTTTGCATCTCAGTTATAGCAACTTTTATTTTGGCTTGATTGATTTTTAATTTTTTATCTCTGCAACAGGGGAATCCCTAGTGTCTTCTATGCTTTTCTCAAGACTATTTTGGTTAGATCCTTGGCTGTGACCTCTTCTTGTTCTTTCTTTTGGGATGAATTTTTCCATCTTGGCATTTGCCTAATTGTCTGTCTTCTGTTGTTAGGAAAGACTGTTACATTTCCTGCTTCTGAGTATAATGGCTATATTAAGAAGAGGTCATATACTGTCCAGGGCCTGGTGCTTCAGAAAGTTTTTTAGTGTCTGCTGTGTGTACTGCACTGTCGTGTTTTGGCTGCTCTCTCCCTCAGATCAGTTCTTGGCAGAGTTAGTTTCTTCTTGCCCGCAGTGGGGAGTGTTTGGAACTTATCCTGCTGTGGTGAGTTTTAACTAATTGGTTTTGATCTGCTTCTTAGAAAATCCAAGATCCTGGTCCCCTATGATCAGTAGACTTGATGCATATGGGGGAGGGGGGAGCACGAGGGGCTTGTGCCATTCTTCTGGAAAAGGGGCCTGCTGCACTGGTTCTCAGGATGACTTGGCTTAGTAGAGATGCACCTGCAGGGCACAGTGGGGCAGGGCATGATGTAAGCAGCTCCAGCCTCCACTGGGGGTGCTGTGTTGCTCACTGAAGTCTGTCTGTGCTGATGGGTGGGGGAAAATGGTGCCACCTCACTTTCTTGTCCCAGGAAAGGGGACTTCACACCCATCTCTGTTCAGCAGGCCCTCACAGAAGAGAGAACAGTCTCCACTCTTTATGTCCCAGACTTCCATCAGAACCCCGCCCTTATGCTGTCTGTGTCTGAGCTGTCTGGTACAGTGCTCCTGTGTTTTAGCTCATGCATGCAGCTGGGTTTCCAAACTCCAAATTTTAGGGACCTGCACTTGATCTTCTAGGGGAAATTCTCACTGCACTGTGGCTGGTGCTGGTTTGTCCCAGAAAAGCAGTTACAGAACCATGCAGGGGCTCAGAGTTTATGATAAAACACAGCCAAAAGCTGGCTACCAGGTTAGCTGCCCTCAGCAGGTGCCTCTGCTGCTATGCTAGTTAATGGGACCTCTCGATGGTGCCCACTGTTTCTTTTGTTCCCTGAGAGGAAGTGCCACCTCTCCCAAATGCACTCCAATAAGGGGAAATGTCTTTCCCAGTGCAACCCAAATGATCCTCAGAGCGCACTGTCTGCTCCCAGGCCTCTGCCCTCCTTCCCCACAGGAGCATTGCTAAGCCTGCCAGCAATGCTTAGCATTGCTAAGATCATGCCAGGCATGATCGTGGCAATGGTGTAGACTTCTAAAACTTCAGACTTTGAACTCTGCTGCTTGTAAAAACTTAACGATAATCATCCCCTCTCCTTTTCCCAGTGAATGGTTTGAGGGAAGTGGGTTTTTTTGGGGGGGGGGTTGTTTTGTTTCTTAGTTTTTTTGTTTTTTGTGCAATCCCCTGTGTGCTGCTTTCTCTCTCTCTCCTTTCTCTGTGATCAGGGCTCTCCCACCCCCTCCACAGCACCTACAATTCATTTCTCCCCCAATCAACACTCTGCAGCTCCTACCTTCCACTATGTGGCCATTTTCCTCCCTCCAGATGTGCAGATTGTCTCTCAGTCCTCAGACCAATTTCTTGGGTGTTCAGAATGATTTGATATTTATCTGGCTGTGTTCAATGGATAAGGCAGGCATATGGTCCCCCTCTATTCTGTCATCTTTGCAACATTTCTTTAATAGTTGATTCAATTTGTGTTTAAAAGTCAAAAGCAACAAAATAGTTTCACATTTAGAGAAAGGTTGCAAGAACCATACAAAGATTTCTGGAATACCTTTCCCTCAGCTTCCCCAAATATTAACATTTTACTAGATTTGCTTATCTGCTTTTTCTCCTATAACCATTTATTCTAAATCACTTAAAAGTAAATTCAGATATGATGTCTCTTTTAATACTTATGTTTCTTTTTCTGGCACATACCCACAGTACAAGTATCAAAAATCATGAAATTAACACTTACAAAATGCTATTTTAATCTATATAACTTATTCATATCTCAGCAACTGTCCCCAAAATGTTCCTTTTAACAAAAGAAAATCCAGCTTTGCGCAGTGGCAGTATCATAGCCAATGAGGTTTATCCAAGGCACAATTATTGCTAATTAAAAAACAAAAGAAAATCTAAGGTTATAATCCACAACAGCAAAGTGATGGTACCTCTCAATGCATTATACAAGGAAGCAGATGCTGTCAATTGGTCCCATTATTGGCTATGTTAATTTAATTATTTGGTTATTATCTACTGTAAAGTTATTTCACTCTTTATAGCAAAAAACTATCTTGCAGGTAAATACTTCAAGATGATGTTAATACCTTGCTTTCTTCAAACTTCATCCATGTTTTTACTATCCATTGATGATTCTCGCCTGAATCACTTATTATTACCATTTGGTAATCGCTACTTTCATTATTCCTTATACATTCATTAGTTGGCTTTCTACAGTAACAAAAAGCTTTTGTCGCCTCCCCATTTATTTGTTGTCATTCTTTTGTAATTTCTATCAGCATGAACTCATGGATTCTTCCTTAATTTGATAGTTAGTTATTCCTCTTATGAGGGTTTTTCTTTAATTTTTGGTTTTGGTTAAACTGTCCCAGATTTGACCAATGGGAGTACTTTCAAGCTGGCTCCAGAGCTCTTTTTGACATGATTCGTTATTCTTCTGGTACTTCCTGGCTTTTTGGCACAAACTGTTCCAAGCACATACTGCAGTTTGCCTGTCAGCCTTGGGCTCACCCAACTCTCCAATGAACTCTGGTTCCCTTTGGTAGAGAATGGTAGTTAGAAAACAAGATCTGGGTATGAGAGTGCTGGATGTGCTTATTGCCAATGGGATTTCAGTGTTCCTAGGCTCCCAGAAGACAGAGCTAGAAAATAAATACATATGCACATGCGTATAAATATACATAGAGATTTTCCTTACTTTTTTTTGGCAGCTGTATAGCACTCTGTTGTGTGGTCCATCACAGTTCATTCAGCTACTGTTCAATGAATTGGTATTTTTAGTGTTTTTTCAATTACAATCAATGCATCAACGAATAATTATCTGCCTGTGTATTTTCATATAAAAGAGGTGGGAGTGTATCTTCAGGGTAAATTCCTGGATGTCAGATTGCTGAGTCAAAGGTAAATGCAGAAGTAGTTATGCTAGGTATTGCCAAATTCTTCTCCCTAGTGGTTGTGCCAATTTGCATTCCTACTAGCAATGTGAGAGATTCTCTATTTTCTTACAATCTGTCCATGGGAATATGTTGCTATTTTTAATTTTTGCCAATCTTGATAGTGAAAATGTCATTTCACTGTAGCCTTAATAGGCATTTTTCTTATCACAAGTGAGGTTGAACATCTTTTCACATGTGTAAGGGCCACTGTTATATCTTTTGTGAATGGTCTATTCATGCCTTTGACCATTTGAATGGGGTTTTCTGTTTCAAAACTAAAATTTAAATAGGTATTTTGGGAGCACATTCTAACTGCTAAATACAGTTTTAGGTGCTACAATTATGATAGACAAAATCACTTGCAAAAAGTTTACTCAGCATAACTGCATCTGAAATTGAAATACAAACAATGTTTAAATCCTTGGTTGATGATCATTCTGCTAGGTTGAAATAGTTTCCAAAAAAATCCAAAATCCTATAGATCCATTCACATTACCCAAACATTATTTAGGTAAAGATCAACATACAATTTCTCACTGAAGCACCAAAAGGATATTATCAGGGAGCTTACTCGTTGCTTTGGGCAACAACATGTTAAAAGACCTGGAGAACACAGAGGAAAAAGCTTACAAGAAGGCATGCAAATACTGTTTGAAAGAAAGTAACACCATCTTTTAATTGTTTTCTTTTCTCATACAGTTATATATCTTCCGGATGATCCACTTAGCAGACAGCTCTGGACAGACAGAGGGTTTCTCTCAATGTGTAACACACTGCAGTTTTCCACAATGGTGGCATCAGGCCTTTTATAACTTTTTCACCTTCAGCTGCCTCTTCATCATCCCTCTTCTCATCATGTTAATCTGCAATGCAAAAATCATCTTCACCCTGACACAGGTCCTTCATCAAGATCCCCACAGTATGTATTCCTTAGACTCGGTATTAATTGTGGGCAAACAGGTTTCAAACAGCAATATTCAAAGTAGAGTGACATGTATTATGTGCCAGACACTATTCTAAACAGTTTGCATAAACACTCACCTCATGAGGTAACACTTATTATACTTTTACTATCCTTAATTTACAGATGAGGTAATTTGGTATCTCCCAATGTTCTAAATTTGTACCATGAAATTAAGAATGAAAGAACAATTACTTCATTTTACCAGTATAAACATTGGCATATTGCTCCTGCTAGGCCATTACAACACTATACCAAACACCTGATTTCTAGAATATTGCAAAGTATAACTCGTTAAATGGTAGCCAGGAGATTCATTAAAATTCAGCTGTTCTGTTTCATATTCAAATCCCCTATTCCACACAACATAACTGGGCTTGTAAGTGTGTCTGCGTGTGTTGGTGTGTGAAATACTGTTGTAACTGACTCTTTAATCTGAATCTTCACAGCTGTGGTTGTGCCTTTTTTGCTTCAGTAATCGGGTGCATTCCCAAAACCTAAAATTTATGAATTTGCAAAGTAAACATGGCTATGTCATCCTAACATCCAAAAGACATGTTATCAGTGGCATAATACATAAGTTATACCTGGTACAACTTAATAGGAAATTCATCTTAATTACTGTAGTGTGATTACTCTCAGCAGATATTTTCTAAAGGAAATAATTATGGTGATGCTCTATAATAGAAACTTGGGCAGTTCCCAGCACAAAATGGTATTTGGTACTTCTTAAAAAGTATACTGCAAAAACAATTTGCCCTCAAAATCTTATCCTAGAGAAATTAAGTCCTATACAGGATATATAAGAAGGGCACATGGGGAATAAGAACATAGATCCTAAATAGAGCTGAATCTGAAGAAACGTGAGCTAGGCAGAAGGAGAAAAACAAAACAGCAGTGGCAAAGAGCAATAGCTAAATATTATAACATAGATTTAGTTATTTACTCTTTTATTTATTCAACCAATATGTATTAACTATTCAATATTGCTAGAAATGGTGATAGATGTGGATACCATGATTAATAAAACAGCCCAGTAAACTATTCCAGTATCCTGGAGTCTACAGTCTAGCAGAAAAGACAGTAAAACGGTAAACCAATAATGAAATGTCATGGTATCTTAAAAGAGGTAGAAATACAGTATGTTATAGGAGGTTCAATATTTTTTTTTCAAATTCAGCCCCTGTACTAAGCCAAGATGCTTTTTAAAAAGGGTTTATTCCTATTGATTGCTTTATTACTTAATGTCATTAAAGTTTACATATATTGAAGATTAAATGAAATAATGTATGAAAAGAACAAGGTCCATAGCAAGGTACAGAGTAAATGGTAATTACATTTGTATGACAAAAATCTATAACCAATCTGTACTCAATAAATTACTGATTTTTACATTTCTAGTTAAAAATTGATTTTATAATTAAAACATCACGCATATAAATGTTTTCTTCCATATTTCCACTCTTTTGTGATCAATGAACAAGAAGTTGCAAAATGGCTACTTCTTAATAGCATGATCTATTTCTCTCAAAAAAAAATATAGCATGTGAAGAGTATTTTTAGCAGTTCTGGATTATAAAATAGAAGGAAAGGTTTTGAGTACTTTACAACTGCAGTTCGTTAAGTGCTAAACTTCATGCAAGCAGCCTGTTAGAGTCAGCAATTCCATTAAACTCCAGTGAATTTCCACACACAAACTCCATACATACACTAGACACATGATACACATACACAGACACCACATGCATTACACACACACCAGACACACAAAACACACACACACACACCACACATATGCCACACAGTAAGCACACATATACCACGCAAACATAGACACCATACACACCACACACACACACACACACACACCTATTATCTTTAAGCGATATATTGGTATGCAAAGTGAAATTGTTTTGAATATCATAGAGCACGGTTGAAAAAGACAATTTTGAACAACACACTTTCATCCATGCATGATCCTCATTATCCTTACTGTAAGAGATACTCAGTAAGTATAGTTCTGTGTGAGCAGATAATTCAATTCAGCTCAACTTTATTTTTTTATTTATATTTTAAGAGTTTGAGTACCTCCACATTTCAAATCCAAATTAGTGTGATGGAAACTTATTTTTAAGAGCATTGTCATCTTTAACCTTTTCTATTCATTATGTGACATAACATAGTGGAAAACCTGGAACATTAACATCCTTTTCAAACAAATTATCAATAGTAAAATAATTGGAAATTTGTTCCTATTCCAGTAATTAGTTTGAATTAGTGATTCTTTCTTCCTTTTTTGTCTATTTTGGTTTTGTAATAAAATTGGTCTTTAAACACCTACTTTTTTCTCTATCTAACAGAATTACAACTGAATCGATCTAAGAACAATATACCAAGAGCTCGGCTGAGGACCCTGAAGATGACAGTTGCATTTGCCACTTCATTTACTGTCTGCTGGACTCCCTACTATGTCCTGGGAATTTGGTACTGGTTTGATCCTGAAATGTTAAATAGGGTATCTGATCCAGTAAATCACTTCTTCTTTCTTTTTGCTCTTTTAAATCCATGCTTTGATCCACTTATATATGGATATTTCTCTCTATAGTCAGTAGAATATGTAGGAAAACATGTGAAGAGCAAGGTAGTGAATTTCATCAAATGAGAATAATAAACACAAAGGTTGCAGCATTTTTACACATAAACAAAGCAGAGTTTAACGTTATGTTTACATTCTTATTCTTTGAGAAATCACATTGTCAGAAATTCAAATATAAAGAAAAAATACAAAGAAAAACAAAATTCAAGAAAAAAAAATAGAGGGGCACCTGGGTGGCTCAGTCAGTTAAGCGTCCAACTTCGGCCTGGGTCATGATCTCACACTTCGTGGGTTCGAGCCCCGCAACAGGCTCTGTGCTGACAGCTCAGAACCTGGAGCCTGCTTCAGATTCTGTGTCTCCCTCTCTCTCTATTCCTCCCCTGCTCATTCTGTCTGTCTGTCTGTCTCTCTCTCTCTCTCTCAAAAATAAATAAATATTAAAAATTAAAAAAAAAAAGATTTTAAAAAAAGAGAAATAATAGAATATTACCTCCTAATCATAAACTAAACTAATTTCTGCCCTTTCTGAGCTCCTATAATACATTACATAGGTTTCTTCCCACTTTCTCCTTGTATAGTAATGTATAAATACTTAAAATAGCCATGGCCTAAGGCAAAGAGATTCCAAAAAGTATGGCTGGGAAACCATAACATAGTCTTAACCTAGGCATATCTTTGAGAGTTTTTTTCCAAGGGCTTAGCACCAATTATATCTTATGCTACAATAATATGTAAAGTACAGAGAGTATTTCCCCTGCCGATAAGATCAATCTTCCCTCCTCTAATTTAAAAAAAATGCAATAATGCAACAAATCTAATTTTTTCTTTGATTCCAAAAGCATTCTGAAGTTTGAAGTATTCAGCAACCAACCCACCATCCATTCCACCCACCTGACAAGACTTACAAGTAGCTCTCCTTCATCCCAGTCTTTACTTGGGACAGCGTGAAGTGCCTTCATAGAAAGGGGAAATGTAGAGGGATTCATATTTGGACAGGGGTTAGAGCATTCCTCCAGGCTGTATAGTCAGTGGAGTATGTGGTAATTAACTGTACTAATATAACATTGTTTTTAAATACAATCAAGAAAAGACCTATACTGATTATGTTTTATTCATATTATGCCCTCTGTTTTAATAGGAGAGTTTTTTTTATCTTCTGATTTTACTGAATCTATAATGCACAAGTCATTGAGAAAAATAAGTAATAAATCAAATAAATGCACCAGTGAAGATATTTGATATGTAAGAGGAACACTGAAAATTAGTTACAATATATACAAGTCATAGAAGCCAACAAAGTATTGAAAACAGATAAAGAAAAACTCTGTAAATGTATAACTAACACTGATATTTACGTTAAATGGTATTGTTTTCAAAACATGTGGGCACAATACCTCTTTAATTCAGGCCTGTTCCTACCGTTCCATTAAAAAAGGAAAAGGATAAAAATTATGAGACTATAATATACATTATGAGAAAAGCTTATAAGGGACTTTACTTCAGCCATCATTTAACTTCTTTTTGAAAAATAGGTAAAATAGGGGCACCTGGGTAGCACAGTTGGTTAAGCGCCCAACTCTTGATCTTGGCTCAGGTTATTATCTCGTGGTTTGTGGGATGAAACCCCACATTGGGCTTCACACAAACAGTGAAGAGCCTATTTGGGATTCTCTCCGTTTCTCTCTTAACCTCCCCTGGTCATGTACTCTCTCTCTCTCTCTCTCTCTCTCTCTCTCTCAAAATAAATAAACTTTTAAAATAGATAAAATACCATTATATGTATATGAGATATGTAGTGCCACTCAAAGATGAAATGTAATTTCAAAATTTCCAGGGCATATGAAATTGTGAAAAGTAAATTATTAATTCGACTAACGATAGTCTTTCCTTATTTTTCTCTTCTCATACATACTTTTCAGTGTAGTTGTTTGTGTGTGTGTGTTTCCACATCCCACATTATTTTCTAACTCCCCTTCAACTGATCCTGTTTGTTGCAATCGACCTTCTACTCTTTCATTCATATCTTCTGTTTTACTAAGCCCATACCTTTAATTAATCAATCCATGCACAAACTCTACAGTGGAATTGGGCAAGGCTCAAAATCTGTAACATGTTAAAATGCTCAAAGTTAACTTTTAAGGCATGTGTATTGATATCAAGATTTTATGGTTCTACCAAATGACCCAATAATATCTATAAGTTACAATAAAACCAATCTTCTCCTTTAAGCTTTATCATATACTTATTCATAAATTGCTAACAATTCTTACTTCCAGATTTAAAGGCAAAAACAATACATATATACGCAATATAATTTAAGGGCTTTATTAGATATGTGTTTAATGAATACATATGTCAGCTTTGATCTTAGATATTTAAGAAACTGTTCTATTTAGATATGTTCTCAGGCATTTTTGACACATTAGATTAAGGGCTATTCAAAATTTGGTGCAGCAGTCTTTAACCTATGGTCCATGCACAGAACTGTATTTCAGTGCAACTGTTTTTCTTTTATTTGTTTATACTATTTTATGAATTTAAAAACATTATCCTGAAAGGACTATATTGGCCAAACCAGACTGCCAAAGGAGCTCACGTGAGAAAAGATTAAGAATCCCTCACCGATTTTGTATGAGAAAGTTTATGATAAAAGTGTATCAGAACATATTCATTTGTTTATATGCATGCATAATAATGTTAATATTGACTTGGATTGTTTCAGTTTGGTTACTTGCCATTTCAGACTTAGAAATTCTCTCAAGGCTCAATAAGTAATGAATAACTTTGCAGAAATAAGTATATTATATAAATTTGTGGCCCATAAATTATTATATGGATATGGATTTAAATTAAAATTTATAGCAAGGGGTGCCTGTGTGGTTCAGTTGGTTAAGCGTCTGACTTTGGCTCAGATCATGATCTCACGGGCTGTGGGTTCAAGCCCTGTGTCAGGCTCTGTGCTGACAGCTCAGAACCCGGAGCCTGCTTCAGATTCTGTGTCTCCCTCTCTCTCTGCCCCTCCCTTGTCCACACTCTGTCTCTCTCTCTAAAATTAACAAACATTATAAAAAATATAGTTCAAAAGGTAAATGGGACTTTAAAGATATACCATTCAGCAGAGAATATTCAATATTTGACATTTTAGTTATTTACTCTATCTCCAATCATAATAAAAGATGAGGAGTCCTTGTATAAAAAGCATATATTCTGTAGACTGAATCCACTATTTCAGATAATTAAGATTCTATCTTGGTTGTGTCCTCCTGGCTACAACTTGGGCTTCCTATTGCAATTCAAGTTAGTAAAGAAATTATATAAATGAATAACAATGAACTGAAAAAAAAAGACTGCCCTAATTCAATTTCAGCCTAAGAAACAGAGCTACAACAGCTAAGAAAGAAAAAAAAAATAGTCGAAGAGGAGTGGGTACCACAAACATTACCTTCCAAGGAGCATATATCATTGTAAATGAGTTAGGAATTTCTTTAAAGTGACCTGGTCTCAAAACTTACTTTATAGTCACAAAGAGATCATTATTATGGGCAGTGAAAATATATTTAGAATTTCATCTTTTTTACCTTTAGCCTACTTTCAAATGTTGAACCAATTTCTTGAGCTTGTCTAGTTAGTATAAATTATGTCCATAGGAAACTAAATAAAAGAAGAAGGTTGACTTTAATCTCTAATTAAAATTCAATTATTTAGGGGCGCCTGGGTGGCTCAGTCGGTTAAAGCATCCGACTTCAGCTCAGATCATGATTTCATGGTTTGTGAGTTCGAGCCCCACACTGGGCTCTCTGCTGTCAGTGCCCAGCTGGCTTCAGATCCTCTTTCCCCCTCTCTCTGCCCCTCTTGCACATGTGAATAAACATTAAAAAAATAAAAATAAAAAATAAAATTAAATTTATTTAAATCTTCTCTTTGTTAGAGTTATTAAGTTTTAAAAAATCAAGTTTAAAACTATTAGCCTAATTTTTAAAGTTATATAATATATAAAATGCATGCATAAAAACAATAGAAGAATATATATAAAGTATTGATATATTAATCTCTGAGTGATTTTTTAAAAATCTTCTTTCTCATGAATTCCTATAATACCAAATTTCCAAAATGAACATATTTGCTTTTGTAATGAGAAGAAAAATCATAAATGTTATGTGTGTGTATATATGCATTTTATGTATCACTATTTCAGTCAGAATGCTTTCTGCTGTAATAAGAAATGTCAGACCAGAAATGACATGTTTTCATCTCATATTGCAGGACGTCCATAGGTAAGCATGTAGAATTGGTGAATTCAGAGCTTTGAGTTATTTTCTCTGCTTCCACTAGGCCTTACTTTTACAATTAGAAGTTGGTTGTCACCATTCTAAGCCTTAAAGTCAGAAAGAAAGCATAGCTTCTCATTGAGCATCTTTCCTTCCCAGAACTTTCAGCAACTTCCTGTTAAATTGGCTAGAACTGGAACACATGACCAGTTCTAACCCAACCATGAGCAAAGAAGAGGGGGATTACCTTAAACACCTTAAGGGTATGTTTCATTTTAGGGAGGCAGGGCTCATTTCTCTGAATATTTAGCTACCCAATAACAAAAAATAAATAATGTAGTTCATTCTCTCTGTCTCTCTGCCTCTCTCTCTCCTGTCTCTCTCCTGAGCACAGAAGAGAAATGTTTTGAAGGTCAGAAAGCGGCAGTAAATTCCACTATTAAAATAAAACTGAAACTATGTATACCACAAAATTTAAATAGCACATAATTTAATACAAAGCATTAAGACTAAATACAGTTATTGGAACATAGTAATTGCATAGTAATTGTAGCCCTAAGGAGAAAGGACAGATTTTATTGTTTTTCACAATCTAAATCCAAACATTTTAAAGTCTACTAGTTAGAAACGGACACCTTCCTACAGTGTTGGTGGGAATGTAAATTGGTGTAGTCGCTCTGGAAAACAGTGTGGAGATTCCTCAAAAAATTAACAATAGAACTACCCTATGACCCAGCAATAGCACTGCTAGGAATTTATACATGGGATAAAGAAGTGCTGATGCATAGGGGCACATGTACCCTAATGTTCATAGCAGCACTTTCAACAATAGCCAAATCATGGAAAGAGCCTAAATGTCCACCAACTGATGAATGGATCAAGAAGATATGGTTTATATATACAACACAATACTACATGGCAATGAGAAAGAATGAAATCTGGCCACTTGTAGCAACATGGATGGAATTCGAGGGTGTTATGCTAAGTGAAATAAGTCAGGCAGAGAAGGACAGATACCATATGTTTTCACTCATGTGGAACAGGAGAAACTTAACGGAGGACTGTGGGGGAGGGGGAGGGGAAAAGTAGTTGGGAAGAGGGAGGGGAGCAAACCATGAGAGAGTCTTGAATTCTGAGAACAAACTTAGGGCTGATGGGCCTGGGGGAGAGGGAAAGGGGGGTGATGGGCATGGAGGAGGGCACTTGTTGGAATGAGCATTGGTTGTTATATGGAAACGAACTTGACAATAAACTATAAAGGAAAAAAAAAGTTCTGAAAAAAAACTCTACTAGTTAGAATCTTCAATAGATGCACAGGGTGGCTTCTGCCCAATTATTTACTTTGTTGGGAATTCTTGGCCCCTGTTTTTTATTTGTCTGTTTTTATAATTCATTTCATTGGGTAAGAAATTTTCAGAAGGTTTTCAAATTCTGGCTATTACTTCAGATCCAGAGAATAATTGTCAAATAAATTAACAACTAAATATGTGGCAATTTGAAGCAGATTTCCCATGAAACTAATAAAATTTAACTTTAAGTTCCTTACTTATTCTGTTCCCTCCTCAGGCCCTGGAAAAGATGTCCCCACATGGTCAAATGTTTTTATAAAATTCACAAAAATAAGATATTATAATTGCAATTGGTTAAGACTATTTCTTTCCACTTTTATACTTTTCAGATGAGGCAGTATTGGAATGGTCATGGATATCTTTAGGATCCAGCCAAGGAGAATTTGAAATAAGAATATATTAACATTGAATGTAAAGGGATATTATGTGGTTCTTGGTCACTTTCATGTACAGTTAAGGCACTGTTAACCACCACAGTAAGCTCCTTGTCATAGCACTAGATAAAATACTGTTTGCCACCAGACTGATTTATCTGTCATAGTGACAGGAAACTCTAAGCTTAGAGGTCATATCATAATATAAATGTGTCTGGACATATGGCATCAGAACTACATGGGTAGTGAAGGAAAAGCAGGGTGTAAAATGTACAGAAGCTGGTCTATGGAAAAAATTTCCAGTCCTCAGGATGTGTACTGTAAAGTGATTCCCAATAAATCACGACTTTGTATAATCCAGTCTGAGGGCAGATGGAACCTGTAATTTGCTTCCAACCATGCTTTACTTATAGCAAAGCTAATGAGATATGATGCCCTAGGTTAGGTTACAACATAAGGCAAAGGCGATGGGGGGGGGGGTCACTCCCATGATTATAATATGTCATATAACACTCCATCTTAGCTGACTGGAAGCAATTATTACTGATACTCTTGAAAAAGCAAACAGGCATGCTATGAACTACCTTTGCCGAGATTTCCTGGCAGAGAATTGTGGGCAGCCTCTAGGACTTATGGGTAGTCTCCCATGAATACCCAATGAGAAGCTGGGTCCTCAGTCATATAGATGCTGGAAAATTAATTCTGCCAACAAACCTGAATAAGCTTGGAAGTGCATTCTTCCTTAATCAATCCTCCAGACAAGAGCACAGCCTGGCCAACATCTTGACTACAGCCTGATGAGACCCTGAGCAGAGGACCTAGTGTCACTCCAGGACTGTGTAGCCACAGAAGCTGTAAAATAAGAAATATATGTTGCTTCAAGTCATGATGCTTGTGGTAATTCATTATACAACAATAGAAAACTAATTACTTCACATGTAAAACTGTAAGGAAAAGATTTATCCTCATCAAATCCTAGTCAAATGGAAATTCTCTGCCCAGTAATATATTGAACATTCTTTTCCTTTTTGTCTTAAAATGTACAATGTATCCAAACTTCTGTGCTTATAGGATACAAAAGGAAATGCATTACTAAATACATAAAGTATATCTGTTTTATGCATTTCAATGTATCAGATTGAATGGTATTTTTCTAATAAAAATTGTGAAATTGAAAGAAAACTTTTAAAACTATCAATATATTAAAAATGTATTATAAAACATCGCTATATTAAAATATAATCAGGGAGTATACAGCCAAAACAGTTTAGGCAAAAAAGTATTTTAGATTATGGCAAACAATTAATGATTAAAATTAATTCATAATTTTTGTATATTTTTATGTTTATGATATTTGTCATTTTTTGTAATTTGTGATTCCTTTTCTCATTCTAACAATTTTTTTTCTTTTATACCCAATTACGTATTACAGAGAGGTCTCAGAACTATAAAAACTTCAGGCTCCAGAAAACATGACTCCTCTGATAGGAAGGAATTAAACCCCTGCATTATTTCTAAGATCACTTCCCACTTCCCAAATGTATACCCTAGTCCTGGTAAAAGGATTACATCTTAATCTCTTGCCAAGTTTACTATCTTGATGATCTCTCCAGAAAGTGATACTGTTAGAATGGGGTCTGGACTCACACTTGCCTCTATTCTAATGCCTCCTCTCTATCTCTCTTGGGACTGAAGTCTGTTCCTAAATCAAGTTTTTTTTTAAGTTTTATTTATCTATTTTGAGATAGAGAGAGAGCATGAGTAGGGGAGTGGCAGAGAGAGGGAGAGAGAGAGAATCCCAAGCAGCCTCCACACTGAGCCCGATGTGGGGCTCAAACCCACGAACCGTGAGATCATGACCCAAGATATAACCAACCAGGAGTCAGATACTAAACGGACTGATCCACCCAGGTGCTCCCTAAATCAGCTTTAACTATGGAAGGACATGCTATCTGATTTCAGACATCCTGCCTGCAAACTGTATGCCAGCCTATGTACCAAAACGCTGCCTACTTTAATGCTGCCTACTTTTATAGATTTCTAATTATTATGCTCCAACCAACTGATAGGATCTTGCACCTCTTATCCCATTATTAGTTGCTCTCCTGAACTTCTCATTATTTATCACTAAACATGTTGGATGCTATTCTATCTTCTAGGCTGCACTTTCTTTTTTTTAATTTTTTTAAATGTCTATTTATTTTTGAGAGAGAGAGAGAGAGAGAGAAAGCACAAGAGGTGGAAGGGAAGAGAGAAGGGGAGACACAGAATCCGAAGTAGGCTCCAGGCTCTGAGCTGTCAGTGCAGAGCCCGATGTGGGGCTCGAACCCACAAACTGTGAGATCACGACCTTAGCCGAAGTTGGACACTTAACCAACTGAGCCACCCAGGAGCCCCTAGGCTGCATTTTCTATCTTTACTAATAGTTGGTTCCTCTACAAATAACTGCTTGATCCCAATAGATGTAGCTCCCAGAATTAGCTCTGCAAAGTCTTCCCAAGTCCAATGCAGATAAAAATCCCACAACCAGCTATTTGACAAACTACAACCACCATCAGAATAGCACTTTCACATTCAGTAGAAATAGATAAAAGGGGGAGGGGGAAAGGGGAAGGGGGATGATGGTGATGGTGGAGGACACTTGTGGGGACGAGCACTGGGTGTTGTATGGAAACCAACCTGACAATAAACTATAAAGTTAATAAAAAAATTAAAAAAATAAAAAAATAAAAAAATAAAAAAAAGAAATAGATAAAGAAATACAAATGCAGAAATTGACAAAGAGTTATCAGAGGAGAGCTCTCTCAACTTCTCAACATTAAATCTCTAAACCTTCCTTAAGGGCATCATACTCTCTGTATTCTCTTATTACAACGGAAGACGTCCCTGTTCCTCTTAAAGGCCAATACAACCCTCTCTGCTCTAGATACCATTCCCTCTCACCTTTCAAGGACATAACTTCTTCAGATCTCTCTTCCAAACCATTAATCTCTCCCTTTCTACTAAATCATTCCCACTGGCATATAAAAATACTTTATCATCTCATATCTCTTTAAAAAATCCTCCACTATATATTTGATTTAAGCTTCACCACTCACAATCCATTTTTCTATTATTCACAGAAAATTACTCAAGAGTTGTCCACACCAGATCATTCTTCTTCCTCACTTCTCTATTAATCCTCAACACATTAAGTTGGATTCTGTTTCATTCCATTGAAACTCTTGTCAAGGTCACCAAAGATCACCCTACTATCCAAGCTAATAGTGATTCCACTCTTCTTGCTGTCATGCTCATCAATATTCAAACAATTGTCTACTCTCTCTGTAAGGAGCTTATGTAGAGGAGGACTTCACCATATACTGGAGAAAATACTGGAAGAGGGGGAGATGGAAAAAGAGGCTTGACTTGGGAGAGAAGACATGACAAGAGATTGAAAGCTAAATTGATGTCAGGGGTGCCTGGGAGGGTCAGTTGGTTAAGCGTCTGACTTCGGCTCAGGTCATGATCTCACAGTTCATGGGTTTGAGCCCCATGTTGGGCTCTGTGCTGTGAGCTCAGAGCCTGGAGCCTGTTTCAGATTCTATGTCTCCCTCTCTCTCTGCCCCTCCCCTGCTCAAGCTCTGTCTGTCTCTCTCTCAAAAATAAATAAGCATTGGGGCGCCTGGGTGGCTCAGTCGGTTGAGTGTCTGATTTCAGCTCAGGTCATGATCTCACGGTTCGTGGGTTCGAGCCCCATGTCGGGCTCTGTACTGACAGCTAGCTCAGAGCCTGGAACCTGTCTTCAGATTCTGTGTCCCTCTCTCTCTGACCCTCCCCTGCTCATGCTGTCTCTCTCTCTCCAAAAATAAATAAAAACATTAAAAAAAATTAAAAAAAAATAAAAATAAATAAATAAGCATTAAAAATTAAAAAAAAAAAGAAAGTTAAATTGATGTCTGAAGGCCATCCTTCATCCTTCAACACAGTACGTCAAATTTCCCTCATGGAGGAGACCTATGGATGTTCTTCTTATAATTTTTCTAATGTTTATTTATTTTTGAGAGAGAGAGAGAACGAGTTGGGAAGGGGCAAAGAGAGAGGGAGACAGAGAATGTGAAGCAGGCTCCAGGCTACGAGCTGTCAGCACATAGCCTAATGCGGAACTCAAATGCACAAACCGTGAGATCATGACCTGAGCCAAAGTCAGACACTCAACTGATTGAGCCATCCAGGTGCCCGCATTTTTCTTACCATTATCAAGAGATGTCCTTCCTTATCCAGATAGCTGCACATCATCCCTTGATCATTCATGAAAACTGTCACTGGAGTGGCCAAGATGGCAGAGCACCATGGACATTCTCTGCTTCTCTCATCCTTGAAATGCAACTAGATTAGCACCAACCATTTTGCACACCTAGAAAACTGACCTGAGGATTAACACAACAATCTGGATAACTTAAGCCATGGAACTTGACAGGTATGCAGCACAGAGAGGTAAACTGGGGGAGAGAGAAGCCACGGAGTGTAGGGAGCTGTTTTTGTGGAGAGAGGTCAGAGAAAGAGGGGTGAATACAGGAAAAGCACTCCCCCTGAAAGTACCTGGAGAGAAAGAGAAACAGTGAAAACACTCACAAGTGACTGAACAAGAAGGGGAGAAAGGAGAAAGAAGAGGCTTTCAATTCAGACTCATAAACAGGGGAGAGCAGTCGGTATTGAGTACACAGCTCAATACCTGTGGTGCTCTGGTGGGAAGGGTGAATCCCTAGGAGCAGGCAGCAACATCTGAGAGGGTCCACAGGTCACATGGGGAGAAGCAGTTCCCCTGCTAGAATAGCATTTGGTAGAGAACTTAAGCCACCTCACAGGCAAAGGTTCCAACACACACAGCCACGTTTGCTGGTATTGGAACAAAGAAGCTAGGGTGAAGCGAAACCTGGTGCCAGTTTTGTGTTGTGATTTACCATAATCCCTGAATATCTGCTGCTGTGCGATTGCACAAACTTCATCTGGGGCAAGCCAGCACCCAGACGTTAATATCATCCTCAATGGGGAAGAACTGAGAGCTTTCCCCCTAAGGTCAGGAACAAGACAGGGATGTCCACTCTCGCCACTGTTATCCAACATAGTATTGGAAGTCCTAGCCTCAGCAGACAACACAAAGGAATAAAAGGCATCCAAATGGGCAAGGAGGAAGTCAAATTTTCACTCTTCACAGACAACATGATACTCTATATGGAAAACCCAAAAATTCCACCAAAAAACTGCAAGAACTGATCCATGAATTCAGCAAAGTTGCAGGATATGAAATCAATGCACAGAAATTGGTTGCATTTCTATATACCAATAATGAAGCAGCAGAAAGTGAAATCAAGGAATCGATCCCATAAAATACCTAGGAATAAACCTAACCAAAGAGGTGAAAAATATATACACTGAAAACTATAGAAAGCTTATGAAAGAAATTGAAGAAGTCACAAAAAATGAAAAAAAATACTCCATGCTCATGGACTGGAAGAATAAATAATGTTATAATGTTGATACTATCAAAGCAATCTACATATTTAATGCAATCCTTATCAAAATAAAACCAGCATTCTTCACAGAGCTAGAACAAACAATCCTAAAATTTGTATAGAACCAGAAAAGACCCCAAATAGCCAAAGCAATCCTGAAAAAGAAAACCAAAGCTGGAGGCATCACAATCCCGGACTTCAAGATGTATTACAAAGCTGTAATCATCAAGACAGTATGATACTGGTACAAAAACAGACACTCAGATCAATGGAACAGAATAGAGAACCCTGAAACAGACCCACAAACATATGGCCAACTAATCTTTGACAAAGCAGGAAAAAATATCCAATGGAATAAAGACAGTCTCTTCAGCAAATGGTGCTGGGAAAACTGGCCGGCAACATGCAAAAAAATGAACCTGGGCCACTTTCTTAAACCATACACAAAAATAAACTCAAAATAGATGAAAGACATAAATGTAAGACAGGAAGCCATCAAAATCCTAGAGAAGAAAGGAGGCAAGAACCTCTTTGACCTTGGCCGCAGCAACTTCTTACTCAACACGTCTCTGGAGGCAAGGGAAACCAAAGCAAAAATGAACTATTGGTACCTCATCAAAATAAAAAGCTTCTTCATAGTGAAGGAAACAATCAGCAAAACTAAAAGGCAACTGATGGAATGGGAAAAGATATTTGCAAACAACATATCAGATAAAGGATTAATATCCAAAATCTATAGAGAATTTATCAAACTCAACACCCAAAAAACAATCCAGTGAAGAAATGGGCAGAAGACATGAATAGACACTTTTCCAAAGAAGACATCCAGATGGCCAACCAACAGATGAAAAAATGCTCATCACTCATCATCAAGGAAATACAGATCAAAACCACAATGAGATACTACCTCACACCAGTCAGAATGGCTAACAAAACTCAGGCAACAACAGATGTTGGCGAGGATGCAGAGAAAGAGGATCCCTTTTGCACTGTAGATGGGAATCCAAACTGGTGCAGCCACTCTGGAAAACAGTATGGAGGTTCCTCAAAAAAATTAAAAATGGAACTACCCTATGGCCCAGCAATTGCACTACTAGGTATTTATCCAAAAAATGCAGGGGTGCTGTTTTGAAAGGGCACAAGCACCCCAATGTTTATAGCAGCGCTATTGTCAATAGCCAAAGTATGTAAAGAGCTCAAATGTTCATCGACAGATGAATGGATAAAGAAGATGTGAGATATATATACAATGGAGTATTACTTGGCAATAAAAAAGAATGAAATCTTGCCATTTGCAAAGATGTGGATGGAACTAGAGGGTATGATGCTAAGCGAAATAAGTCAGTCAGAGAAAGACAAATATATGATTTCACTCATATGTGGAATTTAAGATACAAAACAGATGAACATAAGGAAAGGGAAGCAAAAAATATATAAAAACAGGGAGGGATCAAAACATAAGAGACCCTTAAGTACAGAGAAAAGTGAGGGCACTGTGGGTGGAGGGGATTGGCTAAATGGGCAAGGAGCATTAAGGAGGATACTTGTTGGGATTCTACTTCTGAAATCATCATTACATTGTATGCTAACTAACTTGGATGTAAATTTAATAAAAAATTAATAACGATAAAAAAGAAAACTGTCATTGCATGAAAGCACTGCTGAGCACCCATCTGTATAACCCTGTGTGGAAATTCCACTTTTCATCAGTCTCATACATTTTTAATTCCTCTGAAAGGGAAAAGGAGTAATTTTTTAAGAACTGTTTCAGTATATATAATGAAAACATATGTGAAAAATGTGCCACAAAAATAGATAAAAACTTGTAGGTTACTATTTTTAATGTTTTTGAGGGGGAGGTAAGGGAGAAGGAGAATATCCCAAGCAGGTTCCATACCCAGCACATAGCCCCTATGGGGTTCCATCTCATGACCCTGGGATTGTGACCTTGAGATCATGACCTGCAGGTGCCCCTGTAAATTATTGTTTTTAAACTAGCTAAACAAAAAAGATACAAAGTAGGAAAGAACAATATGATTCAGAATTAGAAAAACTCAACTCCATGGCAGGCATCCTTTCACAATTTTAATTTCTGTCAAATCATCACATTGTACACTTTAAGTATCTTACAATTTTGTCAATTACCTTAACAAAAATGGGGAAAAACTCACAAATGGGGTGAATTACCTTAACAAAAATGGGGAAAAACTCACAAATGGGGTGACAGATCTCAGAAGAAATAATAAAGAATAAACTAGAAGTGTGGTGGGTGGAATGCATAGAATAGGTGAAGTAAGAGGTAAACTTCCAGTTGTAAAATAAATGTCACAGAGATGAAAAGTACAGCATAATGAATATAGTCAGTAATAGTGTATTAACATTATAAAAGAAAAACAGAATAAACTAGAAGGAACACAAAAACTAAGGCATATAACAGATTATGATTTCCCATTAAGAACATGAGCCAATCCTTAAGTCGATGTTTCCCTACTCATTTTAGTTGCCTGATACTCATTCTCTAGTAATTCTTCAGGAAGGGTTCATGACAATGATAATGTCATCGAAAGTGATATTAGTTTATACACTTTGTACATGAGAGTTGCTTTTGCTAGATATAAAATCTTTAGCCTATATTTTCCCCTTGAGTATCCTAAATATATTATTCTACTTTCTTTTGGCAAGAAGTTTCACTGTCAAAAGTCTAGTGTTATTCCAGTTTTCTCCTATTTTGCAAATGTAACAATATATTAAATTCTGTTAAATAGGGGTATTTGTTATATGTTTGAAACAATTCACACTATGTTTCGCCAAATCTAAGATGATCTCAAATTTGAATACCATTATTTTCTGTATTGATGAAAAAGGAAAAATTACATTGCACTGTGGGTTCGGTTTTTGGCTTTGTCCAACAAAGCCAAGGGTGGCAGAAAGGATTATTCAAGACTCCATGCAATTCAAGAGAGGTGAGAGGGAGGCTAAGGAAAGCCTCCCCCAGCCACTCTCAAACTGTTCCCAAGACTACAAAAGACCAGATGCTGAAAGCAGGTGGAGAACAAGACAAGCTATTCCATAGATAACATGGTCTAAGTAATTCTTGAGCACAGGCAGGACCCAACCCCTAAATAGGCATTAATGAGATACTGACCCACTGTTTCAGGAGGGCCAGAAAGTAGTGTAATGCATTCCCTATAATCTCCTTAACCAGAACATAGCTATTTGATTTCCAACATTCCAATTTAAGGGATATTAAAATGTAAAGAAATGTGGGTTGCAGATGAAATTCCGGCTATCCATTTTCTGTTGCCGTATAACAATTTACCATAAACATAGTACTAAACTTAGTACTAGAGCAGAACCTTGAAAGAATGAGACACAGACCAGGCTCCTTTTAATGATTATGTAGAATAGGGACATAGCTGGATTAAGAAACTTAAATGATGCCACAGGTCAGCAGTATGAAGTTTCCAGAAATTTGGAAATGTTCAATTTTGAAATGAGACTGAAGAGGCACAAAGAATAATGCAGTTTTGCCTGGATTGTGTGTGCTTCTGTCCACACTAGAGAGGAAGAAATTCTAATGAAGTAAAAATATCATACATCACAGAAAATGATATAACAAAAAGTCAAAGTATATGTTAATTTTTAAAATCCTGCAGCCATTTCTTCAAATATTCCGTTTATTTAAAATGAAAGACAAACCCTACCCAATGTTGAGTACTACTAATTGTTTTTTTTAAGAAAGGGGAAAAGGGAACCAAATGAAAAAGAATTAGAAGTCCTTAGAGATGTGTTCTAGTACTTAATCTCGACAGTCTGTGACCTTGACCACATCACTCATGCCATCTGCTAGTTCCTTTACCTCACCCATAAAGTGGAGGCAAACTGGGTGACAATGTCATTCATAGCTCTAAAAATCACGACTCTATTAAATCAGTGACAGTGTCTTGCTTGTAGTAGACGCCCAAAATTATTTGTTTCAAGTATAACGTCTTAAATTGGAATCCCGGAAATCCTGAAAATCTGGAACTACTTACTACAAACTTTCGATTTTTTAATTTATTAAATTAAGGGGCTTCCTATTCTTGCTATAAAACTCAAGGATTTTTGCTGCGCAATCCCATCACTTCGCTACCCACTGGAACCACTCCGCCTTGCTACAAAGCCTAAGGTATTGTGTAAATTCAGTGTTTTAGCTCATTTGGAGCTGCAGGATCCTAGGCCGCAGCGTAGTCATCCACAATACCCACCTGCGGCAAGGCCAATCTCCTCCCCTGGCGGCCACACCCAAACCGGAAACCAGGACGTCCCTGGGCTTGACGGGAAGGCTCAGCCCGGCGGCACGCTCCCCAGCCCCGCCCCCTCCGGTGATGTCACCGTCCGCCCCTTGACCTCGCGGTCCCGCCCCCTTCCCTGCCTACCCGTAGCCAGCGGCGGCGGCGACTCTTGGAGGAGATGGAGGTATCCAAGCCGGTAGCCGCAGCTCAGGGGGAAGAGGCGTCCTGCTCTTCCTGGGGGGCCGGCAGGTGAGAAGACGAGTGTGCGCGCGAAGCAGCGAGGGGTGGCAGGCGGGACCCGGGCGCCGGCTTTCTGCTGCTCCCGCTCAGGCGGCCAGGGAGCGCGCGCGAGGCCGCGGAGCCGGGCGCAACCGGCCCTGGGAGGCGAGGGGAGCGCGCGGGGTGGGTGTGGCGCCTTGGGTTTAGACTTCTGCGCCTCCCGGCTCCTCTGAAGAAAAAGGCCACCTCTCGGTCCTTTCGGCCCCTCAGTTCCAGTTGGGGTCTGCCATCCTCCCAGGCAGCGGACGTGGGGCGGGGGGTGTAGCGGAGTGGAGAGGGCTCCGCGGAGAGTTCTGGCCCCGGTCGCTTGGTGTGAGCTTTCCAGTCCCGGTGCCAAACACCCTTCCACCTCCTTTCGGTGAAATGAAAGCTAAGAGCGCCCCTGTGGGCGATCCTGCACTGAGATCCTCCTTTGAAAACTGCTACCAGAGGGAACTTGGTAATGATGAATCAGTGCCAGTCAGGACACCCTGAGGCCTCTGTTCACTACAGGTAAAAAAAAAAATAATCCAGGGGAAAACCTACTTATTCTTATTCTCTAGTTCGTGTTGGGTTGTTGTTTTTTTTTTTTTTCACGTCTTTTCCATTCATGCAAAATCGGGGGAAATGTTCGTGTAGTTCCTGTTTCAGTCATCTCGTAAGTAATAAAGACGTTACTTATATATACTGCCCACCACTAGAACACAGTGTTCCAAACAGAGAAGTGATGGATATATGACTTTGAGCTAATGTGAGCCTGTCCATGAACCTGTAGCTTTTTCGCCAGTTCACGCTGAAGGGATGTTTTCGGTACCGTGATAGATTACCTGCCGTTGTCAACATTGCCACATTTACTTGAGGGAAATTATGTAATACAATCGAAGTCTCCCCTTATTTAAAAGGATTTTTGATTGCCATATAGATCTTATATACAAAAATGATTTTTGAAACATTGCACCAAGGCAGAATTTTCTGAAAAATCAGTGCCACTCATATCGTTAAGTGACGAAGCTGGTTAGAATGGAGTTCATGTTTACTTAAGAGCTGTACCCAGGAGATCCTTGTCCTCCATGCAGGGAAGGCAGCTAGAGATAAGAAAACTGAAATAAGAAATTTTGTTTATTTTCATACTTTACCACTGTGCCAGAAGAACATACTGTGTGTGTGTGTGTGTGTGTGTGTGTGTGTGTGTGTGTTTATTAGATAGGTGATCTCTTAAACACAGCCATCTCCTGGTTTGTGTTCATAATTGCAGTCAGGAATATTTCTAATAGTTATCCATGTATAACTTAGCTAGAGGCTGATATCATTTGATAATACCAATCAGTGTTTGGTAAAATAAATGGTAACATTTTGATTAACTATATTTACAAATCCTTTGGCCTATATATCAGTACCAGGCTTAGAAAATTGGATTCCAAAACCTCAGTTTTGTGTTTTCACATTATTTTTAGAATCCTGTAATTGATAGAGTTTCCCAGAACCTGGAAAGGATTCACTTTTTGCCAAGATGATATCGATCTTAGCTGTCACCGTGGCTCAGGCCAAAATGCCCCAGGCTGGTTTCCTTTGCTTGGGAGCCATTCCTATTTCCCAGTGTTCTTCCTGTTTTCAGTTTTCTTTGTATGCCATGCTGTGAAAAACTTGGGGTGAGCTGCAGTAAATGATGCATAAGTATACCTTGTCCTGCTAGTATGCTTTAAAAAAATTTTTGTTTTTATTTCCTTAAGCAATCTCTGCACCCAGTGTGGGGCTTGAATTCACTACCCTGAGGTCAAGAGTTGCATGCTCTACCAACTGAGCCAACCAGGCCACTCCCTTTTTTTTAATTTTTAAAATTCATTCAACAGATAAATTTTGAGTGCTTTCTTTATGCCTACTTTGAGATGCAGTATAGCATGGTGGTCGAGAGCTAGATGGCGTAGGTTGAGATTCTGGACATTTACCTGCTCTGGAACCTCCGGTGGGTTATTTAAATAAACTTCTGTGAGCCTGTTTTTTTTCCCTCTGTTCAGGGGAGATGGTAATAGTGCCTATCTTATAAAGTTGTTCTAAGGGCTAACTGAGTACATCGAAAGCACTTAAAACAATGTGTGACACAGTGTTTGCTCTTAAATTATTCTTAAATGCCAGGTACAGTTTTAGGTATTTGGAATACATTAGTGAATTCTTAGCAGATAATGCATTCTCTTGGGGAAGGCAGACAATAAACAATTAGTAATTTGAAGAACATACAGCAGGTTAGTGAGTTATGGAGTGACCTAAGAAGGAGAGGCATTTCATTGAAAGGGTGATCAGGACTGGTCTGTGTAATATTTGTGAGGCAATATGTTTTGTTGAGGCTTACTTGATAAGAGTCAGCCATTCAGAGATCTAGAGGGGGAACATTCCAAGCAGAGGGAAAAGCGAGTATAAAGTGATAGCGTGCTTGGCTTTTTGAGAACAGCAAGTTGACCAGTGTGGGAAAGTAGTGGGAGTTGTAATTGAAGAGGTAATTGGGAGACAGAACACCTAGACCCTTTTGAACATGGTAAGGTGTTTCAATTTTATTCAAAAAGTAAAGGAGAGTTACTTAAGGATAATTCTAAGTCAAGGAGTAATGTTTGACTACATTCTAAAAAATTTAGGTTGTTATATGGAAAATAAACCGAAGGGGGAGGGCAATGCTACAGAGACTAGTTAGGAGGCCTTTGAAGTAGTTCAGATGAAATATGATGATGGTTTGGCCTGAGATTATACTAGGACACAGATGGAGAAAATGAGGGAACAAGTAAGATCTCTAGAGTCTGGGCCTGAGCAAATGAGTAAATGGTGATACCAGAAACTTAAGTTGGCAGAGATTGGGAAAGAATAGACTAAGCAGGGAAATCGAATTCTGTTTGGGGCCTGTTATGTTCATGAAACCGATTAAACATCAAAAGAGAGAGATTGTTCTAGCAGGTGTGGAAAATTTGCAGGTCAGAAGAGAGATCAAACGTGGAGAAGTAAGTTTAGATATCCTCGGTATCTGGTAAATTCCATATATGGATTGAGTGAGATTATCTAGAGAGAGTGTATATGTTAGAGAAGGTGTATGGAGCACCCCCAACAAACCTGCAAAAATACAGGTCCATTAGAATATATGTAAATCAATATCTGATAAAAGCTGAGAGTAAAACTATAGGCCATAATTTTGCAATACACACAGAATAGACAGTGTATTTAATTTTGACCTATTTTTAAAATGGAAATAAAGGAATGGAAAATAAAATATTTGGTTTGTAAAATCCTCTTTAGTAACTGCCATGTATAATTGACGATTAGATTACAGAACGTGAATGTTAAATAATCATATTTGCTCTTATAAGTTGTGTTTTATTTTTTCAGTACCAATACAAATTTGCCCATCATGTCAGCAGAATCTGTGGAGATTGATGATGCATTATACAGGTGAGAACCTTATGGAAACTGAAACTTATTTTCCTCATTTATTGTTCTAAAGTAATGGAATACTCTATTTGAAAATACCATTAGATCTGTGCAGAGTTTTATAAATATCCTAAGAGATCTTAAAGTTAAAATTAGGATTTTGTCTGATTTTTCTTTTCTGTAGTCTGAAAGCTTGAATAATATTTAAATCTCAGTTGCTTTAGGTTTAGGTGATATGACTAAGATTGATTTTGGGGACACCTGGGTGATTGATTCACTCTGTTAAGTGTCCCAACTTCAGCTCAGATCATGATCTTGTGGTCTGTGAGTTTGAGCCCTGTGTCAGGCTCTATGCTGACAGTATTGGGCTCTGTGCTGACAGCTCAGAGCCTGGAGTCTGCTTCAGATTCTGTGTCTCCCTCTCTCTCTCTGTCCCTCCCCGACTCACACTCTGTGTCTCTCTCAAAAATAAATAAACATTAAAAAAAAGGTGGGGGGGGCGCCTGGGTAGCTCATTCGGTTAAGGGTCTGACTTCACATTAGGTCATGGTCTCACTGTCTGTGGGTTGGAGCCCTGCGTTGGGCTCTTTGCTGACAGTTCGGAGCCTGGAGCCTGCTTTGGATTCTGTGTCTCCCTCTCTCTCTGCCCCTACGCCACTTATGCTCTGTCTCTGTCTGTCTCAAAAATAAATATTAAAAAAAAAAAAAAGATTTTGTTATCCACTATAAAATATGCCTCTTGGTTTTGGACAGGAATACATATTTACTGTGTTCTTCGTACTGCAGGAGTCTCACGAAAAACAATCCATTTCACTTAAATTATACGGTAATATCTAGAGATTATTTTTCAGTGTAATCTCATTAACAACATTGCATATTTGCACTATATGGACAGCAAAGAAGTACTATGTGGCTGAAGAACTATGATTTAAATGGAATTTAGTGAGATTCTTTTTTACTGTACCTTTCATGAAATCAAAATACGTTTATCAGAATTAAAGAGAAATTAAAATTTATATACATTGCTATTACTTTTTAGAAAGTTTTTTATTTACTTATTTAAGTAATATCTACACCTAACATAGGACTTGAACTCTGGATCCCGAGATGAAGACTCACATGGTCTTCTAACTGAGCCAGCCAGATGCCCCTACATTGCAATCACTTCTGAGACTTTTTTTTATAATAGTTCAAGTTGTTTGTATGGAAGATAGTATAATCTCTTTGTATGGAAGGTAGTTTAAAAGGTTTTAGATTTCTTCTGTGTGTAATTATGAAAAATAGATTTTACATAGATATAATTTGATACAATAAAGCTATTATGTATTTTTAATTCTTTTTTATATTGTTTTTATATGGGATGCAGAGTCAGTTTTGAGCATTTTGGGAAAAGCTGATGTTTACATTCTAGTATGTTAATTTCAATTACTGTTTTGGAATTGGAAAAAGAGTTAAGACTAAACTTAATTTTGCTTATGTGAAAATTATGTTGCCATACAGTTTCCTGAATATAAATATACAGTAGTTTAGAAATCACCTTAAGTTTGGACTCTTAATATGTAATGATGATATTCTTCTTAATGTCCTTTTGATCACATTCTTGGGATAACAAATGGCAGCTTCTTAAGATAACATTGGCTAATTTTATTCATTATTTAGTTACAATCTTTGTGAAACTTTCTTTATATCCCTCCAACACTGTAATGGCTGATTAATAAACATAATTTTCAGTAGACCAGAGATAAAATTTTCCATTTGCAACATTGTATGAGGAGGCTGCAGTTTGCTTGACTGAAAATTATAGAATATAGCAGTTTATTTATGATCAGGTATTGTTGGATCATAAAATAGTTCAATTTTAATTTTTTGAGGAACCTCCCTACTGTTTTTCATAGCAGCTGGACCATTTTACATTCCTACCATTAGTACACAAGGATTCCAATTTCTCCACATTCTCACCAACACTTGTTATTTCCTGGCATTTTGTTTTTGTATAATGGCTATCCAAACAGGTGTGAGGTGGTATCTCATTATGATTTTGCATTTCCTTGACAATTAGTGACGTTGAGCACCTTTTCACATCCTGTTGGCCATTTGTGTATCTTTGGAGAAATGTCTGTTCTAGTTCTTGCTCATTTTTTAATCAGATTCCTTGAGAGTTTTTTGCTATTGAGTTGTAGTTCCATATATAATTTGGATATTAACCTCTTATCAGATATATGGTTTGCAGATATTCTCTCCCATTCTGTAGTTTGCCTTTTCACTTTGTTGATTGTCTCCTTTGCTGCTTTTTAGTTTGAAGTGGTCCCACTCGTCTACTTTTGCTTTTAATGCCTGTACTTTGGTGTCATATCTAGGAAATTTTTGCCAAAACCACTGTTAAGAAGAACCTCTTCCCCTATGTTTTCTTTGAAAGTTTTATAGTTTCTAGGTCTTAAATTTATTTTTTTTAATTTTTTTTAATGTTTATTTATCTTTGTGTGAGAGAGAGAGAGCATGAGCAGGGGAGGTGCAGAGAGAGGGGGAGACACAGAATCCAAAACAGGCTCCAGGCTCTGAGCTGTCAGCACAGGGCCTGATGTGGGGCTTGAATCCACAACCGTGAAATTATGACCTGGACCAAAGTCAGATGCTTAACCCAGGTGCCCCCGGACCTTAAATTTAAGTCCTTAATCCACTTTGAGTTTATTTTGTGTGTGTTATAAGATAAAGGTCCAATTTTTTCTTTTACCTGCAGAAATCCAGTTTTCCCAGCACCACGTATTAGCCCCAACTTCTCCTTTCCTCTGACTACACAGGCCGTACTAGACTACTTTCTTACCAAACAGTTTATACCTTTAGTTTATACTTTTATACCTCACTTGTCTTTTCCTAGAGTGCCCGTTTATGCCTTACGAGCACTCAACACCATTGGATCTCTTTTCTTTCTTCCCTCCTTCCATTCCCAGGCTTAATTAAATGCTGTCAAATCTACTCAGTAACCTAAGCTAGAAACCTTGGTGTCATCTTTGATTATTCCCTATTTGTCATCCTCCAAATTTTTTTTTAAAAGATCCTTTTAGTTCTTTCTAAACAACTCTTAAATTCCAACTCTTTGCTTCTCTCTCCCTGCATTCAGCATCTCTCAGTTGAACTTATAAGAGTCTCTTATGTGATCTCTTCAGAGCTACTAAATCTCTAATTCATCTTCCGTATTTTATTCAAAGTAATATTTTTCAAATTTACCTCAGAGTCCCTGGCTTCTCTGTTTAAAATACATAAATGGTTCCCTATCTACATTAGTGAGACCAAACTGTATAATATGCATTTAAGTCTCCTTTTTCTGTACAACATAACATAGTGGTTGAGAGTATAAATTTTAGCATTAGATCTGAATTTGATCAGATCTAAGGTGTCTGTCTTAATGAGTTCTTTATACTCCACCATTTTATGAGTGTATAATCTTAATCAAGTTACTTAACCTCTTAAGTCTAGTTTTTCTTTCATTCATTTGTTTTTTCATACATTCGGTATACATTCACCCATTTCAGGGAGAAAAATGTACAAATTGCAAATTAATCATGAAGAATAATGCCTAGAAGCTCAATAATTTCTAGTTATTATTTACCGTGAGTTACGGCCATATATTTCTTTTTAGTGTTTGTATCACTCTTCACTACTTAGTCTCTAACATTCAATTATTTAGCTTTGTTGAACTATATATATTGTCAGAGTCTAGGATTTGATATTACCCTACTTAAAACCTAAAAGCTAACCTATTATTGTTTAGTGGGTGCTGAGAGATGTTAAACTTCTGGGCCAGAGACAAAGGATTTCACTACTTACGATACAGCAGTTAGCATGGCCATCGGCGTGGTGTCAGTTCCCCTTGCTCCCAAGTCCCACAGGAGCAATGCCATGGGCCCAGATGGATTTTTTGTACATAATGGGTTTATATCACAGTTGAGGAACTCTGAATTAGGGAGACCCACCATTTTATGGCAGTCAGTAAGCAAGCCTCCTCTTTGTCTTGAAGAGAGACTCGCCTTATCTTTCAGTTTTATGTGCTGCAAACACAACCCTGAGAAAAGGCCTAATTAAAAATAGTTAGGACCTTGCCTGCTAGGCATGTATAGAGAGACATGTAAGAGTTTGGCCAACCCATGAAGGAGTGTCTTCCAACATAAATAAATGTTTTTGTCACAGTTTTATTGAGGTGTAATTGGTGTATAATAAGCTGTACATATTTAAAGTGTAGAATTGAGGGGCACCTGGGTGGCTCAGTTAGTTAAGTATCCAGCTCTTGATTTCTGCTCAGGGTCATGAGACTGAGCTTGGCGTGGGGTCCACACTGGGCATGAAGCCTGCTTGAGATTCTCTCTCTCCCTCTGTCCCTCCCCTGCTCACACACTCACTCCCTCTCTCTCAAAAAATAAAATATACAATATGATACTTTTGACATATGCATATACTAATGAAATCAGTACCACAATATAGATAATGAACATATCCATCACAGGCATATATTTTCTTTCTGCCCCTTTTTAATCCCTCCTCCCTTCTCTTTCCACCTACCATTTCCCCAGTCAACCACTGATCAGCTTTTTGTCACTGTAGAATACTTTGCATTTTCTAGAATTTTACATAAATGTTATCATACAGTATGTACACATTTGGGGAGGGTCTAGCTTCTTTGACTCAGCATAATGATTTTGAAATTCATCTACATTGTTGTATCAGTAATTTGTTCCTTTTTATTGCTGAGTTGTATTCTAGCATATGGATATACTACAATTTATTTAACTATTTATTAACTGTTGATAGGCATTTGGGTTGTTTCCGGGTTTTGTCTATTCCAAATAAGACTGCTATGAGAATTAATATGCAAGTTTTAGGGTAGACATATGCTATCATTTATTCTTTGATGAATACCTAGAAGTAAATGTCTGGGTTGTATGGTGAGTGTATTTTTAAGTTCTTAAGAAATACCAAGCTGTTTTTCAAAGTGGTTATATCATTTTACGCTTCTGCCAGTAGTGTATGAGAGTTCGAGTTAACCCACATGTTCACTCAACACCTGAAATGGTCATTTTTTAATTTTAGACATTCTAGTACGTGTATAGTAGTAGTACATTATGGTTTTAATTTGTATTTCCATAATGACTAATGATCATGAGCATCTTTTCGTGAGCCTGTTTGCTATCTATATTTGGTGAAGTATCTATAAATCTTTTGCTCCTCTTTTTTTTTTAATTAGGTGTCTGTCTTAATGAGTTCTTTATATACTATATATACATGTCCTTTGTTATATATACAGTTGCAAATATTTTCTTCTAGTTTGTGGCTTATCTTTTTCTTTTCATAATAAGGTCTTTTGCATAGCAAAATTTTTAATTCTGGTAAGATACATTTTTTAATAAATAATTAATGTGGTTTTTGTCCTGTTTTTTAAATGTTTGCAAAACTCAGGGATACTAAGATTTTCTCTGATGTTATCTCTTCTTGAATTTTCAAGGTATTAACTCTTAAAATTAGGTCTATGATCCATTTCAAGTTAATTTTTATATAATGTGAGGTAAGGCTCAAGGTTTATTTTTTTCCATACGTTTCAGCACTCCTGTTGAAGATTATCCATTCTCATTGAATTCTCTAGGTATCTATCTTTAGCAGAATTCAATAAATATCTGTTGATTTATTTCTGGACTTTTGCAGTGATCTGTTTCACTTTACACCAATATCACACTGTCATGCTTACTACAGCTCAATCATAAATCTTGGAATCTGGGAGTGTAATTCCTTCAACTTTGATCTTCTTTTGCAGAGATGGTTTGGGTCTCTGAGGTCCTTTGAATTTCCACATACATGTTAGAATCAGCTTGTTGATTATTTTTAAAAAAATCCTGTGGGAATTTTGTTTGAGTTTGTGTTGAATCTGTAGTTGAATTTTGGGAATATTGACATTTTAATAATATTGGATTCTAAGATCCATTAACAAACATGGTATGTCTGTCAGTGTATTTCTTAATCTCTCCTAGTAGTGTTAGAGATTTTGCAGAGCTTTTATCAAGTTTATCTCGAAGTAATTTGCATGTTTATATTCTTGTAATTTTTAAATTTCAATTACCAATTATTCATTACTTTTATTTTTTTAAGTTTATTTCTTTATTTTGATAGAGAGTGCAGGGGATGGACAGAAAGAGAGTAATGAATAATTACCAATTATTCATTACTTGAATTTATCTTAAGTTCATTTATTTTGAGAGAGAGAGAATGGGGACAGGCAGAGAGAGAGGGAGAGCAAGTAGGCTCACAAAAAGATGCCCATACTCTCATAAAGTGCAGAGCCTGACGTGGGGGATTGAACCCACAAACCGTGAGGAGAATGACCTGAGCTGAAATCAAGAGTCAGATGTTTGACTGAGCCAAGGCACCCCAATATGTCATTACTTTTAAATTAGAGCTCAATTGATTTTTGAATAATAATTCTTATCCAGCAGTCTTGCTAAACTCACTTGCTAGTGAATTTTTTGTAAACTCCATAGGATTTTCTACAGTCATGTTGTTTTATTTCCTCCTTTCCAATCTAGATGCTTTTTGTTTGTTTTTCTTATTACACTGGTTGGAACATCCAATACAATGTTGAGTGGAAGTGGTGATGGTGGACAACCTCACTTTGTTCCTTATGTTTGTTGTAACACATTTTTCTGTGGTGGAGTATGTTGTAACCTTGGGTTTTTCATACATACCCTTTATTGGGTTGAGGAAGTTTCCTTCTGTTACTTGTTTACTTAGAGTTTTGTTTCTGGGGATTGTTTTTTAAGTTAGAAATGGATTTGGAGTTTGTCAGATACTTTTTCTGCATTCATTGAAGTGACCATATGGTTTTTCTTTTTTAGTATTTTAATGTAATGAATTACAGTGATGGCTTTTAGATTATTATATGACCCTTGCATTCTAATTCTAGGATAAAATCCATTTGGTCATGATATATTTTTACATATATATAAAAAATTCTATTAAGAGTTTTTGCATGTGTGTATGTGAGGGGATATTGTTGTAGAGTATTTTTTTTAACATTTTATTTTTGAGAGACAGTGTGAGCAGGGGAGGGGCAGAGAGAGAGGGAGACACAATCTGAAGCAGGATCCAGGCTCTGAGCTGTCAGCACAGAACCCGACACGGGGCTTGAACCCACAAACCACAAGATCATGACCTGAGCCAAAGTCAGATGCTTAACTGACTAAGCCACCCAGGTGCCCCTGGAGCATTTTTTAATTCAGTGATTTGTCTTGTTTTGGTATCAGGGTAATGCTGATCTCATAGAGTGAGCTGAGAGGTATTTCTTCAAATTTCTAGAAAGTTTGTGTAGAATAGGTATTTTTTCTTCCTTAAATTTTTAGTAGAAATAACAATGAAGTTCAGGTCTTTGAGTTTTCTTTGTGGGAAAGTTTTTAACTACAAATTTAACATCTAATAGACATGGTGACTTTCAGGTAATATACAGTTGACCCTTAGCATAGGTTTAAACTATGCAGGTCCACTTATATGTGGATTTTTTTCTATAAATATATTGAACATTTTTTTGAAGATTTGCAACAATTTGAAAAAACTCATAAACCACAAAGCCTGGAAATCCCTAAAAATTAACAAAAAGGTATGTTGTGAATACATAAAATATATATAGATACTAGTCTATTTTATCATTTACTATAAAATACAAGTCTATTATTAGAAGTTAAAATTTATTGGAGCACCTGGGTGCTCAGTTGGTTAAGTGTCTGGCTCTTGATTTTGGCTCTGGTCATGATCTCACAGTTCCTTGGTTTGAGCCTGATCTTGAGTTCTGCACTGACATTGCAGAGCCTGCTTGGAATTCTGTCTATCTCTGCTGCTCAATCTCTCTCTCTTTCTCTGTCTCAAAAATAAACATTTCAAAAAAAGAACACCATCTTTAAGAAAAGTTAAAATTTATCAAAACTTAAGCACACAAACACAGAACATACATTGTACCATTTGTTGTCAAGAGAAATGTAAACAACGTAAAAATGGAAGTATTAAATCTTAATTGCATAACTAATATAACACTATTACCTAATGGGAATTAGAATTACATTTTTAAAAATCATAACTGCATAAATTAACTGTAGTGCATACTATACGAATATAATAATTTTTTAGCTACCTCTTGTTGCTATTGTGGTGAGCTCAAGTGTTGACAAGTAAACACCATGTGATGCTTATCATCTCTGTGTGAGCAGTTTCTCTCTCCAGCAAATTGTGTATCTCAGTAAAAAATGGTCTTGAGGTTCTCACGTATTTTTCAGCATGTTTAGTGGAATACTGTAAACCTGAATAACACTATGGGATTCCTACAGAGTGCCACTAATGATGCGGGAAGTGCTCTCTAGAAATAGAGGAAAGTCATGACATTACAAGAAAAAGTTGAATTACTTGATATATACCATAAATTGAGGTCTGCAGCTGTGGTTGCCTGCTATTTCAATATACGTAAATGCAGCTTAAGGACCATTGTAAAAACAAGAAGGAAATTTGTGAAGCTGCAGCTATACCAGCAAGCACAAAAACCTTGCACTTTTTGCAAAGTACCTTTTTATCTCATGTTGAAAATGTGACTTTTGTGTGGGTAGGAATTGCTGTAAGAAAAGCATGCCTGTGCACTCTAATATGATTGAAGAAAAAGTAAAGTCATTATAAGACTACTTAAAGCAAAACAAAGGTAAATGATATAAAGCTGGAGAATTTAATGCCAGCAAAGAATAGTTTCATAATTTAGAAAGAGACTTGGCTTAAAATATGTTAAGATAACAGGAGAAACACTTGCTTAAGAAGAGGTACCAGTTGAGTTCCCAGATGCCTTTAATTAAGATCATTGTGGAGAAAGAATATCTACCTGAACAGGTTTCCAGTGCAGATTAAAGTGTACTGTTCTGGAAGAAAAATGCCACAAAGAACATTTATTAGTAAGGAAGGGAACAGGCACCAGAATTTAATAGGCACCAGGAAGGAATAGGCTAACTCTAGTGTTTGTGCAAATGCAGTTGGGTTAATGATCAGGACTGCTCTTACCTATGAAGCTGCTAAGTAAGCCCTTTGAGCCTTGAAGGGAGAAAATAAACACCAGCTGCTGATCTTTTGGTTGTACAACAGTAAGGCCTGGACAGTGAAACCCCGTACTGTGGATTGGTTTCATTGATGCTTTGTCCCTGAAGTCAGGAAGTACCTTGCCAGTAAGGGACTGTCTTTTAAAGTTCTTTTGATATTGGACAATGCCCTTGGCCACCCAGAACCCTATGAGTTCAATACTAAAGGCATCAAAGTGGGCTACTTGCCCCAAACACAATGTCTCTATTAAATTTTTTTTAATGTTTATTTATTTTTGAGAGAGAGAGAAAGAGTGTGAGCTGGGGAAGGGGCAGAAAGAGGGAGACACAGATCTGAAACAGGCTCCAGGCTCTGAGCTGTCAGCACAGAGCCCAATGCGGGGCTTGAACCCACAAGCCATGATTAGATCATGACCTGAGCCGAAGTTGGATGCCCAACCGACTGAGCCGTGCAGGCGCCCCACAACGTCTCTAATTCAGCCTCTAGATCAGGGGGTCACAAGGACCTTTAAGGCTCATGACACCTGGTAGTCTAATGAAAGGATTATTAATGCTGTGGAAGAGAACCTTGATAGAACATCATGAAAGTCTGGAAGGTTTATAGCTGAAGATATTGTTGTTATAGAAAAAGCCATGAAAGCCATCAAGCCTAAAATAGTAAATTCCTACTGGAGAAGTGTGTGTAGATATAGTATATGACTTCACAGGATTTATGACAGAGCCAATCAAGGAAATTAAGAAAAAGATTGTAGGGGTGCCTGGTGGGCTCAGTTGGTCGTTAAGTGTCTGACTCTTGATTTCAGTTTGGGTCATGGTTTCACAGTCTGTGGTATCAAGCCACGGCCGGGGCTCTGCACTGACAGCACAGAACCTGCTTGGGATTCTCTCTCTCTGTCTCTCTCTGCCCCTTCCCCCACTCGTGTACGCACACATGCATGTGCTCTCTCTCTCTCTCAAAATAAATATTAAAAAAAAAAAGAAAGTGATTGTAGATACAGTTGAAAAAGACAGGGGTGGAGGGGTGTAATAGGTTTCAAGGTACAGATTTTGGAGAAATTCAAGAGCTAATAGACACTACACAAAAGGAATTAACAGAAAATGACTTGATGGAGGTGAGTGTTTCTAGAACGATGCCAGATGATGTGGAAGAATATATAGAAAGAAGCACAGACAGGAAATAAGTTTGACATTAGACAATCTGGCAGAAAGGTTCTGATTATTCAAGACTGCTTTTGACTTCTTTTGCAAAATGGACCCTTCTGTGATGTGGGCACCGAAATTAAAGGAAATTGTGGAAGGATTGGTACCATGTAAAAATGTATTTAGAGAAATGAAAAAGCAAAAAACTCAGACAAATCATGATGTATTTCCATAAAGTTACACTGACTGGTTTTATCTCTTGCCTACCCTTTCCCCTCCTCCACCTCTGCTACACTAAGACAAGACCACCCCTCCTCCTCCTCCTCCCTTATTCATTGTGAAGATGACAGTGATGAAGATCCTTATGATCTGCTTCATTTTAATGAATAGTAAATGACCACCATGCTGTATAGTTAATAAACTGGTTATATATGAGTGTGTCTTCATAGGAAAAATGAGTAACTGTACAGCAAGAACTGTATGAGACATTTTGTTTCATTGCCATCATCATTTGTCTCATTGTACTCACTGTGTAGAACATCATGTGCAAGACTTATGGAAGCGGATAACCTATCCTTACATAGACATGAGGTGAATATGTAATGTAAAGTTAACGTGTTTTCTTATTGTGTATATTTTTTGCTTTCAAAGAATTGCATTACTGTACAATATACCCCCCCTCATCATTGGAGTAACTGTTTATCAGCTTCTCATTACCAGTAAATGGGTTTTTTAGAAAATGTAACAGTGTTTCCAATACTGTGCAGGTACATGACTATAGTAATGTATGCCATAAAAATTTTGTAAAGATTCATTCATTAATGTGTCAGCTAGGCTGCCAAGAAGCGGTTGAATCAGTTACCCTGGGCTACCAAAAGCAATCCTATTGCTGCTGCTTTGTTTTTAGTACATGGATTGTTAAACCTATAAATAAATATGATTTCTTTTTCACATTATCTTTTCATTTTTAATGTATAGTGTTGGTAATGCATATAACATCTACAGTGTTTTGTATTGTTAGACGATATTGATACAGATACCGATAAATAATTCATCTTATAAACAGCTGATGGTAATTTACAGTATCAAATACAGTGCAGTACTGTAAATGTATTCTCCTTATGATTTTCTTAATATTTTTTGTATCTCACTTCATTGTAAGAATACATTATATAATCCATAGAACATACAAGACATGTTAAATGACTGTTTGTTATTGGTAATGCTTCAGATCGAGAGTAGGGTATTATTAGTTGAGGTTTTTTTTGAGCCAAAGTTATACACAGATTTTTTACTGTGTGGAGAATTAGTGCCCCTAACCTAACATTGCTTAAGGTTCAACTGCATTTCTTTTTGATTGAGCTTTGATAGTTTGTCTCTTTTGGAGAATATGTTACTAACTTAGTGGTTTAATTTAGTTGAATAAAATTGTAATTTTCCCTGAATACCTTTTCTAATGTCTGTAGAATCTGAAATGATGTTCCTTCACCCATTTCTGTTCTTGGTAATTTTTCTGTCTTCTCTGTTTCCCTGATCATTCTGGCTAGAGGTTTATTGATTTTATAAAATTCTCAGAGAATCAGCTTTTAGTTTAATTGATTTTTCACATTATTTTTTCTGTTTTGTATCTCAATGATTTCTGTTATTTTTGGGATTTTTCTTCTGTTTACTTTGATACTAATTTACTTTTCTTTTTCTAATTTCTTTTTTTTATTAAATTTTTTACTTAAATTCCAGTATAGTTAACATACAGTGTTATATTAGTTTCAGGTGTCGTGACCCAACAATTCTATACATTACTCAGTGCTCATCAGGATAAGTGTACTCCTTAATCCCTATCACTTATTTCACCCATCCCACCTGCCCTCTGGTAACCATCAGTTTGTTCTCCATAGTCTGTTTCTTGGTTTGTCTCTTTTTTTCCTTTTCTCCTTTGTTTTGTTTCTTAAATTCCACATGAGTGAAATTGTATGGTATTTGTCTTTCTCTGACTGTCTTATTTTGCTTAACATTATACTCTCTAGCTCCATCCATCTGTACTCTCCATGTTGTAGGAAATGGCATGATTTCATTCTTTTTCATGGTTGAATAATACTCCATTGTATATATGTACACATCTTCTTTATCCATTCATCTATCCATGGACATTTGGGGTGTTTCCATAATTTGGCTATTGTAAATAATGCTGAAAGAAACGTAGAGGTGCATGAATCCCTTTCAATTAATGTTGTATTTTATGGGTAAATATCTGGTAGTGTGATTACTGAATCATAGGGTAGTTCTATTTTTTACTTTTTGAGGAACCGCCATACTGTTTTCCACAGTAGTTGCACCAGTTTGCATTCCCAGAAACAGTGCACAAGGGTTTCTTTTCTTCCACATCCTCACCAACACTTGTTAGTTCTTGTGTTTTTGATTTTAGCTATTCTGACGGGTGTGAGGTGATACCTCATTGTGGTTTTGATTTGCATTTCGCTGATGATAAGTGATGTTGAGCATCTTTTCATGTGTCTGTTAATCATCTGTATGTTGTCTTTGGAGAAATGTCTGTTCATGTCCTCTGCCCATTTTTTAGTTGAATTGTTTTTGGGTGTTGGGTTGTATAAGTTATTTATACATTTTGGATATTAACCCTTTGTCATATATGTCATTTGCAAATATCTTGTCCCACTCAGTAGGTTGCTTTTTAGTTTTGTTGATTATTTCCCTCACTGTGCAAAAGCTTTTTATTTTGTTGTAGTTCTAGTAGTTTATATTTGCTTATATTTCCGTTGCCTCAGGACACAGATCTTGAAAAATGTTCCTACAACTGATGTCAGAAACATTACTACCTGTACTCTCTTCTAGGATTTTTATGGTTTCAGATCTCACATTTAGTTCTTTAATCCCTTTTGAATTTATTTTTGTGTATGGTGTAAGAAAGTGGTCCAGTTTCATTCTTTGCATGTTGCTGTCCACTTTTCCAAACACATTTTATTGAAGAGACTATCTTTTTCCCATTGCATATTCTTTCCTATTTTGTTGAAGATTAACTGACAAAATAATTGTGAGTTTGTTTCTGGGTTTTCTATTCTAGTCCTTTGATCCATGTGTTTATTTTTGTGCCAGTACCATACAGTTTGATTACTGCAGCTTTGTAAAACAACTTGAAGTCTGAATATATATATGTGTGTATGTGTGTGTGTGTGTATATATATATATATATTTTTTTTTTTTTTTCTCTGTTTCAGGATTGCTTTGGCTTTTCAGGGCTTTTGTGCTTCCATACAAATTTTATGATTGTTCTAGTTCTGTAAAAAATTCTATTAGTATTTTGATAGGGAATCTAAATCTGTAGATTGCTTTGGGGAGTATAGACATTTTAACAATATTTATTCTTTCAATCCATGAGTATGGGATATCTTTCATTAATATCAGTTTCTTTCATCAGTATTTTATACTTGTCAGAGTACAGGTCTTTTACCTCTTTGGTTAAGTTTATTCCTAGGTTTTTTATTTTTGGTGCAGTTGTAAATGGGATTATTTTTCTTAATTTTTCTTTCTAGTGCTTCATTATTGGTGTATAGAAATGCAACAGATTTTTGTATGTCAATTTTGCATCCTGAGATTTTAGAGAATTCATTTTATGAGTTGTAGTTTTTTGGTGGAGTCTTTATGGTTTTCTATGTAGTGCAAATAGTGAAAGTTTTATTTATTACCAATTTCAATGTCTTTTATTTCTTTTTATTGTCTGATTGCTGTGCTGGGACTTTTAGTACTATGTTGAATAAAAGTGGTCCGAGTGGATATCTTATCTTATTCCTGACTTTAGGGGGAAAACTCTTAGTTTTTTCCCCCCATCAAGTATGATGTTCATTGTGGGTTTTGCATTTAAGGCCTTTGATAAGTAAGTTAAGTACGTTTATTATGTTAAGTATGTTCCTTCCAAATGTACTTTGTTTTATCATGAATGGATGTTGTACTTTGTTAAATCCTTTTTCTGCATCTATTGAAATGATCCATATGGTTTTTTATCCTTTATTGTTGATGTGATGTTCTTTTTCTTAGAGTAGAAGTTGAGATCATTGATTTTTGAGACCTTTATTCTTTAGTAGTATGTCTGTTTCATGCTTAAAATGTCCTTCTAAACACTACAGTGTACGTATCTCACAGATATGTCTTCGTTTTCATTCAGTTCAGAATATAACTTTTTTTCTGATTTTTTTTGAGTCATAAGTCATTTAGTAGTGCATTATTTGGTTTCCAAATACTGAGAGATTTTTCAGAGATCTTTCTGTTGTTGATACCTAATTTAATTCCATTGGTATCAGTAGATAAAACTTTTTGACTTTATTTACTTTAGTGTTTTGCTAAAAAGATTGATCTATCTTGTCATTGTTCTATGTGCATTTGAAAAGAAAGTGCATTCTGTTATGGTTGGATTGTTCTATCCATGTCATTAAATCAAATGGACTGATAGTGTTTTTCAAGTATTCTATATCATTACTGATTTCGTCTAGTCTTTATACCAGTTTTGAGAAGGGGTGTTATCTTGTCATTTTGTGTTTGAACATTTCTCATTTCAATTTTTGCTTTGAGTAGTTTGAACCTCTATTATTAGTGCATAAACCTTTAGAATTGTTATGTCCTCTTATGTCTTGACCCTTTTATCATTATGAAAGGGCCTTTATCCTGTTAGGTTTTTTTGTTCTAAAATGTATTTGTCAATATTAATACAGCTGATCCATTTTTCTCTTGATTATAGGTAGCATGATCTGTCTTTTTACACTCTTTTACTCTTGTTTATGTATTTAAATTTGGCTCCTTGTAGATAGAATATAGTTGGGTTTTTGTTTTTATTCAGTCTGCCAATCTTTGTCTTTTAATTGGAGTGTTCAGACCATTTACATTTAATATGAAACATTGATACCATTTTGTTTTCTAATTGTCTAATCTCTTACTGGTTTTCCATTATATTTCATCTCCTTTGTTTACATACTACTGTACTTTTGCTTTGTTTAGTGATTACTTTATGGTATGTAGGATACATCTTTAATGTATCACAGTGTATGTTCAAATAACATTCCATGACTTCCTGTATCTTATGGAAATGTTACAACAGTATACTCCCATTTCTCTTGTCCCAAAATTTGAGTTATCATTAGCTTACATTTCACTTCTACATGTCTTACAAAATTGCAGTAAGTTATTGTTTTGGGCTTAAACAGTAAACTGTCTTTAAAAGATAATTTTTAAGTAACAAAAATGTCTTTATGTTTATTCATATTTGTCATTTCTGGTATTCTCTATTCCTTTGTGTAAGTTAAATTTCCATCTAGTATTGTTTTCAGTCTGCCTGAGGATTTAGTGTAATATTTCTTCCTGTCAAGGCCTGCCAGCAATGAATTCTTTCAACCTTTATATGTCTAGAAAAGTCTTTATACTTTCTTGTTTGTAATTGAATATAGAATTTCAGACTAACAATTTTTTTCCTTTCATTGCTTTTATAATGTTGGGTCACTGTTTGATTTGTAGTGCTCCCTGGGAGAAAGTCAACTGTCATTCTTCTCTTTCCTCTGTAAATAATGTGCCCTATTTTTCCCTGATTACTTTTAATATTTTCTTTTCATCCTGCTTTAAACAATTATGATATGCCTTCGTGTAGTTTTTTTCATATTTCTTATTCTTGAATTTGTTCACATTGTGGTGTGTGAGTTGATTGTATTCCTGGAAGAATTTTGGCCATTAGTTCTTTAAATATATTTTTCTCTCTCTTTTTCTCCAATCTCTTGTAGGGATTCTAATATCACATATATTAGACCGAGTGAAGTTAGCCAACAATTCACTTATGCTCTGGGTTTTTGGTGGAAAATTTTTTTTCCAATCTGTGTTTTATTTTGGAAAATTTCTTTTGCTATATCTTTAAGTTCACTTCTGCAGAGTTGAATCTATTAATTCCATACATTGTATTTTTTCATCTTAGATTTAGTGGCTTTCATCCCTAGAAGTTTTGCTGCTCATGTTTTCCCCTACCTTCTTGAGCATATGGATTATAATTATTTCAATGTATTTGTCTCCAAAGTCTATCATCTGTGTCATTCCTAAGTCTGTTTTATTGTCAGTTTTGCTATTCATTAGGAGTTGTATTTCTCTATTTCTTTGCACACCCGGTAATTTTTTAATGTATGCCAAACATTGTGCATTTTACCTTTTTGGGTTCATAATTGCATTTGGTTTGCATTATTTTGAATTCCTTTAAATATTCTTGAGCTTTGTTGAAAGACCTAGTTAAATTACTTGAAAACAGTTTTATTTTTTTCAGAGCTTACTTTTAAGCCGTGTCACGTGAGATTAGAGAAGGCTTAAGACTGAGGCTAATTCCCGTCCTCATCCCCCACCCCCAGTTTATACAATATCCTTCTGAGCATTCTATCCAAATTTTCCACTTTGCTGGAGAACAGAGACTATTTCCGGGCCTGTTTAAAAACAGTTGTTGTTTCACCAACTCTTTTCAGGTGATTCTTTCTCTAGCTTGAGGCTGTTTCCTCATCTTACTCAGCTTAAGACTCAAGATCTCTACAGATCTCTGTTGTTCTCTTTGCACATCTCTCTGCTTTCAAATTTTAGCTTTCTTGAATTCACAGTCCTGTCTCTTCAATTCAGGGAGATTACCACGCTCTGCTTGGGTTCCTTTTCCTGCTCTGCAGTCTGGAAATTCTTGAGTCAGTACCTAGGGTATTCATAAAGCTAACCTTATTTGTTTTTCTTCTCTGAGATTACTGTCCTGAGTTGTCTGTTTAGTGTCTGAAATCTGTTGGTTCACTTATATTGTCCAGTTTTCAATTGTTTAAGGAAGGCAAGCAGAGGATATATCTGTTCTTTTTACTTCACCATGGCCAGAAGTGAAAGTCTTAATGTATTTATTATGTATCTCCCGTATGCCATTCTTTTTCATGCTTTTCTTTTTCCTGTCATAGAATGGTTTTCCTTTTTTTATTATTTTTTAACTCCTGTTAAGTCTTTAGAATTCTGTGTGGATGAAGCTCATTTGGGAAGTTTTCCAAGACCTATGCTGATAGAAATAATTACTCCTTCTTCCATATAAATAATTTCTCTCTCAATAACATGTCACAGGCATTCTGCTAAATATTTCATAAATTTTTATCTTACTTAATTTAATCCTCATAGTATCCATATGAGGTTGTTATTAGTGTGGTCCCTACACAGTGCCAGTGCCTGGCTTGAGATAGATATTTTAATACATTTATGAATGTATGATGAAGATAATTGAAATAACATTGAGAAGAAATTGATTACTTAAAATGATGTCATGTTTGGAATTGTTTAAGGAACTGGAAATGTTTAGCCTGGAGAAAGAAGACTGGAACCTGAATACCATCTTGAAATGTTTGGAGGGCTGTCACATTGAAGTGGGATTAGTGGAGTTCCCTAAAACCCCAAGGAGTTAAATTAGGACTAGTGGGTAAAAACCGTAGGAAGATATCATACCTTCGTAAAAAGGAGAATCTTTAATGAATAAGGCCTTCTAAAAGTAGAAAAGCTTTGGTAATTTCTTTCTACTGGATACTTTCACTGATATGTTAGGTATCCACTTAATAGAGTAAGCTGTTATATAACACAGCTGGATTTGAGGTTATACTCTAGGCTCTTTAAATCCCATCTGTACACTTACTAACAATATGAACTTCATAGGATTTAAGTGTCAGTTACAGAGTACCTGACATTGCCTAGCACAAAGTAGGTATTTAATTAGTACCCTTCCTCATGGTGGCGAAACATTGAAAAGGTAGGTGATTTAGATGACTGCTGAGAATCTGTCTGAGAATTTATGATTCTTTGGAAAACTTTGGTTTATATATCTTTGTTTTATCCTTTTGTCTGTAAGTTCTTTGTCATTTATAACCACATTTGTGTCATGGCTATTCATTATTTACCTAAGTAATCTAAAAATAAGTCATGAAAACAAGTCTGAGATGAAAAACATTTTTTAATGTAGTTCCTGTGACTCTGAATATAGAAAAATCAGGTCCGCTGCTAGGTAGCACATAAACATGTTCTTGTTCTTATGTGCCAGTTCATTTCATTAAGTTAGCAAATTGTTTTTGTGTGTCTATAGTATGTCAGACCCTGTTGATCACTGAAGATAATAATAGTAAATAAAGCAAAAGCCTGCCTTAAGGAATCTACAATCTCCAATTGTAGATTGAAAAATAGAAAAGTAGTGAAAATACATTGTGATAAATGTTGTGTAGATTAACTGTAGGAGGTCATGGATACACATAAAAGATGATCCAGCACCGTCTTGAGGAAGTTCAACAGTGTTGTGGGACACATCATAGTGGAAAATAATGTATAACTTGACACCGGAGGATGAGTAGGAATTTTTCAGGCATAAAATATTGAGGAAAAGGAATATTCCAGGAAAATGCCTAATGGCCAAAGACAGCATACCACATTTGTGGAACTGAAAACCTTTAAAATATATGGAACATGGAGTTTGGTGGAGGAGTGACAAAAGAGAAGACTAGAGAGCCAAGCAGAGACTAGATTATGAATGGCCTTGTGACTAATATTAGTGTCTTGTCTTAATCATAGGGAAGTAGGAAACCATTGGAGTTTTTAAACCAGAAGAATGATTTGACCAGATTTGTATTTCAGAAAAATTATTCATGTTAGTAGGAAGTTAATAGGTTATATGTAAAACTTAAAAATTAAGAAATAAAAGTATAAACATGTTATTTTAAAAAATGGGCGGGGTAAATATTAGAAGAAACAAAAAATTGAGAGTGGTTGCCTTTGGTGTATAGAATTCTGGGTAAGGAAGAGTTAAGTCAGGGAACTGAATTTTTTTTTTTTTTTTTTTTTTGAGATAGGGTATGAATGGGGGAGGAGCAGAGAGAGAGACACAGACTCCAAAGCAGGCTCCAGGCTCTGAGCTGTCAGTACAGAGCCCAACACAGGGCTCGAACTCACAAACTTCAAGATCATGACCTGAGCCAAAGTCAGACACTGAACCAACTGAGCCACCCAGGCGCCCCAGAAACATTTGACTTTCTTAATCAGCATGCAGTGTGGCATAGTGGTTAAGAGTATAGATGCTTTTGTGCCTGGGTGGCTCAGTAGGTTGAGTGTCCGACTTTGGCTCAAGTCATGATCTCACAGTTCATGAGTTCAAGCCCCACATTGGGCTCACAGAACCCACTTAAGATCCTCTGTCCCTTTTTCCCCCCTCCCACTTGTGATCTCTCTCAAAAATAAATGAACATTAACCAAAAAAAAAGTATGAATGCCAAGGTCAGACTGTCTGGATTGAATCTTACCTCCACTATTTTTAAACTACTTAAATTACTTAATTTCTCTGTGCTTAAGTTTTCCTCTCTGTAAAAATGGGAATAATAATAGACCTTACAGAATTTTTGTGAGGATTAAATTAGTTAATATAAGTAAAATATGTAAACAATGTGTGGTGCATAATAAACACTCAATGTTAGCAGTTTTTCTTACATGTCAGCATTGTTCAGGTACTGATATGCAAGAATAGAGAAATTTACTATCATCGGTGAAGGGATTTAAATGTTGCTTTTAATAAGAGAACAAGCAGACAAAATAATCAGAATGAGTTGTAGAGGTTTTCAACATGGTTATTAAAATTACTATAATGCACATGTAAAGAGTGTTGTACCTAACCAACTGTAAAACAACAACCAGTGTCATTTCCCAACTGTAGAAGGAAACAAACCACAAGAGACTCAACAATAGAGAACAAACTGAGAGTTGATGAAGGGAGGTGGGTGGGAGATGGGCTAGATGGGTGATGGGTATTAAGGAGCGCACTTGTGATAACACTTGGGTGTTGTATGTAAGTGACTAAAGAAATTCTCAAATATTAAAAAATGAAATCATAGATTGTGATTTCTGTTCACAATGCATTCAGGCTAGAAGTTAACATAAGCGATAACTAGAATATTCCCCACGTAATTAGAAATTTTAAAATATACTTCAGATTAACCTGTGAATCAAAAAACAATCATAATTAAAACTGGAAAATAATGAAGTACTATGTATCAAAACTTGGGATGCTGTTCAAGGTCGGGTAAAGTTTTACATGTGTATTTTAGAAAAGAACCTGAAAACTGAGTTATTATTTCAGAAAATAAGGAAAAAAGAAAATAGAAGACACCAGCTAAGGGCTAGCCCTATTCATGTTAACTTTTTCCTGCACATTAAGGATGTGAAACTACAGGAGCTTCGAAATACTGCAGGACAGTTATTTGGTACACTTTGGGAAAAGTTTGGCATTACATAATAAAGTTATCTCTGCATTTCCTCTCCTAGATTTATTATGCAATATGTATCTATAAAAACTGCTATATACATATGTGTTTCATGAGACATATCTAAGAATTTTCATAGTCTTGGGCACCTGGGTGGCTTAGTCGATTAAGCGTCCAGCTTTGGTTGAGGTCTTGATCTCACGATTCATGAGTTTGAGCCCCACATTGGTCTCTCTGCTGTCAGTGCAGAGCCCGCTTCAGATTCTCTCTCCCCCTCTCCCTCTGCCGTTCTGCCACTTGCTCTGTCTGTCTCTCTCAAAAATAAATAAATAAACTGAAAAGAAAAAAAAAAGAATGCTCATAGCTCACGATAGCTGTCCAAAACTATAGAATAGCAGGGGTGCTTGGGTGGCTCATTCAAAAGAGCATGCAATACTTGATCTTGAGCTTGTGAGTTTGAGCCCCATGTTAGGTGTAGAGATTACTAAAATATAAATTAAAAGTCATGCTACAAAGCTATAGAATAAATTATGGTATGTTATTACAGTAGAATAGTATAATACAGTAGAATAAAACAACTGAAAATTAATAGCTACATGCATTGAAAATAAATAAATCTCATAAAAACAATTTCATTCAAAAGAGGGATGACACAGACGACACTATTCAAAATGATCCCGTTTATGTGAATTCCAAAACAGACAAAACTTAAGTATATTGTTTAGGGGTACACAAATAAGGGTGGCAAGACTATATAATACACTATTCCATACATGCCATGGTAGGTGTTCAGCAAATATTTGATGAATAAATGGATAGTTGTGATCTCTGAAACAGAAATAGTAAGTACTGATTTTTTAAAAAAGTCTAGGTTTTATTTTGTAGGAATATGGAAGGAAATGACATAGCTTGTGTTTATAAAGTTTCTTCCTACTAGACAAGAAACCCCTTTTCAGGCTTGTATATTGAATATAAATAGCTGAAATATAAAAATTAATTAAACATCTATATGCTAAACAGACATACATTAAACCAGCGTGTATGTTGTGAATTCCAAAAGAAATATTTGTAAACCAAAGGGTTCAGTTACTTAATACTGAACTCATCTTTCAAATGATTTTTGTCAGAATCCGTTAGAATGTCCATTATCTTCAAAAATTTGATATAGCATCAAGTTTATCACTGTTTTTCAGATAAACTTCCTGTTGGCTTTATTATTGTATCTGATTGTTTAAAATAGCCAATGTGTATTTTTTGAAATTCCCATTGTAATGCTGCCTTGTGGCTATTAAGATGGATGGCTTAACAAGATCGCTTACGTATTTTATCAGCATTTATACTTAAAATAATGTTCCGGGGCACCTGGCTGGCCCAATTGATAAAGCATGTGACTCTTGATCTCGGGGTCAGGAGTTTAAGCCCTACAATGGGCATAGATATTACTTGAAAAAAGAAATAAAATAATGTTTGAAAACTGCTTAACTCCTCTCCAAGAAGGGAAGTGATTTTTTTTGGGGGGGGGGGGTCTCAGAAGTCCTGTTTACAAGTGAAAGGTTTCAAGCGGAGATAACAAACTCAAATGCCAGTAGTGGCCCCTGACATAATAAATGGAAGGAGCAGGATGGGAACTGTGGCAGATCTGGAGCACAGAGTCCTCCCTATCAAAACAGAGCAACTCCTACTCCATTCCATCTGTTTGTTGCTACAAGGGAAGGTGGTGCCAAATCTTCATATATTTTTTCTGAATGTGTCATATATTTGGCAATTAATTTAGAAATGTTAAGCACTGTGCAAGTGATCTAAAACAAGTATGTGGGCAGGATCTAGTTGTTAGGCTATTAGTTTACAAACAACTCTAAAGGATATATAATTTTGGTGAAATAACGTATTGGTTTTTATTGTGTTTTACCTATAGTCGACAGAGGTACGTGCTTGGAGACACAGCAATGCAGAAGATGGCCAAGTCCCATGTTTTCTTAAGTGGTATGGGTGGTCTAGGTTTGGAAATTGGTAAGTAGTATTTTTATTCATAATTTTATATTACGCTTTTAGCAACCTAAGTTAAAGAATTTAATTTCTTCCCCTTGTACTATTTCCTATAAAGGAAATTTGATCCAACACCTTGATAAGATTGTTTTGTTTTTTTTGGCAACAGTGTTTCATTATACTGCTATATTTGTCCAGAAGGAATCAGTAATGATTCCCTTGTTTCTCTTTGTGGTGTTTATAGCAATTAATGATCATTTCTGTATCCTTAATTCATTAAGATAGAGTACACACACACATATATTTATAACAACATGTCTAGAATAATAAAATAAAATTTTAAGAGTGATTACCTCTGTATGGTATGATTTTAGAAAATTCAATTTTTTCCTTTTTGTTCCTGTCTATTTTCTAAGGAATTTGTACTTCTTTGGTAGTGAAAGAGTTAAAATTATCCAGTCAGAGATGTGCCCAAGCTCCATGAAGACTATCTAAAATACATTCCTAATATTAAGCTATTCTTTTTTTTTTCCCTTTATAGCAAAGAATCTTGTTCTTGCAGGAATTAAGGTAAGTGTCCTTGGTTAGAATAATTGTTGTGATTTTTTTCCACCCTCAGTATTGGTAATATTATTTACATTTTGGTTTAGGTATTGCATTTTCATTTAGTAGCAAAACTTTTAAGTTTATTTATTTTGAGAGAGACAGTAAGCAACCAGCAGAAAGAGAGAGAGAATCCAAAGCAGACTCCATGCTATCAGCACAGAGCCTGACATGGGGCTCAGTCCCACAGATCATGTGATCATGACCTGAGCTGAAACCAAGAGTAGGTCACTTAACTGACTAAGCCACCCAGGTGCCCCAGCAGTAAAATTGTTTTAATGCTGTGTTTTCCTCTTTTTAAAAACAACTAGTATAGAAAATTTCAAAATTATATGAAAATGGAATAGCTATTTTTTTTAAGTTTAGTTATTTTTTGAGAGAGAGAGCATGAGCCGGGGAAGGGCAGAGAGAGAGGGAGAGAGAGAATCCCAAGCAGGCTCTGCACTGTCAGCACAGAGCCAACTCACAAATGGTGAGATCATGACTGGAGCCAAAATCAAGAGTCAGATGCTTAAGGGACTGAGGCACCCAGGCACCCCAAAAATAGAGTAGTTTTAACAAAACCCCATGTATCCATCATGTAGCTGCAATTACTGGCTCATAGACAGATTTGTTCCATGTATCTCCTGCCATTCCTCACTTTTCCCCAGCCACCAAATTATTTTCATATAAAACTCAGACATCCTATTATATCATTCTTAAATATTTTAGTATATATTTCTAAAAGATAAGGGTGCCTTTTGAAAGCATAACCACCATGCCATTTTTGCACCTAAAAATGTAACCATTTACTTAATATCCTTATCTTAGTTATCTGTTGCTGAAAACAAATTACCCCAAAACTTGGCAACTTCACAACACTTATCTCAGGGTCAGGTCAGGAATTGGGGGCAACTTAGGTGGTTCCTCCTTTTGAGGGTCTTTCAATAGGCTCTAATCATGATATTGGCAGGGCTGCTGTAGTCCTCTCCAGGCTAGGGGAAGAATCTGCTTCCCAGGCTTGCTCGCATGATTGACAGGAGTCAGTGGCAAGGTTGATCTACTTCACATTCCCCTCTCGGTTCCCTTCTGGCTCTTGGTTGGAGATCACCCTCAGTTCCTTGACATGTGATCCTCTCCACTAGGCAGCTCACAGTATGGCAGGTTGCTTCATCAGAATAAGCTAACAAGATGACTAGAAAGGAAGTGTACTAGCAAAACAAATCCGTCTTTTGCAACCTAATCTCAGAATTGACATTTCATTATCTATGCTTATTTGCTAAAAGCAAATAGTTTCACTAGTTTACAAATGTATGGAAAAGGAATTACACAAAGGCCAGAGTGCCAGGAACCGGGAATCATTAGAGCCATCTTACAAGCCTGCCTACATCAGTCATCAAATATCTAGTTAGAGGTTCAAATTTTTCCAAATGTCTTATGAGGATCCAAGTAAAGTCCATATACTGAACTTGATTTCTTTTAATCTATACAGTTCTTTTCCTGATATTTTTTCCCCTTACAATGTACTTGTAAATAACAACAGGTCATTTATCACATGTACCTCTACCCTTGTATTTCCTGTAAACTGGGTAGTTCTGTCCAGAGATTCAGATTTGATTGTCTGGCACTACTGCTTCACAGATGATTTTATGTTTTTCTCATCAAGAGGAAATCATGATCTCTTGTCCTTGTGATTATTACTGATAATAATGATCATTGCCTAGATTCATTATTTTATTAGGGATAATGACATTCTAATTCTGTTCTTTCTTTTTGATTTATTAGCTGGAATAATTTAGAAAGACAATTCTTGGGGTACCTGGGTGGCTTAGTCAGTTAAGCATACGACTTCAGCTCAAGTTATGATCTCTCAGTTCATGGGCTCTGGGCTGACAGCTCAGAGCCTGGAGCCTGCTTCAGATTCGGTGTCTTCCTCTCTCTCTCTGCCCCTCCCCCACTTGCATTCTGCCTCTCTCCCCCAAAATATAAATAAATATTTAAGAAGTAGGATTTATAAAGCAAGGTTTGTTCAGATAAGGCTACCTTCTCTTTACTCTGTTCCCTCCTTTCCTTTTTTTCATGTTTTGAAAAATAAGCAAATACATGCATACAAATCTGCAAATCTGTATATATGTGTATATACAAATTTACCCCCACCTGCCTTTCTTAAATAAAGTGCCATACTTTCTTCCACCTTGCTCTTTATAACTTAACAACATATCCTGGGGATTACTCCATAATGATAAATATATGTTTTCAATTTTTTTTTATAGCTGTATGGGTATACATTGCATGGATGTATCATATTATTATACCCAATTCCATACCGGTAGACATTTTAATTATTTTCAGTCTTTTTCTATTACAAATAGTGCTGCAGTTAATACTCTTGTACATATATTTTTTTTAATCTCTCCCAGTGTGTCTTTATGGTAGATCCTTAAATGTGGAATTGTTGTGTCAAAGGATACAGGCACATGTTATTTTACTAGAGATTTCCACGTTCTTTTCCATTGAGGTTATACAACTTTACATTCCCACTAGTAACATATGAGAATGCCTGGTTCACGTCACTCTCCAGTAGAGTATATTGTAAAACTTTTGGATTGATGCCATTCTGATGAATGAGAAAAGGTATTTCATTCTTGAGCAGAGTTGAACATGCTTAAATATTTTAAAGGGCCATATGCATTTCTTTTTCAGTAAACTCCATGTTCATACACTTTGTCCCTTTTTCTGTAAGATGTGTCCTCTAATATAAGTTGAAAATGTTTTTTCCATTTGTTGTTGATTATCTTTCTTACATAGAACATAAAGCATTTGGAAATGTTTGTTTATGTGAATTCTCTTGATTATTTTATTTTGATTTATATAACATGCTACTTTCCTAAATTAAAATTCTCGTAGTTTAAAGTAGTTTTTCCATTAATTTTCTTTGGTTTCCAGATGTATATGGTCATATCATCTGTGAATGAATCCAACTTTAGATCCTTTGCTATTCTTAAGCTTCTAATTACTTTCTATTGTCTAATTACACTGGGTAATACTTCTGATACAATGTAAATGAAATTGGAGATAGTGAACACCCTTGTGTAATTCTGACTTTAACAGATTTTTTTTTCTTTTTCAAAGGCACTTACCATTCATGATACAGAAAAATGCCAACCATGGGATCTAGGAACCAACTTCTTTCTCTGTGAAGATGATGTTGTTAATATGAGAAACAGGTGAAGATAAAAGATATTTTGATGTTTTATCATTTTTTTTACTCTTACAATTATGTAGAATGTTTTCTGTGCCCAAAACACTAACTCATTCATAGTTGTTTGACTCGTCACCATAAATTCATATCACCTTAGATAAATAAGTATTAACATATACTCAGTTATTTAGAGTTATGAAAATTTTAATACACTTACATTGCTACCTAGAAGTGAATTTTAGGATTGTTAAAGGTCTTTTTTATTGCTAAATTATTAAAAGATTTAAAGAGGTTGGAACCAGGGTACACTTTGAGATTGTATGGCTTTACTATAGAATGTGACAGTATGCTACATTTCAATAGTGTATACTTGTCTATAAAGATAAGTAAGTCTTAGCTTCTTTCTTCCTCTACAGTTTGTTAAGTTTCCCTGAAATTTTCTAACATTCAGGTTTCTCTGATGTTGTCAAAGTGTCCAAGTATGAGGGATTGGATATATTGAATGAAAGAGTAGTAAAAGTCCTTTTTTTTTTCTTTTTTTTTTCTTTTTTTCTTTTTTAGGGCTGAAGCTGTACTTCAACATATTGCAGAACTCAATCCGTATGTTCATGTCACAGCGTCTTCTGTTCCTCTAAATGAAACCACAGATCTCTCCTTCTTAGATAAATACCAGGTTGGTACTCTATTTTATATTACTTGTTACTGACACATTACAAGGCAAACTGTTAAGTATTATTGTAGTATAATTAGTCTGTTGAGCAGAGCAAAAATTTTAGGTTAAAAGACTTCCTTTACAATACTTCTCAAATGCTCCATTTTAGGGAAAGGGCCTGAGAACTACTGACAAAGCCATTATATGAGTCAGCTACTTTCACAGTTATGTGCCTAAAAAACTACCCAAAACGCAGTAGTTTGTAGCAACATGTATTTATTTCTTTTTCTTCCATCTGCGTCATTTGGAGTTCAGCTATTCTAGGCTGAACTTGAACTGCAGAACCTGTGTTTTGCTCCATATGCCTCTCTTCTGGGACCAGGAAGCTACCTAGGACATGGTGTCATGCCAGTAAAAGAAATGTAAAGGGGCAAGTCCAACTATCCAAGCACATTTCAAGCTTCCATTCATGTCACTTCTGTTTATATTTGATTAGTCAAAGCAAGTCACATGGTCAAGCCCAAAGTGGAGCAGGAAAGTACACTCTGCTATTACTAAGGCCATAGGCAAAGGATGATGTATATAATCCAATGGCAGGAGTAAAACATGTGGGTCAGCATTCATTCTACTTTAGTTAAGGTTAACTTTAGTTAATAACAATTCTCTCTCTCTCTCAAAATAAATAAACTTTTTTTAAAAAAGGAAAAGGTGGGGCTGCTTGGGTGACTCAGTTGGTTAAGTGTCCGATTCTTGATTTCGGCTCAGGTCATGATCCCATGGTTCATGGTATCTGACAGCACAGAGCCTGCTTGGGATTCTCTCTCTCTCTCTCTCTCTCTCTCTCTCTCTCTCTCTCTTTCTCTTTCTCTCTCTCTTCCCTGCTCGTTCTCTCTCTTTCTCTCTCAAAATAAATCAGTAAACTTTAAAAACAACAATTCCTAGCACCTTAGATATTTCAAAAGTGACCAGGTTGACCCTGATTTTCTGTGATTAAATTATGATGTTGCCCTTTGTCTACGGAAGAACACTCCTGTGTTTCACCTCAGTACGTTTGATACTGTGTAACCATATATGTGTGGGTTTTTCCCCCAAACCAAGCAGTCCAACTCCCTGGACACCTTCAGTGTCCAGCAGTTCAATTCAGTTTTGACACTATCTATCTGGAGAAGATAACTTCAGATCCCACAGGTTAAGGATTCATTCCCACAAGAGCCTCTCTCTGTCTGCTTTCTGACATCAGTCACAAAACCGGGTTGTTATCTGTGCTTCTGAGGGCTGGCTATAAATTAGAGGTTTCCATGTCCATCTCCTAGGGTCCAATTAATTTGCCAGAGTGGCTTACAGAATGAAGGAAGACAGTTTACTTACTAGCTTACTCGTTTATTATAAAAGCTGTAACAAAGGAACAATCAACTGGAAGAAATGCATGAGGCAAGGTATGGAGGAAGGGGCGCTGAGCTTCCATGCCCTTTCCAAGTATGGCACGTTCCTGGCATGAATCTGGAAGCTCTCTGAGACCATAGTTAGAGATTTTCATGAAGGCTTCATTACGGAAGTGTGAATGATTAAATGCTTGACCTTTAGTGATTAAGTCAGTCTCTAGCCACTCTCTCTTTTCTCTGGAGGTCTGAGAGAAAGGGCTGAAAGTTCTCACCCATACATCACAAGGTTCGTTCCCCTGGCAATCAGCTCCCATTCTTAGGGGGCCTCAGAGTTATTTCATTAATCTAAACTCAGGTGTGGATGAAAGGGGCTTGTTAGGAATAACAAAAGATATCATTGTTTCAGCTTTATCACTCTCAAGCTGTTTCAGGATCTGGGATAAAACTAAATACTGTAATGAAAAATGTCTCTATAGCTCTTCTATAGGAAATTGCAAGAGTTTTAGGAGCTATGTGCTAGGAACCTTGGATGATGACCAAAAGGTATATTTATTATTATAATTATAATGTCACACCAATTTAAAAACCAGTGTAGACTTCTGTTCTGGACTAGATAACTTGAAATCCATCTTCTACAAAGATATGTAATAGGCTTCCTATAATTTGTTTAATAGACTGCCTTTTATTTTTTATTTTTTATTGAATTATAATTAACATACAGTGTTATATTAGTTTATTGACTATATTCCCAATGCTGTACCTCTGTCATCTTTGTGACTTGCTTATTTTGTAATTGGAAGTTTGTACCTCTTAATCCTCTTTACCTATTTCACCAATCCCTCTATCCATCTCCCCTCTGGCAACCACCATTTTGTTCTCCCTGTTTAGAAGTCTGGTTTTTTTTGTTTCTTTGTTCATTTGTTTTTATGTTCCAACTCCAAGTGAAATCATATAGTGTTTTCCTTTGACTTCTTTCATTTAGCATAATCCTATGTAGGTCCATCCATGTTGTTGGCAACTGGCAAGATCTTACTTTGTTTTTATGACTGATTAGTATTCCATTGTATAAAAATACCACATCTTCTTTATCCATTTATGTGCTGATGGACACTTGGGTTGTTCCGTATCTTGGCTATTGTAAATAATGCTGCAGTAAACATAGGAGTTCATATATTTTTTTGAAACTAGCATTTTTGTTTTCTTTGGGCAAATACTCAGTAGTGGGATTATTGGATCATATGGTCTTTCTATTTTCAATTTTTGAGGAACCTCCATACTGTTTTCTACAGTGGCTGCACCAATTTGCATTCCCACCAACAGTGCAAGAGGTTTCCTTTTTCTCCACATCCTTAGCAACACTGGATATTTTTGTTGATTCTAGCCATTTTTTTAAATGTTTATTTTTGAGAGAGAGATACAGAGCATAAATGGGGGAGGGCAGAAAGAGATGGAGACACAGAATCCAAAGCAGGCTCCAGGCTCTGAGCTGTCAGCACAGATCTTGAACTCACAAGCCTTTAGATGATGACCTGAGCCTAAGTCGGACGCTTAACCGACTGGCCCACCCCAGACGCCCCGATTCTAGCCATTTTTGACAAATGTGATGAGACACCTCATTTTGGTTTTCATTTGCACGTCCCTGATGTTGAGTGATATTGAGCATCTTTTCATGTGTCTGTTGGCCATCTGTATGTCTTTGAAAAATGTCTGTTCAGGTCCTCTGCTCAGTTTTTGATCAGATTATTTGGGATTTGGTGTTGCACTGTATAAATTCTTTATATACTTTGCATATGAACACCTTATCAGATATATCATTTGCAAATATCTTTTCCCATTTGGTAGGTTGGTTTTTCATTTTTTTGATAGTTACCTTCACTGTGTAAAAACTTTTTATTTGGTATGGTCTCAGTAGTTTCTTTTTGCTTTTGTTTCCCTTGCCCAAGGTGACATATCTAGAAAAATGTTGCTATAGTCAATATCAAAGAGATTACTGCCTGTGTTCTCTTCTAGTTCACATTTAGATCTTTATCCATTTTGAGTTTACTTTTGTATATGGTGTAAGAAAGTGGTCCAGTTTGATTCTTTCACATGGAGCTGTCCAGTTTTCCCAGCACCATTTGTAGAAAACTGTCTTTTCCCTACTGTACATTCTTGCCACCTTTGTTGTAGATTAATTGACCAGATAAGCACAGGTTTATTTTTGGGATCTCTATTCTGTTTCATTGATATGTGTCTCCATACTGTTTTGACTGCTACAGCTTTATAGAATATCTTGAAATCTGAGATTGTGATACCTCCAGCCTTGTTCTTCTTTCTCAAGATTGCTTTGGCTATTTGGGGTCTTTTGTGGTTATATACAAATTTTAGTATTATTTGTTATAGTTCTGTGAAAAACACTGTTGGTGTTTTGATAGGGATTGCATTGAATCTCTAGATTGATTTTGATAGTATAGACATTTTAGCAATATTAATTCTTCCAATGCATGAGCATGGGATATCTTTTCATTTGTTGTATTGTGTCTTTAATTTCTTTCATCAGTGTTTCAGAGTTTTCAGACTAAAGGTATTTTACCTCTTTGGTTAATTTTATTTTTAGGTAATTTACTATTTTTGGTGCAATTGTAAATAGGATTGCTTTCTTAATTTCTCTTTTTGCTACTTTATATTGATGTATAAAAAGATTTCTTTATATTTTATAACCTGTAATTTTAATGAATTCATAACATCAGTTCTAATACTTTTTTGGTGGAGTCTTTAAGGTTTTCTGTTTATAGTATCATGTCATCTGCAAATAAACTGCTTTACCTCTTCCTTACCAGTTTGGCTGCCTTTTTATTGTATGATAGATCATTTTCATCGATTTACAAATACTGAATCCCACCCTCACTTCCCTAGAATAAATCCTACTGATCATGCTGGGTTTTTAATGTATTGTTGAATTTAGTTTGCTAATAATATTTTAAGGATTTTTGCATCTGTGTTCCTCAGAGTTATTGGACTATAGTTTTGTCTTTTTTTCTTTTTTTTGCTAGTGTTTTTGTCTGGTTTTAGTATCAGAGTGATGCTGGCCTCAGAGAATGAATTTGAGTTTTCCTTCCTCTTCTATTTTTTTAGAATAGTTTAAGAAGAATAGGTATTAACTCTTCTTTCTTTATTTTTTAATTTTTTTTTTTTTTTTTTTTTTTTTTTTGCATTGACCATTCTTTAATTGTTTGGTAGACTTTGCCTGTGAATCCATCCAATCCTGGCCTTTGTTTTTGGGGAGTTTTTTGATTACTGATTTGATTTTTATAGACTTCTTTTAAATTTTTTTTATTTTAATGTTTATTTTTGAGAGAGAGAAACAGACAGAAACAGAGGGTGAGCAGGGGAGGGGCAGAGAGAGAGAGGGAGACACAGAATCTTAAAGCAGGCTCCAGGCTCTCAGCTGTCAGCACAGAGCTGGACGTGAGGCTTGAACCCATGAGCCATGAGATAATGACCTGAGCTGAAGTCGGATGCTTAACTGACTGAGCCACCCAGGCACCTCTGATAGACTTTTTATAAATGAGTATCTGAACTCTAAATAAAAAGCTCAGAGACCAAAAATAAATAGTTGGTAAAAGAAGACCAGTGAACTATTTATTCACTGTGGTCACTTTCAGATAGGGGTTGCTGATCTCAGTAACCCCATTTCTTGGAAATTAGTGGTAACACAGAAACAGAAGATACAAAGTAGGTTTACATGAGATAGAGAAATGGAATTGAGACCTACCCCCTCTTTGTAAAGTTAGAGCCTCAGAGAACTACACCCGCAGCGAAAGGTGGATGAGAACAGTCTTTGCCCATCAGAACAAGAATATTGCCTATTTTTTCTTGAGCTCTGGATGAAAAAATAATGATCTTCTCTGGGAATTTCACAACCACATGCCTGTCCTCACCCAGGTTTGGAAATAAACTTTATAATTCTTTGTAATCTAAAATTTGCCAAGCTGGGAACTTAAAACATAAGAAGTAGTACTAAACTACTGCCGATATCCTGGAATGCCAGACAGAAAAAAACCTAAACGTTCAACTATGTTCAACTAAGCCATAATATATTCCAGTATATGGAGCACCTTTGAAGATGAGTTCATAGTACAAAATAACAAGACAGGTAGTTCAGTGTGATCAAGAGTCCATGGATATAACAAACAATAAAATTAACCTCCAGGAGTTTCAGATAATAGAATTATCAGATAGGAACTAAAAAATATAGATGTTCAAATTGACTAAATCTTAAGGAATTAAATATAAATATGGAAATAATTAAAAACAGGCAGATGTAATAAAGAACCAATAGAACTTTTAGAAATGAAAATATAGTCTTAGACTACAACTCATAGAAATTAAAAGAAAAAAGAAATAAGAGCTCAAATGAAAGGTTCAGTTCATGAGATTAAATTTCTGAAAGAGCATTAGGGAAGGGAATATTCAAAAAAAAATTATGGCTGAGAATTTTCCAGCATTGATGAAACACAAATTAGATTCAGTGTATGCTAAGTCTAAGATGTGATTTTACTATGTTTACAAACTTACTAAGCCTGTTACTGTTTTATGGTTGCTGACAGAAGAAAAAATGAGATTCCTGAGCCAGAGACTTAATTTCTCTGAGTATGGTAAGAAGTATGAGTATTATATATATTTGCCTTACTTCCTCTTGCCTTACACCAAAACCCACTAGTGTAGTGTAGAGGACTCAGTGGATGCCTGCACATGTAATAGGCTCCTTTTGATAAGAGGAACACTGAGCTTGGGAAACCTGTGGTTTTACAGCAACCAATTAACCGGCTTGCTTTTTGTTCCCAAAGGAAAACATTACCTCATTCCTCCAGCTTGCACAAAGCAAATATAATCCTGAGAAATGGCCCAAGAATAGTTAAGAGCCTTGGATTCATGGCATACTCATTAGAAACACATATAAAAAGTAAGAGACCCATGGAGGAGAAATAAATCTCCTTGCAGGAAGCACACCATAGTCTGAACTAGATAAATAAGGATAAGTCGACAACTGGATATTTGTAGTGAAAATAAATTACCCAAATAATGGAAACTACCAACAAGGAAAACTCTAGACTGGGAGTCTAGTTCTACCTTTGCCACTTGATAGATAGATGAATGACCTTAGGAAAGTTTTTGACCTTTACGAGTCTAAGTTACTTATGTTAAAATCTGATTATAAAAGCACTCTACTTATCTCACAGAGTGATGATAAAAAATTAAGCATTGAAAATTATAATTTGCTATTTTAAATAACAACTTGGTAGTTTCACGAATGACATTGTCATAAAGCAAAAGTTGTTATATTGTGAATCTGTTGAATATCTGAAGTAAAATCTAAGCCAACTAGTGTATCTCTTTAAAAATATAATCTTTACTCATTTAAGCTAGCATTTAATCAATATTCTGAAGACTAGGCTAGTATTCCCATGGCAATAACAGATAAAATCTTCAGCCATTTGGAGTACATAAATACCACATAGGATATTAAGGTTTGCTTCCTATGTAAATACTGTGATGGTAATTGAATTTAATATGGGCAGGTTTTCCTCTGTATATGTTATTTTTACTTTTGCTATTTCATAACTCAGGAGGTTTTAACCTTAGAATAGAACACAGTGGGATAGTATTTTGGATAGTATTTTCTTTTACAAGGAAAACAATGTGCTTTTAGCGTAATGCAAACTGTGAAATGCTTCTGACTTAGAAGTGTATTTTACCAAACTAATTGTTTATTTTCTAGTATTTAACTTCTTATATTCTTCTTAACAGTGTGTAGTATTGACTGAGATCAAACTTCCGTTGCAGAAGAAGATCAATAACTTTTGCCATTCTCAGTGCCCTCCAATTAAGGTAATAGTATCAATTAATGACATGTAGTTAAGCAAAGAAAGAACACTTTCAGTATTAGAATTTATAGCTTTTCAGTGGGTTGTATAAGAAGTTCTTATTTACATGAGGACACAGTAATACTTTTCTCTTCAATTTTGGCATTTATTCATTTCTTATTTTTAAAACCAAGATCTAAATTTGGCTTGTAGCAAATCCAAAACTGAGGAGGAATCAAGATGAGAAATGGTAAGGTTAGTAGATAATGAATTTATCATCTAACTTTAAATATGGTGTAATGGTGGTTTTCAAGAGGTTCATTGGTTCTTACAACAAATATTCATTGAGCATCTACTACAAATACAATTCTAGGCACTAGGAATACATTAGTGAATAGGACATACAAATTTTCCTACTCATGAAAATTACCATCCAGTAAGGAAGACATTTAATTATAAAGCAAATAAATAACATGGTTTCAAGTCCAGTGAAGAAAATAGCTAGGTTTCGAAGGGACACATGCACCCCGATGTTTACAGCAGCACTGTCAACAATAACCAAAGTATGGAAAGAGCCCAAATGTCCATCGATGGGTGAATGGATAAGGAAGATGTGTTATATATATACAATGGAGTATTACTCGGCAATCAAGAGGAATGAAATCTTGCCATTTGCAACTACGTGGATGGAACTAGAGGGTATTATGCTAAGCAAAATTCGTCAGTCAGAGAAAGACAAATATCATATAACTTCACTCATATGAGGACTTTAAGATACAAAACAGATGAACATAAAGGAAGGGAAGCAAAAATAATATAAAAACAGGGAGGGAGACAAAACATAAGAGACTCTTAAATATGGAGAACAAACAGCAGGTTACTGGAGGGGGGGTTGTGGGAGGGGAGATGGGCTAAATGGGTAAGGGGCATTAAGGAATCTACTCCTGAAATTGTTGCACTATATGTTAATTAACTTGGATGTAAATTTTAAAAATTAAATAAAATAATAAACAGAAAGAAAAGAAAAAAATAGCTAGGTAAAGAGTATAATATCTACAACATGTTGGGATGGGGACCAGTGCTGGTTCTCTTATTGAAGGTCAGGGAACTCCTCTCTGAGGAGATAATGTTTAAATAGAACCCTGAATAATGAGGAAGAGCGAGCTATGGAAAAATGTGGGGAAGAGCATTCAAAGCATGAAGAACAGCAAGTGTAAAGAGTTGAAAGTGTAAAAAAAAATGCACTTGGTGTGTTTACAGACAGCAAGAAGCAAGCAAGAACAAAATGAAGTTTGGGTAAAGAGGAGAGAGTAGTATGAGTAAAAGTTACCAGAAGATTATGTGCAGAGAATTAGAGGGCCATAATGTACATGACTTTGAGTATGGCTGAGTTTTAATAAAAGCCCATGAGTTTTGACCTGATTTATATATACTATATATAGTATATATAAATATATATATATACTAGTATATAGTATATATACTATATACATACACACACATATATAATTTTTTTTTTTTTTTGGACGAGAGGGGAGAGAGAGAGATCACACAACCAAGCAGGGCTGAGAGGGGCAGAGGGAGAGAGAGAGAGAGAATCTTAAGCGGGCTTTATGCTCGGTGCGGGGCCCGACATGGGGCTCCATCTCACAGCCATGAGATCATGACCTGAGCTGAAATCAAGAGTTGGATGCTCAACTGACTGAGCCACCCAGGCACCCCTGATCTGATTTATATTTTTAAAAGATCACTCTGGATGTGCTGTATGGAAAATAGTCCAAAGCAGTAGTTTCAAGCATGGTCAAAGGATACTGAATATTCTTGAGATCTTTTCATGGGATCTGCAAAGTCAAACTATTTTCCTAGTTTTACTAAAATGTTGTTTTTTTACTCTGATTCTCTTCGGGGGTACACTGGAGTTTCCAGAGTCTAGATGGTATGGAGTAAATATTGCTCTGATAGCTAATGAAATGTATGTGCGTATTCTTACATTTTAAATGTTTCTCCGTTTTAATTTCTAACACAGCAAATACCAATAGATATAACCCAGATAAACAGAACCTCTTTTTAGTCCTCAGTAATTTTTAAGAATGTGAAGGAATCAGGGTGCCTGGATGGCTCAGGTTGTTAAGTGTCCATCTCTTAATTTTGGCTCAGGTCATGATCTAACAGTCATGACATTGAACCCCATGTCAGGCTTCACTCTGAGCGTGGAGCCTGCTTGGGATTCTTTCTTTTCCTCTCTGTCTGCCCCTCCCCTGCATGTACACATGTGCGTGCGCGCGCACACACACACACACACACACTATATCTCGCAAATATTTTAAAAAAGGAAGAAGGACATAAAGGAGTCACAAAGCCAAATAGAAAGCCATTGAATTAATAAGAGTAGCGTAGAGGCAACTAGACCAGTTGGAGGATAATGCAGTAATCCAGGTGTGAGATGCTGGTGATTCAAGAGAGGTAGAAATAAAAATTTTGAGAAGTTAATAAATTTGAGGTATCTTCTAAAAAATGGCTTACAACTTAAGAATGGATGAATATGAGTTTTGAGGGAAAGAATGATCAAGAATTACTCGTATATTTTTTTTCCAGAGTAACTGAGTCATGGTGACATTGCAAAGACCAGTAATAAGTTTAGATCAGAAAAATCATAAATTATCCTGTGCAGTTACATACATACCATTAACTCACAACTGCATTGTGGGGTTATTTGTTCCTTTGAAAAAAGGAAAACACTATTCTTTTAAGATAGGCAATAAACCAACTATCATACTCTATTAAATAGTTGTGCTAAAAATTTTTGGATTGTAGTATTTACATAGTATATTTACACTCTGTACATTTGTGCTATGGTTCACAATTTAAATTAAACAGATGAATAAGACATAGAATAGCAAAGTTAAAATAAGGCACAGAAGTTTTACAAAATAATTATACTAAGTTATGAACTAAAATCTTTGTTTATGTTATTGGTATATGTAATCCTATTTGAAAGTTGTTTTGAAAAGAAATTGTCAAGTTTGCAGCTTTTAAACTTAAAAAAATTTCTAAATTTCTGCTCATTTTTAGATCATAAAAAATGCTGTGTGTACCTATTTTGATAGTAAATGCAATACATGATCCAGTAGGAGGCAGTCTTCTATCAGCTCTCTCATTACTTCATATAATGGGTGGTATAAATTATTTTAATGGGCTACATTTTTATATCTAAATATTAACAGACTTTAGTTTTTGTGTAATAAAGTATCACTTTAGGGGCACCTGGGTGGCTCAGTCAGTTAAGCGTCTGACTTTGGCTCACGGTTCATGAGTCTGAGTCCAGTGCGTGCTTCAGATCCTCTGTCTCCCTCTCTCTCTGCCCCCCCCAATAAATAAATAAACATAAAAAAAAAGAATCTGATTTTTACCTTTCTTGACTTTGATGTATACTCTCAGTTCCTCAGCCCTTTTTCTGTTTGTTGCCTCCATTTTCAGCTTTTGGCCTTATTCTCTTTTCCATTAACTCTGTTATGGTGAATGGACACTCCTTTTTTCTCAAATGAAAAGTAAAAATTCACTGCTAAAACCATTGAACCAAGATATTGGTTTCTTTCCTTATTTCTTTCTTTCCTTCCTTCTTTCTTTCCTTCTTTCTTTCTTTCTTTCTTTCTTTCTTTCTTTCTTTCTTTCTTTCTTTCTTTTTCTTTCATGGCAATATTTGTTTTATTGAAGTGGTGTAGAACTGAACCTGCAATATCTCTAAGGTGTGCCTGCAAAACCTAATTGAAGGTTTTTTGTTGTTGTTCAACCAGAGCTTACCGGTTTCTGCTTCTAAGATAGTGGATTTTATACAATTCCAAAAATTTTAATACTACTTAGTTTTCATCTGAATATAAAAATAATATATATTCACTGAGAAAATTTCTCAGTGAGAATGTAGGAAAGAATGTAGGAAGAGAATGTAGGAAAGTATAATGGAAAATTTACCCTTTAAGCCCATCACCAGATGTAACAGCTCTTAACATTGTGCTGTATATATTCTCTGTAATCCTATAAATACATGTGTGTACCTTTTTTATTTTTTTATGACATTAGGATTATATTTATGTCCAGTTGTCTATTCTGTTTTTTCAATTAGTAATTTGTAATAAAAATACAGCATGCAAACCTCAAATACTTGTAGGTACAATTTACTTAATTTTATTTTATTTTTTAATTTAAATCCAAGTTAGTTAACATATAGTGTAGTAATGGTTTCAGGAGTACAATTTAGTGATTCATCACTTATGTATAACACCCACTGTTTATCATAACAAGTGCCCTCCTTAATGCCAATCACCCATTTAGCAACCCTTAGTTCTGTATATTTAAGTCTCTTATGATTTGCCTCCCTCCCTGTTTTTATTTTTCCTTCCCTTCCACTATGTTCATCTGTTTTGTTTCTTAAATTCCACATGAATGAAATCATATATTTGTCTTTCTCTGACTTATTTTGCTTAGCATAGTACATAGTAGTTCCATCCACAATGTTACAAATGGCAAGATTTCAATCTTTTTGATCACCGGGTAATATTCCATTGTGTGTGTGTGTGTGTGTGTGTGTGTGTGTGTATACCACATCTTCTTTATCCATTCATCAGTTAATGGACATTTGGGCTCTTTCCATAATTTGGCTGTTACCGAAAGATACCAGTTTCTTACATACTTTGCTTGAGTTTTAGGGCAAGGAAACAGTTTTTATTTAAAAGTCATAGAATGTATAATGACGATGTGCTGTGTTTTTTAATTTTATAGCGCTAGATACCCAATCTCAAATACCAATCCTTGATTCTTGAACCACTTCACAGACAATGTATTCTATTTGTGATTCACTTTATATATTCCAAAGGATAACTTAATTGTAAATAAAGTCATGAAGGGACTTAAAATAGTTGAGGTGGGTTTTTTCCTTTATATAAATAGATAAGTTTGAACTTATTTTTATCATTTCACAGTTTATCAGTGCAGATGTACATGGAATTTGGTCACGGTTGTTTTGTGATTTTGGTGATGAGTTTGAAGTTTCAGATACAACAGGAGAAGAACCAAAAGAAATTTTCATTTCAAATATAACGCAGGTATGATTGTATATGTATATCATTGTATACATACATGATTGATTTTTTAAGGGTGATGTGAATATATTTTTTATTATTTGTTTTTTAATTTTTTTAATGTTTATTGTTTTTGAGAGTGGGAGAGACAGAGCGTGAGTTGGGGAGGGGCAGAGAGAGAGGGAGTCACAGAATCTGAAACAGGTTCCAAGCTCTGAGCTGTCAGCATAGAGCCCGATGCAGGGCTCTAACTTACAAACCGCAAGATCATGACCTGAGCCAAGGTCAGGATGCTTAACCGACTGAGCCACCCAGTCACCCTGATGTGAATCATTGTTTAAAAGTGACATTAGCAAAATACTGAATATGCAATATTTTTCTTTGGTTTTATAATATTTTAAGGTAATTCATGAGGGAATATTTTGTTAATTTCTTGATCACATTATATTAAAACTAAATTTAAGTTAGAATATTAAGAGTATCTGAATTCCTTCTAACATTATTTAATAATCAATAGATCAACACATTTGCTTGTTGTAAATTTTAATTTTGTTCGTTCCCTGTCTTGTTCCTAATTGGACATGAAGTGTGATTCAGTGTTTACTGAATTGTGTTTATTGTGTCAGATCATAGATGTACTAAGTATGTCGTAAGTCACCTGGCCCAACACATGGCTATGGGAGGATGCACACTTAGGTCACTATAGACAAAAGCTTTTCTAAAATTTGTTACATATCTAAAACATTTGGAGAAGGAAAAAAAGTATCAGAATTAATTACCCTTTAGATCAGAAAGTCTGAACTTTCTAACCACATTCTCTTCACGTAAGCTTAAGTTTTTTATTCCCTATAAAAGAATTGGAAATATCATTGTTTTCCTAGTTTTCCTAGTTTTTTAGTCTAAATTATTACTTTTACTTGCATTCTTTCTAATCAGTTTACATTAAAGCTCAAAAGAAACCAAATGTAAGGGAATGATAATATTTGTGCTTCTGTCTTTATGCCTGATTTTTAAACTCAGTGTAATGTTACCTTTTCATCCCTTTTTAACAGATGCATTTCAAAAATCATTCTGTGTCTGTATACTTATAGAATGATTTATTATTCAACCTTTAATCTTTGTGGTTGTTTCTAGTTTGTCCCTGCAAATATCACACAGTTAGAATAGGCTCCAGGAGATATTTGGATTCTTGTATTACATTGGTATGTTCTTTTATTAAATAGTGCAGGAAGTATGAAGGTTATCCACAAAGAATTAGAAAGTACCATAAATGTTCCCATTTAATTTATCTGCAAAAATATTTTTTTAACAAAGTCCTTATGAATTTTATTTTTCTTGAGACATTAGTAAACCCACATTATGTTAATTTTATATACTTGTTTGTGATCATAATTCTTACCCAAATCATTAAGCCACAGGAGAATTTTTAGAATCTTCACAATTAAGAAAGAATAATAATTCTTTGGTTTTATGTAGATTAAATTATTATTGCCTTATCCAACCAGAGTGTTGGATTATATGGGTTAAATGGAAATTTCTGGGTCTTCGACGTATCTCATCCATCCCTTTTGGTGAGATAGGCTAATTTCTTCCTATTTTTGTCCTGGTAAGCTGAGCTACACAGTATTTTTTTTCCTTTAACATGTTGGGCAGCAAACTTTAAATTACCAGTTTTCTGGCTTTAAATCTCCATCCTTCTTGGGACACCTGGGTGGCTCGGTCAGTTGACCATATGACTCTTGATTTTGGCTCAGGTCATGGTCTCACAGTCATGGGATTGAGCCTGTGTTGGGCTCCGCACTGAGCATGGAGATTGCTTGAGATTCTCTCCCTCTGCCCCCTCACCCACTTGAGCATGCTTGCTTGCTCACTCTCTCTGTGTCTCTCTAAAAATAAAATAAAATAAAAAATTTAAATCTCTGTCCTTTCTTGCATTTCCTTGATCTTCAAAGTTACTCTTTTGCACACAGGTTTTTTTAATAACATGACTTTAAAACTTACATTTGATAACTTTGAATGTTTTTTATAAGTCAAAAGAATCTGTGTCTATTGAAAATTTGAACTTCCATGTAGAGTCTGTCTCCCCCAAAAACAGAAATTATATTTTAAACATTCATAATAAAATAGTAAGTTGATCATTATATTGCAATAATTCTTAAAAGCCTTTTACTAAGGAAGAAAAGGAATGGCTTAGTATTTTGGTTGTTTTGAGAATTTTGTGATAATCTGGTCCCTTTTGTGTGAGATTTGATATTTGTGCAAAAAAGGAATACATGGACTTTTTTTTAGTAGAATACTCTTATTTAGGCTAATCCTGGCATTGTCACCTGCCTTGAAAATCATCCTCACAAACTTGAGACAGGACAGTTTTTAACATTTCGAGAAATTAATGGAATGACAGGCTTAAATGGATCAACACAACAAATAACTGGTAAGTTCATGTGTTTTATTAATCCATTTATAGTTGTTCGTTATTCAACACATTAATAGTTTAGACAGTATACACAGCGTTGAGAACACTACATCTACTTACACAAACATGATCTAATTCTTGGCCTCAAAACATTCAATCCAAGTGAGGACATGTTAACATTAAGCAGTGATGTAAAGAGAGTGTAAAGAGAGTTTAAGCATTTCTGGGAACTCTAAACATGGCAAGGAAGTCTACCCGATTTTGGTACAGCAGCAGTGGGGACAAGTATCTTGATTAAAATTTGAAGATTGCTTTGGCTTAGGTAGATGATGAAAAGAATATTCTATGCAAAGACCAACAATAAGAGGCAAACAGTTCAAGGAACTAAATAAAAGATAGAATATGGCAGGGCTGGCAGTGGGAGTTGAGATAGCAAAAGTCTTAAGACATTTAAGAGGAAATTTGATAATATATCGTAGGTAAGGAAAGAATCCAACACAGGCAACTTATTTATTCACTTAGAGAGTTCAGGTTTTGGAGAGATGATCATGAATACAGTTTAGGTTCGTTTAGTGAGGTGGCAATGAAGTATTCAGGTGGAGACATGTTTTTGTTAGTGGCTTGGATAAAAGGAATCAATGGATGTTATTGCAGGCAAGTTTATGAGTTTGTTGGCAAAAAGTTGAAGGAATTTGGGAGTTTTTTTTGTTTTTTGTTTTAGTAGACTAAGATGAGATCATTGCCCAAAGGAGAGCAAAGGTGGCAAGGTCATAGATTTAAGGAGAGTTAAACATTTTAAAAAACAGATTATCAGGTTTCATTTAATGCCCATTTGAAGTTAAAGATACTGAATTTGTGGCAGTGTTAGTCTGCTTAATTTGATTTTTCTCCATCCATGTTTAAAAGCGTCAAAGACATTGCTAGACATCCTGTAACTAACTCAAAAATGGCATGTTTACACTTGTTAGCTAAGAAGATTCCAGTTTATCTTTGTGACATTTGAAAGTCTAATTATGTGATTAGTGTGTAGAATAGTAAATGTATTACTTTTTTTTTCTTGTAATGACTGTAAAATGGATCCTTAGAGAAAAAATCAGTCCCTATTATGAACTCTTCATAGTAAAATAACTTTGGATCTGTAATTGGTTAAGCATCTTTGATTACAAAATTACTGGATTTTGTTTCCCATACTGTATCCAGATATGTAAAACACAGGTTACATCATTGATATTAAAGAATTTATATCTGTTTTTGTAAAAATTAATCATTTAGGATTATCATTTGTTATTTTAGGATCTGTGCAATGGGGGATTGTGATAGTTCAGAATCTTGAGGCTACATAGAGAGTGTTCCTTTTGTCTGCCTATTCATTAACCAGTACCACACTATATTTAGTATTAACTGCATGTAATTAGTATCAACATATTACTTATTGATACCTTATAATATATAATAGTTTTCTTATTTTTCTTTTAGTGGTATCACCATTTTCTTTTAGCATTGGTGATACTACAGAACTGGATCCCTATTTACATGGAGGCATAGCTGTCCAAGTTAAGACTCCTAAAACATTTTGCTTTGTAAGTATTTTTTTTGCTTAAAATATATTTCTTTGCAGAAGAATGGCAGAAGAGTAAAAAGTAATAAATAGTTAACCAAACAGTTAATTTAAGGGCTAACAGATTTTGATTTTTAATTTGTACCCACTTTGAGGGAAGTGGGATCAATTTAAGGAAATAAACTGATATTACAACAAAAAATTATAGCTAGAATACCAATGAATATAATTGAAGTATATATGTTGTTACCTCAGAGGAACTATACTTTTGTGAATCATCAAAGGGTTGATCATACTTCCTATTCCCTAAGACAAAAGGTAAAGCTAATATATATTTGAAAGATTTATCAAGCACTGAAGCAGTGTATGTTTTATTAATCAATTATTCCATTTTAAAAGTAAAAGGAATATTTCTTTTACTTATCACACTTGTCAGCTCAGGTTTTTAAATTTCAGCCTTTTTTAATCTCAAGAAACAGTGTAATGTTGGAAATGTAAAATAAGTCCTATAAAGTGGCATTGAAAGGAAAATATAAGTATCTAAATAAAGAGAATGTAGAAGTTACTCTGTATCAAGGAACTAAGGAGTCTCTTGCTGCTTAAATCAGCAGGCCACATCTCAGTATAAGCTGTCAAGTACATCTGTGTTTTTTCTTGCAAGTTCTCAAGGTTTAACGTGATCGCCTCTTCTTTTCCAGAACAATTATTAACCATAGTCATCTACAAGGCTTTGTCCAAGCCAAATATAGAATAAAAAAACAAATTAAAATACTACAGTTAGTCAGATCTGCCCCTGAATTATTTCCTCTTGGCTACTGTCCCCAGTTTTTAAATATGCCTCAGGTTTATGCCCCAAGTAAATTTCAGATTGGGTGGGTGTTTTGGGGGGTTGGTTGGTTGGCTAGCTGGCATTTTTGGCCTTTGTGTGTTCTTTGTTCCACACAGAAAATTTCAACATTGAGTATTTATTCAAGTCTTGTCAGGCATAACAAAATCTTGATAATTTGATACCAGAAAAAGATGGTAGCTTTTTGATTAAAACAGTAGGATTTTTTTCGAGTATACAGGTATTTTCACCAATTTCCTAATTTACTATGTATAGCAGCTTGTCTAATTGCATTTAACATTAAAAAAAATTAAGTGTAGCAATAAGACAATAGGTAATGGGGAATGGTAGCTCTTTTATATTTCTATTTAAATCAGATTAGCTCAACCTTATTTATTTCAGACCTTGGAAGAGATTCATTGTACTCTATATTTTTTGTCAAGTAATCAGTTGCTTGAAGTAATAGTTTTTATTCCTGAAGTAATAGTTTTTGTTTCTATTAAGGAACCTTTGGAGAGGCAGATAAAACATCCAAAGTGCCTTATTGTGGATTTTGGCAAACCTGAGGTAAACAAACCCTTTGTAGGTTTGAGAGAGGCAGCAGAGTGGGGATGGGGATTTTTGGTACTTTTCTGTCAGGTTTTTTTAAAAAAGGTTGTATTCAGGTATCTTGAGTTGACTCCCAAGGATTAAAAACAGAAATTTATGTCATGGAAAAATTTTAATAATAGAAAAACATTTTACTTTTATAATGATATGTTAGCTTTGATCATTGAAAAACTATATCAATAATTTATGCAAAGTGATCTTAGTAAAAGATTTTCAGAACCATGTAGAGTTTTATATAATACATGTTTCTTCCTAAAAACCCTTGGAAGCATTTATTCTTTTGATCATTTAAATCACTGAGTATAACTGTGTAGCAGTGAATGCATTTGTGATAAGGAAAGAATAGTATTAGCAGTTTCCAAATTTATAAATGTTGATAAAGAAGAAGGATTAGGTGATCTTGATCTTCTAGAAATGTTTTGTTGGTGTTGTTTAGTTGATATTACTCTGACCTTCATATGGATAACCTACTAAAAACTGGTTATACCACCGGAGATTGAAACTTGGATCTGTTGCTTAAATATAGCTTTATGGCCTTGAAGTCAAATTGTTTAACTTCTCTAAGCCTCTGCTCCTCATTTTTTAAATACAGATAATAATAGTATTAAGCTAATTAATTTACTATAAGAATTAAATAATATTTTTCAAGTGTTAGCACAATGCCTGTCTGGCATATTATGCACTCAATAACTGTTGACCAATTTTTAATGTTCTAAATAGGCACCTTTACAGATTCACACGGCTATGCTTGCCTTGGACCAGTTCCAGGAGAACTATAGTCGCAAGCCAAATATTGGGTAATGTTCTTTGTTTGAAATAACTTTTTTTCCTTCTTATAAAAGCAGTATTTTGGAAATTATAATTTAAAACATTTAAACTAAATGTTTTAGTTTAGAAACTAAAATAAAGTTTAGTGTAGTAACTAAAGCCCTCATAGTTGCAACGCTACTAGATACACCAAACTCTATAGACATTTATTATAACCTTCTGACCTTTTTTCTGGTGGGAGTGGAGAGATCAATTCCTAAAAATGGAATTGCGCTCAGTAAGAATTTTTCTATTTTGAAATCTTCAAAAGCTACTTTTTAAACTTTTTAAAAGAAAAAAAGCTGAGAACTAATGAATTATGAATCCACTATGTAATTTTTTACTTTCTAGTCTATTAAGTCAGAAGTACTATTGCAAACAGTATTTGTCTTGTCTGTTTAAGACTGTTACCCTATTTATATACTGTCCTTAGGTAAACATGATTTTTAATTAATGTATTTATGAGTCCATTACCTTCAAGTCAGGGAACCACTTCATGCTACCTGCTGGCAAAATTCCACTTTTTTTCTTACGGATTTCTTAAATTTTAGTTTTGAATATGACTTCCTATTTATAGCAATTGAGAATATTGACAGTGGGTGCTTCATGTTGAATCCTAGGTGCCAGCAAGATTCAGAAGAGCTCTTGAAACTAGCAACGTCTATCAGTGAAACCCTGGAAGAAAAGGTGAGTATTCAAAGGTACAGCCATCAAAAAAGGTGTAACATACAAACATTCTATATATCAATATTCTCTTACCTTTCAGATCCCAGCTTTGCTGCTTATTGACTCTGTGACAGTAGGCAAGTTACTTAAATTTGTTCTGCTTTAGTTTATAAATCTATAACATAGGGTTATCCCACCTCAGTGTTACTGTGTACATTAAATGATTTAATTTTGTGAAGTACTTAGAAGAGTATATGGCATATAGTAATTACTATTTTCTGCTGCTGCTGTGTTTTTAGTGTTAGTATCATCTCTTCTGACTCATTTTGTTAAACCAATGAAACTCACTATATAGTTGTAAGTTTTCCTATAAATCATCTTTTATCCATTATATATTCATATCTCTTAATTGCATTTTGCATATCATGTTTGGACATATCTCCTAGAAAATGATTTTTTCATGTTATGGTGCCAGTGCCTGCACTGGCAGATATCGAAGTAGCAGTGTTTGTGCAATTAGTTGAAAATTTTATTGTTTTTGTTATTATGGTATAAAAATGACGGGGGAAATGTAAAGTGATTTCATTTCATAGTGATTAAGAATAATATGATCTCATATTTTATGTGATAAAGATAAAGAAGGAAATAATAAATGTACTGAATACAGTCAGTCATTAACCACAAGTTAAAGACCTTTCATGTATGCGTATTTAGTGGTTACAGAAAAGTGTGAAAAGCTAGAAATATATTGATGACCTCTGTGATTAAAAGTAATGATGTGATTAGGGATTCATTAGATTTAGATAACACTTAGATATAGAAAATTTCAGGTTTTTATATGTATAGTTATACAAAATTTTGTATACAGTTCAGCTGTACACAGTTAAAGTGTATAGTTCTATATCCACCACCACAATCAAGATATAAAATATTTCCATAAAGCCAAAAAATTTCCTCATGCCTCTTTATGATCACCTCCCTCTCCCCTGCCAACCCATGGCAACCAGTATATTTTTGCCTTTTTTTTTAAGAATGTCATGTAAATGGAATCATGCAATATGTAGCCTTTTGAGTCCGAAGTCTTTTACTAAATATAATGAATTTGAGTTTAATCCATGTTGCATGTTCATTCCTATTTATTGTGTGAGTAGTAGTCTATTGTATAGGTATGCCACAGTTTGTTTTTTTTCTGTACCAGCTGATGGACATTTGGGTTTCCAATGTGGGCAATTATGAATAAAGCTCCTACCAACATATGCATACAGATTTTGGTGTGGACATACGTTTTTATTTTTCTTGGGTAAATACCTAGTAGTTTATTACAGAGACAAATGATAGATATAGGTTTAATTTTATAAGAAACTGCCAAATTGTTTTGTGGAGTAGCTATACCATTTTGCTTTCCCACCAAAAACCTATGAGAGTTTGAATTGCTCTTTATTCTCTCCATAATGGTGTATTATCTGTTTGTTTGGTTTTAGCCATTTTAAAGTGTGTGCATTGATACCTTACTTTGGTTTTAATTTCCCTTTCACTGATAGCTATGGATTTGGTATCTTTTCATGTGCTTATTTGCCACTCATATCTCTTCTTTGATAAACTGTCCTTTTAAATCTTTGTTTTTTAATTAAGTAGGTTGTTTTCTCATTGATTGAAAGGGCTCTTTATATATTCTGGATATCAATCCTTTATAGGATACATGTTTTACAAATACTCTCTTCTAGTCCATGGTTTATCTTTTCATTTTATCATAGCGTCTTTAAAGAACAGACACTTTTAGTTTTGATAAACTTCAATGAATCAATTTTTTGTATGTGCTTTATACCTTTTTTTAAATCCAAGGTCACAGCTTCTGTCCTGTGTTTTCTTCCAGAATTTTTATAGTTTTGTGACCTCTTTTTTGTATGTCGTGCAAAGTATACAAGTGTAGGTTAAGTGTACACAACTGTACATTTTTAATTCATTGGGCACAGTTTTGTACTTTTGTGAGTTCATTTTTTCATACTTTGCCATGTATAGATCAAGGTTAATTTTTTGGTATATAGAATATCCAGTAATTCTAGTCCATTTGTTGAAAAGATAATTCTTTCCTTATTCTGTATTCTAGGTATTTTTTGTCAGTAACTTATTGACCACATGTGTAGCTCTGTTTCTGAACTCAATGTTATCTTCCACTGGTTGTTTCTGTCTTCCATTTTTTATGCTAGCACCATCCTATCTTGGTTATTGTAGCTCAGTGGTAATTCTTGAAATCAAGTTTGGTCTCTAGTATATTTCTGTGAAGGAGCTCAGAATTACATTTTTTTCTGAGTTCTTGCATGTTTTAAATATTTCTGGTAGCCTCCATACTTGAAAGACAACTTGGCTGAATATAACATTCTAGGCATTACTTTCTGTAGTGGTATCTTGCTTTTGTATCTTACTATTGAGGAATAATGATGCCAGCTTAATTTTTTTACTCTTATAAGTAGTCTGACATTTTTGCCTTGTGGTTTTATATATTTTTCTCTGTCAAGTGTAATAGTTTTAAATGATTGGGTCTCAGAATTGATCGTTCAGTCCATTTTCCCCATACTATGAGCCCATTTTGGTACATAGATTCAAATATCTTTTATTTATTTCTTTCCTTTTTGGGGGAGAGGATTGGTGGTGGAATGGATTTTTTTGGTACTTAGTTACTGAATTTCTGATTGCAGATGAGGTTGTTTTTGTGTTTGTTTTTCCACATCTCCCAAGTGTTCTTTAAGGATATAATTCACTCAGTCAAATTTCCTCTGCCTTATAATTAGTTTGGAGGAGAACTCTTCATTAGCTGAAATGTTTTGATCTAATTTTCTGTTTCCTTCTTACATTACTTTTATATAGTAAACTACTTTTTCTGTCTATTTTGGGGGCAGGATAAAAGTGTTGGGTGCTTTTTCAGATTTGTACTTCTAAAACCCCTTGTTCTCTTAGGATACTAGAAAGAGGTTTCTTTAACCTCTTTTGGTTAAAAAAAGGGTTGGGTTTGTTTGTTTGATTTTGGTGGTTAGGTATTGGTATCTTAATAGATCTCTTTGATTTCTGCCAAATCATTAACTTCCTCTCTTCTTGTTTTAGCCTTCTGCGTCAAAGAATGTCGCCCTCTTTCTATTTACATCATTCCCTCCCACTGAAGTTCTTTCACCATAGCCAGTGCTGAGATCTGCCAGATTATATATGTCTTCAGTATATTTTGTACTTAGTGCTGGGGCTCTGTTCTCTCAGGATGATTTTGACTGTGCTTTGTCACTCTTAAGGCCTTTCATTCTCTTTTCTGTGGTTACACGCTTCCTGCTCTCTGTGCAGGCTTATAGCAATATGACGTCTAGAAGTAGTTTTGTTGGAGTTTGGTTCTTATTTTTCTATTTACAGGTAATTTGAAGTTTATAATACTCTGTTTTGTAGTAATACTGAAACCCTGCCACTGGTTTATTTCTCTTCTTTTGGATACATATCTATTTTTAGAGATTGTATAGGCAAATTCAGATTTAAGCTATTGTCTTTATCCTAGGGCAACCAGGAAATTCCCCAGATTTGAATGTTTGTTTCTTAATTAAAAAAAAAAATAGAATCTTGGGAGATATTGTAACCTACTGGTAAGTTAGACTTTCGGGGTTCAGATTCTAGTTTCACTTATTAGCTATAAAATCTTAAGTAAATTACTTTTTTAAACTTTCAGTTTTCTAATATGTATGCTAAAAATTATATTTCCTAGGATTATTTTGAAAATTACACGTGGATTTAATAGACAACTCATACTAGGTGCTCAAACAAATTACCTGCTTCTCTTTGCATTCTCATTATTTTTAATATTATCACTACACCAGTGTCTTTGCATTCAGAAAGGGTACAGCCTAAATGAAATCATAATCAGAGTTGAGTTTAATGCTAAATAGTTGAAAAATAATGACATACAGAACACTGAAATGCAGTTAGTGGAATAGTAGATAGTAATGTCTTTTTGTATCACAAATTTCTTTGAGAATGTAATAAAAGCCTTCTTCGTTACCCCCCAAATGCACAAGTTGTGTTATTTTACACAGGATTTCAGAGCAGTTGAGCCCTATTTGAGTCTTAAGGTTAAGGTAAACGTTACTAATGTTGAAAGAATAGGGAGAGAAGGAGAAGCCAGAGCTCATGAAGAGATCTTTCTCACAAATAAGAAATTGTGCTAAAACAATAGCTCCAGAATCTAATTCTCCAGTATTTCCTTTAAAATACTAATAAATAAATCTTATTTCAAGGAACATCATTTCAGCTTTTAAGTATGATAATGAGAACTTTATGAAGATTGGCTCTTAAATATGCAAAATTGCCATATTACTGCCACTTTTTTGCTAACAATGTTATTAGCACCTCATTATTTTTGACTCCTCCTTTTTTTACTCCTTCGAACACACGCTAAAACCTCCTTATTTTATTATGGATCATTTTTATTTTCATTTATTTGGGATCAAGATTTTCCCATAGTTTCCATTAGAACAGTTTTTTAAAATTCTGGCTGTTTATAAATACTGACTGACATCACAGAACTGATCTTTAACAAAAGCTATAAATGGTAGATATCCAGTTAATCATAAATTGTGCCCTAGTGTAATATATAGATTCAAAAAGCAAAAATGGGCAGTTACTGGTAAAGAGAAATACTGCTTAGGGTAACTGACATGCAATTGGATCTTTTAATATGAGATTGGAACTTTTTTTAGGACTTAAAATCTAGTAGAGAATTGAGTAGCTTTTTTAAAAGTTAAGCTATAGTAATTTAATAATTCTCACATTAAGTCATTGAAATTTTGAGTATATATGTAAAAAACTGGTGTGTGTTTTTTTTTTTTTAAGTTTATTTATTTATTTTGAAAGAGAGTGTGTGTGCAGTTGGGAGAGGAACAGAGAGAGGGAGAGAATCCCAGGTAGGCTCTCAGCACTCTGAGCAGAGAGCCCAACAGCGGGAATAGGGAGTGGTGCTCAACCTGAGCCAAAATCAAGAGTTGGATGCTTAACTGCTTGAGCCACCTAAGTGCCCCAAGATTATTATCTTTCATGGCTTGTGTTTCAGCCAGAAGTAAATGCTGACATTGTGCATTGGCTCTCTTGGACTGCTCAAGGTTTTTTACCCCCACTTGCTGCAGCAGTAGGAGGTGTTGCTAGCCAAGAAGTATTGAAAGCTGTAACAGGAAAGTTTTCTCCTTTGTGCCAGTGGGTAAGTTTTGTATTTTAATAATTTTTTATACTTGAGATTGAATTTTATACCCGTACAATGAATGTTATGAATTACAATATTAATATATTATAAAGGCAACTTCAAAATAATATTTTTGATGCATGAGTTAGATGTGATATGCCACCAAAATTCAGTTCTCTAATTGAAACTGACCAGATTATTGGTTGAGGCAATTGGAATATAACCCAAAGTTGTATTCTACGATGGGTTTTCCTCATTTATGAGAGTGAAGGAATTAAATTTCTACCCTTATACTTAGTTTTCCAGTATGATTAGCTTAGCATTCATGGACTCTCAGGACTTTTAAAACAGTTGGATGGAATCTTTGGACGTTAAGAATCTTTAGAATCCTTTCCTAGGTTTAAACTCCTAAAAGTAAAAGCATAGGAATGGTGTAAGTCTGAGAACTATATAAGTAAAAACATCTTAAGAAGGAACAGAAAAAATTCTTTCTGTTATAGAAAAGAATAATTGGCAGAGGGTATCAAAGGATACTCTTCAGGCCCTTTCCTTTGAAACACTGTAACATTTTGAATATAACATTTATCTTTTTTTATATTTTAAAAAGTGTCCACATAATGCTATTTTGCTGTTGAATTATTTGATTTATTTTAACACAGATTACAAGTTCAGTTATAACTGTCTGGTTTAGATACAGCTGTTAAATATGTTATTAATATAGATTCTGTACTGTTATAATTAAGTGAATAACCATTTAGTTAAGTCCAAATTTTGTTACTTAAATGGAAATGAGATTGAATTCTTTTTTTAAATAACTTTAATTTCTTTTTTTTTCCAACGTTAAAATTGTGGTTTTCTAGGTCATTTCCTCTGTGGTATAGATTTAGAGGTGAAATTTCCTTTTGTTTGTTGAAATTAGAATATACCATTTTTAAGACCGCTAAGTGACATGAATCACATTATATCTTTTAACAGTTCCTTCAGGTTTAACCATTGTTTTAATGAATATAGGAATGTATATTGTATAAAAAATCATATTTTATATGCTTTATCTGGATTTAATTATATGTTTAATTTGGATTGTGATTTTTATCATTGTTTTCCTTAATAACTGTTAAATAACTATGGAAGAGAAAAACCAATTTTTCTAGGAATTTAAGGTTTATACATAGTAAGTTGTGTTTTTATCTTCTTTAAAGTTATACATTGAAGCAGCAGATATTGTCGAATTCCTAGACAAACCTGAACGTGAAGAATTTCTCCCACGGTAATTCTGAATTTTTTCTTTATCTATTCTTTTTCTTTTTTTTCTTTTCTGTTTATTTATTTTGAGAGAGAGAGTGCATGAGCCAGGGAGGGACAGGGAGAGGGTGAGGGAGAAAATCCCTAGCAGGTTCCATGCTATTAGCACAGAGCCCAAAGCGGGGTTCAAGCTCTCGCATCATGAGAGTATGACTGGAGCCAAAGCCAAGTGTCAGACACTTAACCAACTAGCCACCCAGGTGCCCCTTTCTTTCTTCTTTTCTTAGTTGAATGTTTGTAAGAGGCAACTAGATTAAAAGGGTTTGTGCTCAAATATGCATTTGTTTTAGATGTCTTTTCTTGTAATTTACTGACTCCTACAGTCATTTTTTCTCTACTTAGAGATTGTCAAAATAATAATGCAGCGTCTCTTTGCCATATTTATAAATAATGAATATAATGTTTTAAGTTGTATACCATGGTAATAGATAGCATTCAAAACACCATTCTGGGAGCATCTGGGTGGCTTAGTCAGTTAAGCATCCGACTCTTAATTTTGGCTCAGATCACGATCTCACGATTGTTGAGATCGAGCCCTGCATCAGGCCCTGAGCTGACAGCATGGAGCCTGCTTGGGATTCTCTCTCTCTCTCTCTCTCTCTCTCTCTCTCTCTCTCTCTGTCCCCTCCTGCTCACTCATGCATGGTCTCTCTCAAAATAGTTGAATAAATAATTTCAAAACAAAACAAAATACCATTCTGAATTTAGATGAAAACAGTTGCTATCTGCAACTTTTATATTTACATCAGTCATTCTTCATCTTTTTGAGTCACAAATCTCTGAGAATCTGGTAAAAGCTTATGGATTCATTCTTCCTCAAATTCACCTAATCCAGAGTTCTGCCTTATAACTTAAGTGTGTTAACAACTCCAAAGCCCCTCCATAGACTTCTCTAGGAACCTTATTAAAAATTCCTACCTTGGAAAACTGCCTTTTCTGGATAAACTGAAGTCTCCTTTACATAAGTCATTTGGACATAGGATATTAAATCAAATGGAAAAAGAAAAAACTGATTTCTTAATGCATTTTTTTTTCTCTTTGAAATAAGACTATTTTCCTTTAGGTTGGCAGGAACCCTTGAATATTTAAAGTACATTAAATTAGTATTAACAATAGTGAAACTAAGTGGTGTTTTTATGTCCTTCTGGTGTTTGGTGTATGTTGTTTTCCACAGAGGAGATAGGTATGATGGCCTACGAGCTTGCATTGGAGACACTTTGTGTCAGAAGCTGCAAACGTTGAATATCTTCTTGGTAAGTATAAATACTGCTGGGAGTAGGCAGTACAGTCACACTGCTGTTGCGTGTCATCAGATTACTTTATTAAAGCCAATTTGAGTCTGAGTGAGTACAATTCCTAAGTAGTAGACATTCAGTAAGAGTGTAAGACGGGAGTTTGCCAAGTGTGGCCCACAGGCCGAATCCTGCTGCCTGTCTTTGTACAAGGTGAAAGACTTGATGGTCTAGGGAAACTTCAGTGTAGTGATACCGCCTGCCTTCACACGCAGGTTTCACTGGAACGCAGCCGCGCCAACTCAGTATGTGTTGTCTGCGGCCTCTTCATGTCGTAACAGCAAAGGCGACTACTTATGACAGAAACCGTACGGCCTACAGAACAAAACACTTACCCTCTGGCCCTTTACAGAAAATACGTGCCCATCCTTAGTGTAAAAACAATTCATTTAAAATTAAAATACAAGTCTGATAGTTTGAAAATTAAATGATTTTCTAGAAATAACATTTAAAATTATGTTGGGGGTATTTTTCCATTTTTAAAATTTTTTTCTTACCACATGAAAGAAAATATAGGTAAAATATGTCTTAAATGTCTTAGTGCATTGGCAGCATATCTCTTCCCAATACAAAAAAACTCTTTTTCTTCCCATTTATGTGTTTTTTAAATTACTATATTATAGTCAGTCCCAAAAATATTTTTAATTTTTACTAATAGTTTTTTAAATAATGTTTTCAATGTGAGCAGCTATTGCTATGCTTTTACATACATACAGAAAATCTTAGGATAGGTACTCCATCAAATGAATTTTGAAAATTATCTATAAATAAATCTTTTCCATCAATATGCACTGATGTGTTGTGGTGTTTATTTCTATCTCATATAAATAATGAGCACACTTGTTGGCTTTTGTTGGAATGTCTTCTATTTAAAGGAATTGTAAATATTATGCTTTTCCTTACTTGATTTATATATATTTTTAACTGCAACAGGTATAATTGTATCATAAAGTAGTTAAGTATTTTAAAGTAAAATGAGTCACATATGTTCAAGTTATTTTTAAGAGTATATATATATATTATAAATTGTCATTTGAAGTAAGTTTAAGATGAAATTTCTCTTTAATTAGTAGTTTTGATTTTATTTAATCTGATATATTTCATTTTTCTTCTCCATAGGTAGGATGTGGAGCCATAGGCTGTGAAATGTTAAAAAATTTTGCGTTACTTGGTGTTGGCACAGGCAAAGAAAAAGGAATGGTAAGACATAAAACCTTGAGGGGCGCCTGGGTGGCTCAGTCAGTTAAGTGTCTGACTTTGGCTTGTGTCATAATCTCACGGCTCTTGAGTTTGAGCCCTGCATCAGGCTCTCTGCTGTCAGCTCAGAGCCTACTTCAGATCCTCTGTCTCCCTCTGTCTCTGCCCTTCCCCCACTCTCTCACAAATAAACATTTAAACAAAAAGTTATAAATCCTTGAGAGTTAAAATTTTATATTTCTGTTGCTGCACATTTTTGAACTATATTGACTGCATAGAGCTGAAATACTGATTTCTGAGAAGAAGAATTAAGCTAGAAATTGGAAGATTATGATTCTAGTCCTTGTGGCAACTTACTTCTAATTTCCTGTTCCTCAATTTCTTTCTCTATGAAAGAAATGATACGAAACTGATATCTATACTTCTTTGCTCATAATGTAATTATGAAGATCAAATGTGAAAGGGCTCTGCAAACCACAAAACACATTAGAATTATGATTTCTATTAATATTTCTTATTAATTATTAATTAAATCTTTAAGATAGGAGAAACATTAGTGGCAGAGTTTCAGGTATAGTTTCAATTAGTATCAAAAGGAGAGGTAATAATATGAACTTTGGTGTACAATTTAAATTCTTATGATAAATGTGAGTTAATTGGGTAACCATGTCTTATTTAAATAAAAATATTTATCACTGATTTTGTTTTGCCTTTAAGATATAAACTAGCTTCCCAGAGTAGTGATTTCATAGGTTCATCATAGTGACTAAAATTTATATACTAGTTCACATTTTATAATTTATAAAGCCTGGCTTAATATTTCACTTAAAAAATTACTATCACAATTTTAGGCAGGTGTTCTTACATATAATATTATTCCTGCTTCACATTTCCTAAATTGTTTCACAAACCACTATTCTTTAAAAGATATTTCTTCAAAAAAAAATCTTGGTTACCTAAGTTTGGGAATCACCTGAATCCTTAACTCCTTGGAAATTTATAATGCATAATGCATATCAACACATAAAGGTCAGGAAAAGAATTGTAGTAAACAAACTTACTGACTGCAGGTAACAAAAAGTAAGTTAATGTGCACAGATCTCTATCTTACTACAAATATATAGACTTGCTATATAAATTATTCTTTTTTAAAGTGTTTACAAATTCAACCAAAGTAGGAAGAAGGAAAGAGAAGTCCCCAGGGACCAAGAGAGAAATTAATTACTGAGCTAAACCTATGATTATTCATAAGTATTTCTATCTTGAGTATGTCCAAAACATTAAATAGAAAGAGAAGTAACTCGTGAGAAAATGTTAACTAAAAGCACGTACCACACTGGTGCAGAATCCAACATTATATAAAAATTTATTCAAGCAGAGGAGCGCCTGGGTGGCTCAGTCGGTTATACATCTGACTCTTGATTTTGGCTCAGGTCATGATGTCATGGTTCATGAGACATTGACATTGGGCTCTGTGCTGAGCCTCCTTGGGATTCTCTCTTTCCCTCTCTATTCCTTACCTGTTCCTGCACGTACTCTTTCTCTCTCAATATAAGTAGATACTTATTTTTAAAAAAAGATTTCTTTAAAAAAAAAAACTTTAAGCCAAGAGATGAATATAACAAATAAGACCATTGAAATCTCCAAAGCTCTGACTAAAATAAATGCAAAACCGCATCATGGTGATACTTTAACACCAAGAGTACATAGAACTGTGCAGAGAAATAAATATCTATTCAAGAGAACTCACAAAAAAAATGAAAATCCGCTAGAAAAAAGGTACCACTTGGAAGAATAATCAGCCAGTAAAAATAGAAGATTAGCTAAGAACTATAGATAACAGGAGTACTACAAATAATAGAATAAATAGGGGTGCCTGGGTGACTCAGTCGGTTAAGCATCCGGCTCTTGATTTCAGCTCCGGTCATGACCTCACAATTTGTAAGTTCGAGTCCTGCATCAGGCTCTGTGCTGACAGCATGGAGATTGAGATTCTCTCTCTCTCTCAAAAATGAATAAACTTAAAAAGATAATAATAATAGAACAAACTTTAAAGTTTGAAAAGACCAAAGGTAAAAAAAAAAAAAAAGAGAGAGAGAGAAATAGAAACATGAGGAGGAAAAAAGCACTAAAAGTTTTACAAAAAACCACATAAGAATTTCTGTATAGTCAAGTGAACTTAAAATTCATACATAGCTGAAGTGAGAATTGAGGAATTGTGAGAAATGAGAATTGATGCATAGAAGATACATATCCAGAAAGTAGTACAGAAAGATACCTTTTTTTAATGAGAAAGGATGCATTTGCATGGTCCAACATAAGTATAGTAGAATTTTCAGAGAGAGTAAAGATAATGAAGAAACAATATATTCCAAGGATAATGACAGAAGTTTCCAGAATTAGAAACAGGTGTGTTGAGATTGAAACGGTAAACTAGTCAGCAAACCAAAGGCAAAGATAAAAAGATTACCTAATAGATTTCTCATCAGCAATAAATGCACACCTGAAGATAGAAAAGGTATCTTCATAATGTAAGGGAAAATCAACCTAGATTTCTATACTCACCTAAATTATCTTTCAAGAGACGTAAAGATAACTGACAAGGGAAATGACGAAAGATTATCTCTTAATTGGTTCTCATTGAAGAACTATTAGATAGCAAGAGGCATTTATCAGCCTTCTTAGATTTAAATAAGCATTGAGGTTTTTTTTTAATCTTTAATTAAAATATGGACTTGGGGATGGGATGATTAAAAAATAAGTCAAATACTGTTCATTGATAAGGAAGGTGGAAGGGAAACTTTAAATATCTTCTCTGTTCAGGAGGAAGATAAGTCACATGTGCATGTGAAAATTTTGGGTATAACCACATGAAAATAGATGTTTAACTTCCAAACCAATTCAGTAAGGAATGAGGGGGATTGGAATTAAGAAAACTTAAAACAAAACAAAAAAAAAATGGGAATGGATAAAAAGTGGGGTGGGGGAACTAGGAAAAAAAGGTTTGTATCAGTAATCACAATAATTATATATTGATTAAATTTATTGTTAAAAGACATTTTCTGTTTGGTGCTTTTTTTTTTCTTATATAAAAGACACACCCTGGGACACCTGGGTGGCTCAGTTGGTTGAGCATCTACTGTATCTGACTTCTGCTCAGGTCATGATCTCACGGTTCGTGAATTCAAGCCCCCGTGGGTCTCGGGGCTCTTTGTTGTCAGGGCAGAGCTGGCTTTGGATCCTATGTACCCCCATCTCACTCCCCCCCACTTGTGCACGCCTGCGCACACACTCTCAAAATAAATAAACTTAAAAAATAAAAGAGAGACACACTTTAACACGTATAGATATGTTGAAAACAAACCCCCAAAAAACATATTCAGGAAATACCAGCTAAAAGAAAGTGAATGTGTCAGTCAACATCCAACATCTCAAACACACTGGAGAAATACTGCTCCTAGTCAGATCTCATATAAATGCTAACTTAAGTGACAAATGCATTATGAATACTTTTCTGATTATCTTGGAGCTGCTTTTTTTTACATCTTATCCCTTGGAATGTCTGTAAACTTTTTCTTTAAGGACAGATTGCAACTATTCTAGACTTGTGAACCCAGGGTCTCTGTCACAACTACTCAGCTCTCCAATTATAGTATGAAAATAGCCAAAGACAATACTTCAAACAACTGGCACGACAGTGTTCCTACCAAAATTTATTTACAAAAACAGGCAGCCTGCCTGCACTGTAGTTTGTAGGCCTCTGCTTTAGCAAGAGTTCCTTTCAAATTGGAACATGTAAGCATTCTTTTCCAAGTTTGTTGCGATTGAAAACAAATATGTTTAGAAAGAAGAAATATGTTTAACTGACTCCTCTATGGCTAATTCATTACATGTTTCTAACATGTAATGGTGATATTTTAGCCTCTATTTTGTTATCAGTAATTAGAAAAAGTTTTGAACACGAATTGCCATCAGTTTCAGCTGTCTTGTTTAACATATTCCTGTGCTAAACATTAATTATAGTTAAATATAGTATAAAAACATTAACATTGGTAACCATTGAAATATTTGTATTCATATAACTGCTACCAGCTAAAATAATTTAGCATAATTTGGAGAAATTGTTTTAGTCTTTCTGAGAAAAGCAAAATCAATTTAAATTTTTCTCTCACAGAATTTCAGCTTTTTTCTTTTCTTCATATTAGGTTACAGTTACAGATCCTGACTTGATAGAAAAATCCAACTTGAATAGACAGTTCCTGTTTCGTCCTCACCACATACAGGTTTGTTGCTACTGTTTCAGATTTAAATCATCTGGTGTGTTCCACAAAAAAGAAGAGAGTTTTGTTTTTTTTTTTTTTATAAATAGAAAATGGCACTTGAGCAAACCTAATGTGTTTTTATTTTATTAGAATCTCTCAAATTATCAGACAATGGGAATGACATTTCAGAAAACTAAAAAATTATTTTTTAATGTAAAAATTGGGTGTTACATTGATTTTGGATATAAGATTTAAATTATAAATCCTGGGCAGTATTTTTTTCATCTTATAATCAAGGTATCTACATATTTAATATTAGAAACTAAAAATGCAGAGACAGGTTTCCTCATTTAAAGTTTAAAAGATCACACATTTGGCACTCTTTTTTGGAGGGAAGGGGAGTCTTTGTTACCAAATAGGTAAAATTTAGCCCTTAGAATTTTTTGCTCTTTGATCTTGCTTGACTATTTAATTAATATCCTCATCGTAAAATATTCCTGGTTTTCAATCTTTTTTATAGAGATTAAAGTATTTAAGTCAAGAAAAGAAACACTTTAGTCAGTCAAGCATATTTGTTATTACTTTAGAAATGTTTTTGCAATTTATTGTTCAACAGTCCATTGATAATCTTGGTAAACTAAGGAATGGCATGAACAGAAAAGTAGTAACTAAAACAGGTGGCATAGTTATAACCTAATTGCCTCATCTAGCCAAATACAAAAAAAATTTAACGAGGTTTGTATATGTCACAAAATTTATTTATTCTGTGCATTTTACTTACAAAAGAACTATAAGAAGGCCTGTTATTCTTATTTTACTGAGTTCTAACAAAGTTTGCAATTTGCTTACATGCTTAACAGCACTGAGAGGTAAAATCCTGTCGGGAACTCTTTTATAGAACTGAAGTATATATAATTTCTTTAATGTTTCCATCCAGAAAGAGTATTTTTAAGATTTCAGTATAAATGTGTTAACTTCCCATACCTCTGAGAGCTCATTTTCTGCAGTTAGGATTTCTAATATTTTAATGAATTCACTGTTCTTATGTATTCTAGGCACTTACCCAGTTTAAACCTTCATACTCAGAGGAAATGTACTTTAAATAACTGATATTTTAAGAACTGTAAAGAACAATAGCTATAAAACAGAGATTGTTTAGATTTCCATTAATAATATGTTAATTATTCAGACTAATATAGATTATTAAATGTCATGTGACTGAAATGAATATAATTTCCATAAACTAAATACGAAAGCTGGTCTCATTACTTTACTCTTATGTAAAAAATTTAAGTTCTGTCATGGCCTAGCTTTTCTGTTTAATATTTATTTCTTCTGTTTTTATTTATTTGTGTAGAAACCTAAAAGCTATACTGCTGCTGATGCAACCCTGAAAATAAATCCTCAATTAAAGATAGATGCACACTTGAACAAAGTATGTCCAGCCACAGAGGCTATTTACAATGATGAGTTCTATACTAAACAAGATATAATTATTACAGCATTAGATAATGTGGAAGCCAGGAGATATGTAGACAGGTATGTTCTTGAAATTCAGATTCATAAAAATTGTCTTTCTGTTGTTTTCACTTCTTTCCCACACCTATTTATTGAAAAGTTATCCAATTTTCTGATTATTCTTTATATTTTTATTGTAGTTTTCCTCGAACTCAAATCCTTTTTATGACTTCCCACTATACCTAGGATAAAATTCAAAATCTTTAACATGGCCTAAATGTTTATCGTAGATCTAGTCTGCCATTTGTCTACCACTCCAGCTTACAATTTATCTATTCTTTGCTGGCTCCCCATATTCTCTTAACTACACATTCCTTCTTTGAATGCTTATAAGGCATCCAACACTTTTTCACTCAAGAGACTTGTACATACTGTCCTTCAGACTCAGAAAATTGTTTATCTTGTTCTAAAACTCCTGACTCCAAATCTACCTACTTTAGTTTAAGCCTTAAATGTCTTTATTCAAACAGACTTTCTTTGATGACTAAATTCTGTAGATCCCCCTGTAGTAATCTCTTAACAGCATTCGGTTTTTTCCCTTATAGTGTTTATTTTTATTGATATACTTATTTAATTAATACTTGCTTCCTCACTAAATCATTTATTAAGGGACCATTTATTTTCCCATCACTGTATCCTCAGTGCCCAACACATGATGTCATTCAGTAAATAGTTGTTAAATAAGTAGATGAATGAATGACTATCATGTGTACACCTTACATAATTTGTCTTACATCTTTATATAACTCTTTAATGTTTCGGTTCTAGTTGAGCAGATTTATTAAACAGAGGAAAATTTTTCAGTCTAGAGTGTAGTTAAAAGTTTATTGTCTTGGACAGAGGAAGGAAGAATAAAAACTTTAAGAAATTAAAGTGTGTAGAAAATAGGTACTATGAGTTTAAAAAAAAAAGGTTAATATTGTTTGGGATAGAGAGCACATTGAGAAAATACAGTAAGACAGAACTTACAGTCCAAAAATAACCAAAGAATATATAGACAAGAAAGGGCAATGCATTAGCAAAGAGTTAACCTAGAGGGGGAAAAAAAAAAAAAAGTTGAAGCCCAAAATCTATTAGGAGGAGGAGGAAGAGAAGGAGGAAGAGACAAAAATTACTAGATTGGACAACAGAATTTGTAGGAGGAGGGAAATGGAAATGATAAATGCATTGTTTGGTGGTAAATGGATCTGTTTTCTAAGATACTGCATTCAAGAAGTGATTAGTGTGTGAAACGACCAACAGAAAGTGTAAGATGTCCTCTGCCAACATTGTTATTACTCACTTAAATGTTCATTACCTATTCTCTTTTCAAATAGCCGTTGCTTAGCAAATCTACGACCCCTCTTAGATTCTGGAACAATGGGCACTAAGGGACACACTGAAGTTATTGTACCTCATTTAACTGAATCCTATAATAGTCATGTAAGTGAACCAATTTTGCAATAAATGTCTCTTCTTTGTATCTCAATTTTTATCTCATTTTTTTTCTCTTCAGTCAGCAGATTTTACTGAGCTTTCCTAGTCTGTCCATTAATAGATCTGTCAATAATTTCCATGCATATGTGCATGTGCATTTTTTAAAATAGAGCTGAACTTAACCTTTTTAAATTTTCAAGATTTTGTTTGTCTTTCCACTGTCTTATGTTTACTGTTTCTCAGAAGTGCTTGATTGCTTTTCTCACAAACTTTGAACTGGTGACCTGCCCAAAATCTTAAATGAAGACTCAGTTGCTCCATAGGAGGAACCAGTACATATAGAGATAGAGATATATAGAGATATAGATGTAACCTTTTTTAACCTCTGCAAGTGATTTTGATACACTGCCAGAATTGAAAAACCCTGGCCTAGGTAATAATTGTAGGGTTTAGGATTTTAAAAAAGATCAACACAAGTTATAAAATGGAAAGAAGAATTTTTTTGCAAGTGTAAATATCGCTTTATTTAATAGGTATGTTTGCTTAGTAAAATTAGTAAATATTTATAAAATTTGTTTTCCCATTTACTCTCATGGAATCAGAAGTTAATATAGTAAAAACATTATAGTAGAAAAACTTTAGAAGTTTAATTTGAAGGAAAATAGATGGAGAAAATCATGATATGCTGAAGTCATATTGGAAGATTTTCAAAGTAGAGAAGTCAAGAGAATTCTAAACGTTCCCTTGATTCTGTCATTCTGCCACATTTTCCCCAAGTCTTTTCCTATATTCTCTGACTTAATACTCAGAAAAAACAGATTTCTCTTCTGGCTTCCCTCTTTGGTTTATAAAATATTCTGTTATATTTCGTAGATCAACAAACTAAAATATAGATCTCTAAGTAAAAAGAGACAAATGAGTCATTTTGCAGTGGTTAAACTAAATGTACCCTGTAATAGAATGTGGGTATTTTTTCCGTGGTGTTTTTACATGAGACAACATAGGCATTTGCCATTTCTTTTTTTTTTTATTGAAAGTATTTCTTAATTTTTTTAATTATTTTTATTTTGTTTAAGTTTTTGCTTAAATTTCAGTTAGTTACCATACAGTGTAATATTTGTTTTCAATGTACAATAGTGATTCAAAAATTCCATACAGTGCTCATCACAAGTGCACTCTTTAATCCCCATCACCTATATCACCCATACCACCCGCTTCCCCACCCGCCCATAACCATCAGTTTGCTCTCTATAGTTAAGAGGCTGTTTCTTTCTCCCCTTTGCTTGTTTGTCTTGTTTCTTAAATCCCACGTATGAGTGAAATCATATAGTATTTGTCTTTAGCTCTTTCTTTCGCTTAGCATGGTACTCCGTAGCTTCATCCATGTCGTTGCAAATGGCAAGATTTTATTCTTTCTTATTAGCTGTTTATTTGATAAACACTTTCTGCAAGAAACTGTACCAAGCATCAAGGACATATGATCCCTGATCCTAAATTTTTTTCTCCATGGAGAAACAAACACATGGTATGCTGAGCACCATTTTGGGGATTCTTGAATTACTTTTCAAAGTAGGGAATATTGTAAAGTTTTCAATGTCACCTTGATTCTTGGAGAAAAAAATTATATATGGGAGTCTGCCTAAAAGTAGTACTACATGGTACCAAATAAATGCACAGATATTAAGTTATAATAGAATTCATGCTTTTTGTTATGTTGCTATTAACAAATGGGTTAAGTGTCAAAAGAAAACCACTCTTACTGTCTACGAGAAAGAAGGTATGGGAATGTTGGATTCATTTTATTATTATTTTTTAATTTTTAATGTTCTTAAAATACTCGAGTAAATATAATCAATAAAAATTGTTGCCTTTCTTAACTATCTGTTGTCATATTTTATAAATTAGCGGGATCCCCCAGAAGAGGAAATACCATTTTGTACTCTAAAATCCTTTCCAGCTGCTATTGAACACACTATACAGTGGGCAAGAGATAAGGTAATAAAGATCTTTTTTTTTTTTTCCAAGAAATTTTTCTTTGAAGTGAAAAGAAGATATATCCTATTTTTAACTTTTTTCTTTTTTTTCCCTTACAGTTTGAAAGTTCCTTTTCCCATAAGCCTTCATTTTTTAACAAATTTTGGCAAACCTATCCATCTGCAGAAGAAGTCTTACAGGTAAAAATACATTTTAATATAATCTCAACACTGTCTCAGTGTAATCTGATTTGCATATTGCCTACAAATAGTTCATTTTGCCTCTTTAAAGAAAGATTTATAACATCATTATTGTACATAGTAAGTGCATGATGAATCTTGACATTAGGAAGTCACAAATGATCTTTTTTTAGTTTTTATGAACTATGTGGAATTGCCATTATTTGACCATGTTTGACCCACAGAACAGCAATTCATATGATTCGGCATAACAAAGGTGTCGTAATGATAGCTTTGTGTAATAAAACAATTTGTTAAACTGTTTGGAAAAAACCCAAGGTGAGCGCTAGTGAAAATTTTATGAATAGATGGTAGTGTTAATACTCTATGATGAGGGCAACTTTAAAGGTATTTTCTTACTTTTCTTTATTCAGACACTAAACAGACCAACTTTTTAGTGTAAAATATTACTCATAGCACTTCTTAAGTGCATATGTAGTACTAATAACTTAGAGCTAGCAAGACATGAGGTTAACTTGTCAGATAAGAAACTTTACAGTTGAAATTTCATGCACTGTCTTTTCCCATTTCCCCTCCAGAAAAGGAGAGAAAGATTGTGAAGGAAAAGGCACAGGCAAGGAGCTCATGCTGAAAAAGTTAAAATCATAAGTCACATGAGCTGGTACTTCACACTTTGGCTAATACTTTTCAGGAATGGCTGTGTGTGTGTGTGTGTGTGTGTGTGTGTGTGTGTGTGTGTGTGTGTGTTGGAGATGTACTTAATTTGCTTTTTTCTCTCTCTCTCTCATTCTAGAAGATACAAAGTGGACACAGTTTAGAAGGCTGTTTTCAAGTTATTAAATTACTTAGCAGAAGACCCAGAAATTGGTCCCAGTGTGTAGAATTAGCAAGATTAAAGTTTGAAAAATATTTTAACCATAAGGTAGGTATGCATTATAAAACATTAAGAAGAGATATGACCTTTGGTTCATTTAATTGCTACTGAATTAATTTCATTGGACCAAATCATCTACTCTTTCTTTCAGGAACTTTATCAAAAATAAGTAGTAAGTTAAGTGAAAACAAGTGCAGGGCACAGAACAGATTTCTCTTTGAGTGTTAGAAGAATACATTGAAACTCCATCCATTGGTTCATTAGTTACACTTATAACTGATCCTTATCCTTCTCTGTGCAATATTGGGTTTCAGATGCCGGTTCCTTCTAGAGAGTAAGTAATACCTTTCATCAGTAGTGTAAAAGAAGTTTATTGTTCACAATAAAGCAAGAAATTGAGAAAATAGATTCAGTCAGAAATTGCGTTGAATTTTGCCTTGACCACCCATATTCAAAATCACATTTTATGTCTGTTTTGTATCTGTTTCCTCATTTATAAAATGGGTATATTCAGTTGGTACGTAATTCAAATGGTAGTGTGAGGATCAAATGGATTAATACATGCAAAGCATTTTGAGTAGAACCTAGCCTAGAAATGCTCACTAAATATTAGCTGTTATTCCTATCCCCTATTACTTGCACTTGGTAGAATGTGTCCTGCACTCTCTCCTGAGTCTCTCCCTCTCTTCAGGATCTTACCTATCAGAATATAAAGTAAGTTCATCTATTTTAAAGTTTTTTGATTACATTTATCCTTGCTTTTCGCTTCCTTCTTTGCTCTGCTACTTTAAGAAGTGGTCTTGTAATTACTGTTGCTACTTTCTCATCCAGTTAATGTGTCTTCTTTCCCCACTTCTATTCAAATTATTTTTACCATTATTATCAATGACCTCTTATCTCAAAATCTGAAAAACTCTTTTAAGTCCTTATCTTTTGTACTTTTTTAAAACTTTTTTATGGAAATATTCAACTGTAGAAAGTAGAAAAAAATTAGCATAATGAACCCCCATGTAATCTTCATGAATCTGTCACTCAATGCTTAACAAATTTTGTTAATTTTTTTTAATGTTTTATTTATTTTTGAGAGAGAGACAGCATGAGCAGGGGAGAGTCAGAGAGAGAGGGAGACATAGAATCCGAAGACAGGCTCCAGGCTCTGAGCTAGCTGTCAGCGCAGAGCCCGACTCAGGGCTTGAACCCAAGAACTGTGGTATCATGACCTGAGCCGAAGTCGGATGCTTAACCAACTGAGCCACCCACATGCCCCACAAATTTTGTTAATTTTGTATCAACTTGTTGATGATCTTGTTTCATCTATATTCCATCCCAGATGGTTTTGAAGCAAATCTCAAACATCATTTATCATTTCTAAATACAAAATACTGTATATTTTTACCAGTTTCATTTTTGTTTTAAGGATTAGCTATTTGAAAAGAACAGAATGTTATGTAAAATATGCCACCTTTTGTGTAAAAAGGGATAAAATACAGGTACCTGGGTAGCTCAGTCAGTTAAGCATCGGACTCCTGATCTCTGCTCAAGTCTTGATGTCAGGGTCATGAATTAAAGTCCCAAGTTGGGCTTTGCACTGTGCATGAAGCCTACTTTAAAAAAAAAAAAAAGGAACAAAATAATATATTTTCATGTTTACAATATAAAGATGCAAATAAAGAAAAAAAACTCTAAGTGTTGATAAAAAGTAGCAATAGAAGTTATTCCAGGTATAGGAGGCAGTGACAGGAGAATGGACAGAGGGAGTATAAGAGTGGCTGGAAACTTCACTGTATATCTTTTTATGCGTTTAGATTTTTTTTTTTCTTCAGGACTATTAAGTAATGATTTTTTTAATTGATTTTTTTCTTTAGGCTCTTCAGCTTCTTCACTGCTTTCCTCTAGACACACGATTAAAAGATGGCAGTAAGTGTAACCAAGTGTTGAGAACGATTAATATTATTTATTACTGGATACATACAATGAAAATAATATTTTGTCCTTTTTTAGGTTTGTTTTGGCAGTCACCAAAGAGGCCTCCATCTCCAATAAAATTTGATTTAAATGAACCTTTGTAAGTATTTATATCTAGTTTTATATACATCCTTCATTAGAAATTTACTGACTGTGTATAGGTTTACATGACAGGGTGAAAACCTCAGGGTCTTTGAGTGTTAAATTAGTACATCCCTGTTAATCTAAGAATTAGCATGTTCGTCTGGCCAACAAAGCCAGCCACAGTCCTTCTCCCCACACATACGTGAATCTGTTTATTTACATGGTAAAATAACTTCATTATTTTTATCTTCTCTAAAGTAGATCCAGAGTGCTACCTCTTTGACTTTATCCATAAGAAAAAAAACCAACAAATGTTTTTCTATTATATGAAGCCAGTATTTAAAAAACTTTAGTTACATGTTAAACATTGAGCTTGTTAACCTTCCTTTCAACAAATAACTCCATTTAGTTTTCTCATCTGGTGCTTATGTTAGGTTTCCAGTCACTTTATCCTGACTGCTTCTCCTGTAAAACTTATTTTTGTTTTTAAACAAGCTCATCTACTTAATCTGAACCTAAGTTATGCTCTTTAAAACCAAATTTCTAATTTTTTATGAATTAAATGAATTTTCTTTCACTAGTCTAATTTTTCTACTTTTTACCTTTCCTCTCCTGAATATTACTACTTATGAGGGTAAATATCTAATGTGTCTTATACCTTCTGAAATGTTTTGGTCTAGACCAGGACTTCATTGCCTAACTTAAATATTCTTGTAACAAAAGTTCTGTGATTATTTTCTTCAACATTTCAAAAGGCTATACTTTTTGATGAATTAAACATCTTTAAAACTGTGCATTCATACTTTTTGCTTTTTTGCCTTATTTTTTTATTTCAAAAGGCACTTCAGTTTTCTTTTGAATGCTGCAAAACTGTATGCTGCAGTCTATTGCATTCCATGTACAGAAGAGGTAAGATTGCCTTCAAGCTCTAGCAAGTGATACAAAACCAGGTAAAAATTAGATGACCTACCAGCTAATTGCATCACCTACATTCATCTTGAACCATTTAAATATTTTTCTGCTTCCAAAGGTATGAATTCCATTTATTCATTTATTTTATTAAGTCAACATTTATTGAGTATAACTTTGTGCAAGGAACTTTATAAAACAATGATGAGATAAGATAGTCTCTGATCTCAGAGCACTCAGTCTGATACAACCAGTCCTAAAATTACTCTTTAAAAAATGAATGGAAAGAACTAAGATTTCAGGTTTGTTGACTAATAGTAATTTTTCACACATACCATCCCTACATCCCCCCATCTCCAGCCTTTATGGATATTTCTATAGAATAAAGGTAAATGTCACAAATAGATGTGGTCTAAATAGTCAGATGATAAATTATTCAAATATTTTAGTATGATAAAGGACCTTATTACTCCAGAATGTTTTAGAATTCAGGATTTTGAAAAATGTTTGTTGATAAAATTACTTTTTAAAAAAACAGGACTTATCAGCAGATGCCCTCTTGAATATTCTTTCTGAAGTAAAGATTCAAGAATTCAAACCTTCCAACAAGGTATGTTTAGAAATTTATTCACTCAGCAAATAGTTACTGAAATTTTACTAGCGTCAAGTACCATTCTCAACCTGGAGAATCCCACAGTAAACAAAACAAAATTTTTGCTATTGTGAAAGTTACAGTGTCTAATGGATCAGAGGCAGACTACACTATAATATTACAATAGGGCTTAGTGCTAAGAACGAAAAATTAAACAAGGAAAAGAAATAAAGCGTGATGTAACTGGTATCATTTTCTGTGGGATAAAAGGGGAACGCTTCTGTGATACTGTAGCATTTGGGCAGAAACCTGAAGGAAGCGATGGAGTGAGCCATGCTATTGTGTGCTCACAAGAATAATGCATACAAGTAGAAACAAGTTCAGAGAAAGGCCTTGAAGGATTTGAAGGCCAAGATTTTTCTGAAAGAGAATATTCAAGAAAAATGGTAGACAGTGAGACAGGAGCAATCCTTGGAGTTATGATAAGTACTTCGTGATTTATTAGGAGATAAGAAGCCAGTGGAGGATTTTAAGCAGAGGAGACGATCTGGCTAATATTAAAAGGCTGACTCTGGCTGTTGTGTTAAAATGATTACATGGGACATGAGAAAGGAAGCATGAAAAACTGTTAGGAGGATATAGGCAAAAGATGACGGTGGTTTGAATGAAGTAGTCGGTAACAAGGTAAATTACGATAAGATACAATAAGGTTTATTTTGTAGTAGCCCTGACAGGATTTGAAAGGGATTGGAATTACAGCATAAGAAAAAAAAAGAAAGATTGTTTATTTTCTTAGTTGAAATCAGAAGCACAGTTAATAGCTCCAGATAAGGAGAAGTTTAAGGAAGTTTGAGCAGAGGAAAAAGGGTGTGAAATAATTGTTCAGCAGGATGGGAAGTCACTTACTAGAAGATGTAGTAGAATGTTGAAACAGCGCTGAAGATCCACTTAATGTTAATCCACTTAATGTATTACACTAAATGTGGCTGGAAAAAAAGGCATTTAGCTGCCTAAGTATTTTTCACATGGTCATTACATGCCTTTTTGTATACACTCTAAAAATCATCCACAAAACAGTTCTTTGTTCCCCTTACTCTCTAGCAGTATTGGAAAATATGGAATCATGATTGCCTTCCAATAAAATTCAAGTAGGAAATGGTGTGTGCAGTCTTCTAGTCTGCATTTTTATTTTAGAGAAAAGGAAAACTTAGAGCTGTTTGATATTGTACAGTAAATGGGTTTGCTGAATGAAATGTTCATGACTTGTAGTTTATCAAGAATAAACAAGAGAGGTAAACAGAATTCTTATATAAAGAAGTTTCTGGTTATGGAATGAATAAGTCAAGGGAATAAAAGGTACAGCATAGGGAAAATAGCCCACGATACTATAATAGCGTTCTATTGTGACAGATGGTTGCAACACTTGTGAGCACAGCATAACTTACGGAGAAGTTGAATCACTATGTTGTACACCTGAAAGTAATGTAACATTGTGTGTCACCTATATTCAAATAAAAAAAAATTTTTTTTAAAGAAAAGTTTCGTAGCCCATATTCCTAATGGACAGAACTGCTAGAAGCCAAAAGAACTTTGTGTCAATAACTTTTCTGGTCGCTCTTCAATGTTTTGCGGCTTCAATTACTTCTTTCTATATCAGAGTTTTGGTGTAATAAATTGTCCTGAGCAGTTTAGCTACAGTTTTTTTAGTTTTAATATGAATTAATGAGCTTTTCACAACTTCTTGAAACAACTCACACGGAAGCTTCAGAGTCTGGCACTTCTAGTTAACAGATGCCAAAAATATCAACTGGACACTCTGGCAAATAAATGTTTCTGCCTCCTTAACTCCTTAATATTTCTATCATATTTAATCTGTAAAAACACAAGTTGAATATATAAAATACAAAGAAATAGTATTTTTAATTAGTGATGATGTAGATGGTTTTTTGGTTTGAAAATACTAACTTTACTGCCCTTGTGGAATGTCTAATAAGTAACTTCTTAAAGATAAATTACTTGTAAGTGCTGCTCTGAGCATGCATCTATATGAAGGAAGACATATTCTTTAGGAAAGAACTTCCTTGTCAGGAATCAATAAATATTTAGAGGAGGCCCATTCTATATATTTTATGGATTTCTTTAGAGACAGAAAACAGCTCTGGACTAGTTAGAGCTATGCAATTTGGTTTCAGTTAGATTTGTCAGAATCACAGACTGTTGATTAATATTAACTTTATTTTGTGAAATTTTAAAAGGGATCCATATGAGCTCAGATCTTATAAGCTATTCAGTAAATATTTTAACACGAGCAAATTTGTATTAGATATTTTGAAGTTCTCTCTGTGAACGAGATAAAGATCTCTGTACTAAGAGTTTACATGTCAGTGTGAGGAGATAGGTAATAAAAAAATGCATAAATAACATAATATTACTAATGGAAGGTGTAAAATACATTGGACCATAATAATTAATAATGTGACTAAACTATATAAAGGGAATATCTTCTCTGTATGATTTATTTAGTTAAACAGACCTGGTAATCAAACTTAGATATAGGATATGATAACATTAATGACAATGTATGTCCATGTGTTTAAAGGTTGTTCAAACAGATGAGACTGCAAGGAAACCAGAGCATGTTCCTCTTAGCAGTGAAGATGAGAGGAATGCTATTTTCCAGCTAGAGAAGGCTATTTCATCTAATAAAGCCACCACAAGTAAGGGGAAATCTTTATAAAAATGGTTTGAACCAAAGGGAATTTTTATTTTCATTAAACTCAACACCCAAAAGCTTATGGGACTAAATAATAGCTACAATATTAATGACGTTAGTTATTTGATGATTATATGAAAGTCACTTTTCATCTTTAACTGTGACAAAATTCATTGTTTTTCACCATTGCCATACCCTTAACTGTTGAAATTTAAGTCTGCTTTATTGTTGTTGTTCTGATTGTTTTAGTCCTTGAGGTTGTACTGTGTAATTCTTTTCTTTTTTTAATGTTTATTTATTTTTGAGAGAGTGCATGCGCACAAGTGAGAGAAGAGCAGAGAAAGAGGGAGAGAGAATCCCAAGCAGGCTCCACATGGTCAGCATGGAATTCCTGTATAGACTAACACTTAGACCCAGTTAAGTCACTAGGATAAAAAACTATAGACCAATTTCTTCTTGGCTTTTTAGTCTTCATAGTTACACACAAAGGAGTACAACCTGACCTGAATACATCCTTGTTAAATGGTTTTAAACAGAAGGAAACCAAACTTTTATTCCTTAAAAACAGAGTCATTCGCTCATGTAATTTAGACCTGCTCACCATCTTTTATTTACATAAATCCATAGTTTCCAGACTTTCAGGATTTTTGTGCATAGACATTAAAATTCAGGGAAAAAGCAACCTAGGCTAGCCACCTATTTATCTTACAAATAAAATATAGATATGTTAATTTAGTAATTAAAATTCTAGGAAAAAACCTTCCATTTCCTACTTTCTCATTTCATAACGTCTCAAACTACAGCTATCTATAGAATGATTTTTGAGAACCACTAATCTAGCAGTATTTCAGATACATATTTTTATTGGATTAACCCTGTCCTTTTTTTTTTTTTTTAAGTTTATTTATTTATTTTGAGAGAGACTGAGACAGTGTGAGCAGAGGAGGGGCAGAGAGAGAAGGTGGGGGAGAGAAGCTCAAGTAGCCTCTGCTGTCAGTGCAGAGCCCATCACGGGGCTCAAACTCCCAAAACTATGAGATCATGACCTGAGCCGAAACTGAGAGTCAGACGCTTGACCAACTGAGCTACCCAGGAGCCCCTAACTAACCCTGTTCTTAGTTATCAGAGGCAAAATGTTTCAAAATAGTATTTGTGGAATCAATTTTTGAACAATACCCAATGTTAGCTATTTTATTCATAAACGACAGCAGATGTGGTATATGGCTTTCTTATTTTCTATTTCTTAGAAAGGTTTTTTTAATATAGAAACTTCTCTGATTTGGTAATATCAAAGCCGTCATTTCCATATCCTTCAATAACTTTAATTTACTAGATTTTTCTTGTGGTTTTCAGTCATTTAAAAATGTAAAAAAGGAATATTTAAAAGTAGTGAATCCACTTGCCTTTTACCTAATAAAACCTTTACACGGGATGCATGGGTAGCTTAGTCGGTTTAGCATCCAACTTTGATTTTGACTCAGGTCATGATCTCCCGGTTCATGGGTTCGTTCCACGCTCACAGCACGGAGCCTGCTTGGGATTCTCTCCCTCCCTCTCTCTCTGCCACTCCTGTGCTCATGCTTGCTCACTTTCAAAATAAATAGGTAAATAATAAAGGCCTTTACAAGTTACTACAAAACTTTTATTTTTCTGTTTGTTACGATCAGGTGACCTTCAGATGGCGGTGCTTTCATTTGAGAAAGATGATGATCACAGTGGACACATAGATTTCATCACAGCCGCATCAAATCTTCGTGCCAAAATGTATAACATTGAACCAGCTGACCGTTTCAAAACAAAGCGCATAGCTGGTAAAATTATACCTGCTATAGCAACATCCACTGCTGCAGTTTCTGGCCTGGTGAGTTTATTCTTCTTTGAATGGAAATGCTTCTTTTTCATTGCCTCTTAGCCTGTCTTCCCCATTATACCACCCTAGCCAGTCACTCAGATCGTAGATACAGGGGGATACATATTGATTTTATAATTTAAAATTTTAAGATATTTCTAAAAATACATTAGACCACATTTTGAAACTTTACAAAAATACAAACATTTTAACATAAAAATTAGCCTTTGTCCGGGCACCCAGCTGGCTCAGTTGGATAAACATCCAACTTCAGCTTAGCTCATGATCTCAGAGTCGTGAGTTGGAGCCCCGTGTCAGGCTCTGTGCTGACAGTGTGGAGCCTGGAGCCTGCTTTGGATTCTGTCTGTCTGTCTGTCTGTCTCCCTTCCTCCCTCCCTCCCTGCTTGTGCTCTGTCTGTGTCTCAAAAATAACATTGAAAAAAATTTTTTTAATTATCCTTTGTCAAGACAGTATAATTTTTCTTACACACAATAATCCTTTTAGTCATTCTTGTATCCTCCGTATGAAGCAGGTACTCTATTTTTCTTGAATAAAATGAACTCCTTTAATGGTTGCTCTTTGATTATATTGAAGGTTAGTTCTTTGCCTTAAGAAAATGCAATTCCTGTTAGTGATTCAGATTTCTTAAAATTTAATCTTTCCTTAATTCAGAATCTTTAGGGTGGCCCCAGTTGTTATGCTCTACTACAGTGTTATACTTTGAAGCTACATGATTATCTGCCCCTTCATTAAATGATTTTAGACTATTGTATTTCTTGAGTTCTGATGTCTTCCAAATTAGGAAGATTACATGATCAAATGACTTTTTAATGATTTTGTTCACCATGTATAGAAAAGGTGAAATTTTGAAAGTATAAGATATACTAAAAGTAGACAGATTTATGAGAAGTTTGTTATTTCAGTCCAGTAGCTGCTTTTACTTTTTACAGAAAAATGCTTGAGAAGAATTTTGGAAAATTAAATAGATGCATTTGAAGTCATGAAGTTTGAGGCGCTGTATATAATCAGATCACCTTCTTTTATCTAGGTTGCATTGGAGATGATCAAAGTAGCTGGCGACTATCCGTTTGAAGCTTACAAAAATTGTTTCCTTAACTTAGCCATTCCAATTATAGTGTTTACAGAGACATCTGAAGTAAGAAGAACTGAAATCAGGTATGCTTCAAGGTCTATTTCCCTTACATAATGAGAAGGAAATAAAATTTTTACCTTCTAAAAGGAAAAAGTCATAGTGTTACCTCTCCTTTTTTTCTGTATATCTAAATCCTTGCCAAGACTGAGCCTGGGTGGTGCAATCAGTTAAGTATCCACGTCTTGATTTTGGCTCAGGTCATGTTGTAAGATCAAGCCCCAGGTGGAGCCTGCTTAAGATTCTCACTCCTCTTTCCTCTGCCCCTCTCCCATTTATGTTCTCTGTCCATCTAAAAAAAAAAAAACAAAGGCCAAAATCTCATCTTCATCAAGCATTTCTTTTTTTTAAATTGAGACATAAATTGACATGCATTAGATTAGTTCCAAGTGTGCAACACAATGATTTGACACCTGTATGTATTAAGAAATGATCACAGTGGGTGGCTCAGTGAGTTGAGTGTCTGGCTCTTGATTTTAGCTCAGTTCATGATCCCAGGGCCGTGGGATAGAGCCCCACCTTGGGCTCTCAGTGAATATAGAGCCTGCTTAATATTCTCTCTCTCTCTCTCTCTCTCTCTCTCTCTCTCTCTCTCTCTCTCTCTCTCTCCCTCTCCTTCTCCCTCTCTCCCCCCCACCCCCCACCACTCGCATGCTTTCTCTCTCTAAAATAAAAAATAATAATAATAAATAAAAAGAAATCACAAGTTCAGTCAACATCATCACCATATGTATTTAGCAAATTTGTTTTCCTTGTGATACAGTCTTTTAAGATCTACTCTTAGCAACTTTCAACTAGACAGTATAGTTAAAGTATAATCACCATGCTGTACATTATGTACCCATGACTAATTCATCTTAAAGCTGGAAGCTTGTACCTTTGGACTCCCTTTGCCTATTTTGCTCATCCCCCACCCCCACCTCTGGCAACTACCAATCTGTTATCTGTATCTATGAGCTCAGTTTGGTTTGGTTTTGTTTTTTAAAGTTCCACATATAAGATCATACAGGTATTTGTCTTTCTCTATCTTGACTTACTTAGCATAAGGCCCTCGAGGTCTGTCCATATTGTTGCAAATGACACTTTTTTTTTTTTTAATGGCTGAATTCTATTCCTGTGTGTGTGTCACATTTTCTTTATCCATTCACCCATTTATGGACATTTAGGTTGTTTCTGTATCTTAGCTATTGTGAATATTGTTTCAGTGAACGTGGAGGTGCTGGTAGGTTTTGGAGTTATTGTTTTCATTTTCTTTGGATAAAAACCCAGAAGTTGGAATTACTGGATCATATGGTAGTTCTATTTTTAATATTTTGAGGAACCTTCAATACTGTTCTCCAGAGTGGCTGCACAGGTTTGCATTCCCACCAGCAAGGCACAGGGTTCCCTTTTCTCCATATCCTCACAAACACTTGTTATTATTTAACTTTTTGATACTAGCCTTTCTAGTAGGTGTGAAATAATACCTTGTTATGGTTTTTTTGATTCGCAGTTCTTTGATATTTAGTGATGTTGAGCACGTTTTCATGTACCTGTTGGCCATGTGTATGTCTTTGGGAAAGCGTCTATTCAAATTGTCTACCCATTTTTTTATCAGATTGTTTGGTTTTTTGCTGTTGAATTGTATGAGTTCTTAATGTATTTTGGATATTCAGCCCTTGTCAGATACATGATTTGCAAATATTTATTTCCATTCAGTAGATTGCCTTTTCACTTTGTTGATGGTTTTCTTTTCTGTGGAGAAGATTTTTAGGTTTCTCTGCTTTTGCTTTTGGTATCAAATCCAAAAAATTATCACCGAGACTGATGTCAAGAAGCTTACTACCTATGTTTTCTGCAAGTTTTATGGTTGCAGGTCTTACATTCAGGTCTTTAATCCATTTTGAGTTAATGGGGCTCAAACTTACAATCCTAAGATCAAGAATCACATCCTCTATCATACTGATCCAGCCAGTCACCTCTTGAGTTAATTTTTGTGTGGTGTAAGATAGGGGTCCAGTTTTTTTTCTTTTGCTTTATGCAAAGCATCTCTGACTAAACTCGCCATAGAACTCTCACAGAATTTAACCTGCCACATTATTTAGCATTGTACTTTCTTATGGTTTCACCTATGTTTTTCTAATTCAGATGAGTTAGAAGCCACTAGGGTGTCAGAGTAACGTATCATGAGATTTAGTATCTAGTTCCCAAAACAATGTGACAGAGCAGAACAATTCCCCTGGACCTCCATTTTTCACTTTCAGTTTAACAACAACCAAAAATTTGAAAACCTCTGTCTTGGGAAGAATGTGAAAGCCCTCTCCTCATGTATTACTGATGAGAGTATAATATAGCATAATCCATAATAAGGGACATTTAATGCTATATGTCAAATTTACAGATATATCTGCACTCATCTCAAATAATACATTTACAGATAATCATTCTGGCATTGTTTATCATAGTCAAAGATTGGAACAACCCAACTGTTCAGTAATAGGGGACTGGAACATCCACCCAGGAAACCCATGCAGCTATTTAGAGAGAGAGAACTGTCTTGCTAAGACACACTGATTTATTATGAGACACTGGAAGGATCGACAAGTTACTGATGAAAGTGTTTACCTTGGGGGCATCTGGGTGACTCAGTCAGTTAAGCATCTGACTCTTGATTTTGGCACTATTCATGATCTGGCAGTTCGTGAGTTCGAGCCCCTCGTCAGGCTCTGCCCTGACAGTGTGGAGCCTGCTTGGGATTCTCTCTCCCAGTCTCTGTCTGCACTTTCTCTCCCCTCCCCCCCACAAGGTAAATAAATAAACTTAAAAAAAAAAAAGTGGTTACCTTGTGTGGTGTGATAGGGAGATAAGTTGTATTTTTCTTTATCTCTCATATCATTATGTAGCTAAATCACAAATAAGGACTTCTGGGGTTTTTTATTATTACCAAAGGGAGAAAAAGTAAGATTTTTGTTTTGAATATTTTTCTACAACAGAAATGGAATATCATTTACAATTTGGGACAGATGGACTGTACATGGAAAAGAAGACTTCACCCTCTTGGATTTCATAAATGCAGTCAAAGTGAGACACTTATTTACTTAGTTCATTAGTTGGAGGTTTTCATAAATAATATTTAGCAGAAGTTTGTTTTCTGTCCTTTTACTGATTGTAAACATTGTCACCCAGCATTTTATATTTGGACATAGTTTTGATTGTTTCTCTTTTGGGTTTTCACGTTTAGGAGAAGTATGGAATTGAACCAACGATGGTGGTGCAGGGAGTCAAAATGCTTTATGTTCCTATAATGCCTGGTCATGCAAAAAGGTTGAAGTTAACGTAAGTAGTGACCATTATACCAGAAGATTCACAACAATTAAAACATAAGGTGGATGCACATTGGAAAATCAAATACAGAGATTATCAAAGTTGAGATAAAAGTCTGTGATTTACTCCTGTGTAATGGTAGTAATACAGTAAATGTACCAAACTCAACAGGCTACCTCTCAAGAGAGATTCAGAGATTCATAGGATTATAATACCCTTATGAATTTATTGTAGTTCAGATCCAGTTTGTAAGTTAATAAGCCTAGAAAACTGATTCGGTTAATACACCACATAGAAGTAGAAACACGTAATGACCAGGCTTATGAGACTGTAATATAAAACAAAAATGCCGAATTGTTATTTCATTCATTTATTCAACATATTTTTTTCAAGAGTACCTGCAATGTGCCAGGTACTTTGTGGGCACTAGGGATACAGCAGTGAGGAAAGTAAAGTCCATACCCTAATTGGGTTTGCATAATGAAGTATGCAAACCTCTTGACAAGTGTATCAAATGGTGGTAAGTGCTGTGGAGAAAATAATGCAGAATAAGGAGTGTTAAGTTGCTGTGGTATGTCGAGTAGTTTAGGTATTCCCGCTGCCTGTCACATTCTCACCAGATATGGTGGCATTTGAGCAGAGACCTAAAGGAACAAAGGGAACCAAAAAGACTAGTCTCAACAGTGGTCTGTAAGGCCCTGCTTCACAATTACCCCTCTAAGTTTCACTTGTACTTGTCTCACCTGCTCACAGTATTCCAGTTATGTTAGCTTCCAACTTTTTTTTGAATAGTCCAGCTTAAATATGATTAAGCTTCTCTGTGTGCCCCCCATCAGAATGCAACCTTCACAGATGCAGGACTCTATAATTGATCTGGGCATGGATGTATCTCAAGGACCTACACCAATGCCTGGCAGCAATAAATCTTTGTCATTCATTTTGCAGTATATTCAAATATAAAATCATTAGGTTGTACACCTGGAACTAATACAATGTTATGTGAATTAATACCTCAATTAGAAATTTTTAGTTTTTTAATAAAAATTAGCATAAAATGCTTGTCATAGGAATAAATGAATCTGCATGATAGGTGCTTTAACCTGTATGCAGGTTTTAACTATAATTACCAATTAATGAGATTAAAAACTTTTAATTATTATAATCCAGGCTTAATCATCTGTAATTTAAAGAAACCAAATCACTACTACATAGAGAAAGTGTTAATTTGCCTTACATTATTTTGTCATTAGGATACCTGAGTGTCTCTTGGATACGTTAATAATAGAATTTACTGTATGCTACCTAGATGAGAGGAGAAAGTATGGAATTTAAAATTTGCTGCAAATAATTCACAATAAGTGCTTTATAGAGTTGGCCAGTATTTGCTGTCTCCAGCATGATAAACTTTGTGAATGTTCTTTTTCATTTCATTACATTTTTCATTTAGCAGATAATTACTAAGTGCCTATTAAGTGGCTAGACAAGCCTGGCTTTGGAAAGATCTGAGTTCACATCCATCCCCAGCTGCTTACTTGTTTTATCGCATTGAGTAGCTTACTGAACTTTTTTTAAACTTAGTTCTCGATCCATAAATAGGAATGATTGTGCCCATAGCTATTAAGCATTAACATAATAGTAAAGACTAGCAATGTAATAGCAACCAGGAAATAGTCCATAAATGCTACTCCTGTTAATAGTTTGTCATATATCTTTATCAAATAGCCTATGCACTCAGGGAATTCACAGTCTCCTGTGAGAAAGCAACATGTTAATCATTAAAATGTAATTGAATAATTAGTATAATACAGATTTTTACAGAATACTGTAGGCACTACTTACTCAAACCTTCACCTTAGGGTAGATTTCATTTGAGCTACCTTTGAAAAACGATATCAGGCAAAAGCAATAGCTTATGCAAAAGCATGCAGCTAATAAAAAGTGTGCATGATCTATTTGGGAAATCAGTATTTTAGATTGACTTAAGGATGAGGTGGTAAGAATGGTGAAAAGAATGAGAAGTTATAAATGGTACAAAATACCTTTGTAAAATGGAAAGAACTATTATTAAGAATTAAATAGATTACATAGTTCAGAGTTTAGCATGAGATAGGTACATGGTATAAGATATATAATGTTAAACAAGAATGTAAAATCGAATTTACATTTTAAGAGGATTTTGGCAGCAGAGGGGATTGGAGCTAGGAGACAGCTGGCTCAAAGCTAATCCAGTAATCTAAGGATGTATAGATGATGACTTGACTTAAGACAGTATCAGTGACAATAGCAATAATGAAGTGTTTTTTTAGTGAATAAGGATATACATGGGATATAAGACAAAGATAAAACTTAAGAATGTCTTTCATTGTGATTAGCTTGCATTTGAAGATTTAAATCTAGCTTGCTTTTTACTCTTCATAGAGAAATTTTTGAGAAGAATTTATGATGCCTCCACACTTTATAGGGAGTATGAGGATAATTCATTTTTAAAAACATTGCTTACATTTTGGTTTTGTGTGTGGATAGGGCTTTTTTGTTTGTTTTGTTTTTTTGTCTTGTAACAAATGGTCTATATTCTTTATCAGTATTAGCAGTGTTCCAAATTGATTCACTGTTAAGTAGATGAGTATCTTGAGTTTAGTGGAGAGAAATTAGAATATATGAAGGCAGACGAATTATTAGATTTAAAAATAAATGTGAAGTCTAGACATAAGTCCAGATTCTCTGGGCAACATTAAACAGCAAATCACTCTTTTCATTTTATAGAATTTACTAAAATCATTTGTCCTTGATTATTTTTCTTAGAATGCATAAACTTGTGAAACCTTCTACTGAAAAGAAATATGTAGATCTTACTGTGTCATTTGCTCCAGACACTGATGGAGATGAAGATTTGCCTGGACCTCCAGTGAGATACTACTTTAGTCATGACACTGATTAACAGAAGTTCTCTTAAATTTACTCCAGGACTACTTGATTTTGAAAAGATTGCACTTAATTCAGGAATGAAAAGATCAACTCATAGTATTATGGATTTCTCTTTGATGAAGCCTTAATTTAAGGGAAACATCAGTAGAAAACTACAGTGAAGAATTGTAAAGCATTTTGGAATATAATATATAATTGTCTAGTGCTCCATATGTGGATATGATCATAAGCAGTTTTGAACTGGACTGACATTTTATAATGCTTACAAAACATTTATGTATTAACCTCTGGATGAAAAGAAGAAAAGAAAATATGTTTCCATCACCAGAAGAGATAAAAGATCAAGAAAGTGAAAGTAACAAATGCAACTATCCAAAAAATTTAATCTTATTTTATGAATTTCTTTCTTTGCACTATTTGAGGCCCAGTTTTTCCATACAAATAGTGTTTGGCACCCTGCACCTCTCATAATTAGGCTTTGAGTTTAATATCAGTGGGAAGAGGAGAGATGGTAGCAGTGGATAAAGAATAGACATTTTAAATTGTACAGTTACAGTTTACTGTCCTGTTACCTCTGCTAATTTAACTAGAGTTTGTTAATATCACTGTCTCCCAAAAATCAGGATTGTTGTTGATGGCATCAGTGTTGTAACCCACGAGCAGTAGGTCGGATGACACATATTAACTTGTATTAAATGTGAACAGATAAATGCAGCTAACATTTGATTCTTCAGTATGCCTTCTAATGTGGCTATTTTATTTATTTGGAACTCTAAACCTGACTGTCCTAGTATAGAAGACTAAAACGTTTTGTAAAGGGAGTGTCCTTAGAAGTAGATGAAAACTAGAAATTAAAAAAATCATTACTAGTTGAGTCTTGATTTTTTTTTCTTCCAACAACCTAATGGACAGTAAAAAATAATACTTTATTTTAAAGGGAAACGTATTTTATTCTACATTCCCAGAAAGGGCGTTGACAAGGATAAAAATTTATTTTTTTAGGTCTTTATTGATAGAATCTTTCTGTTTTCTGAAAGGAGATATTGCATGTAATCATTATAAATTCTTTCATTAAAAGGACACAAACTGTACTCAACACTGTAAAACTTGGTAAAAATAGCAAGTGTTTCTTTTATTTCTAAAGCTATCATGCATTCTAAAGCAGTTGGCATTTTATAACCACAGGAAGTCATTTCCCTCTATCTCTTTTTCTTCTGATCTCCTGTTCAGACCATTAATAAGTACTTTGATAAACTAAAGACTAGCTTCACATCAGTATTACTTCCTAATTGGTATCTTTTTATACTCTATTTAACTTTCCTTTTATTTCATTTATAAATAGTTGAAATTACTTTGTCAACCACCTGTTTTGTTTCATTCTTTTGTAAAAGTATCATCCAGTTGGGAAAATACATTTGGGAGTGGAGGGTGAGTTTGTATGAATAAAATATATTCTGCATTGGAGGCAAGGGTAAGTGGACAGACTGAGTTTAAACGAAATGGATACCTTTGAAAAAAGTAATTTTTGTTCAAGTATAATGTTTCAAAATTAATTTCTTAAAGTTGAATTCAGGAACATCAAAGCTCTGTGGCTTGGAATTCTTGAGGCTAGCAATAATAAAAGGACTTTTCTATCAAAAGCTGCTTTCCCACTTTAAATTTCCTTTGTATGATAAATAATAACTGATGTTTTCAAATAGCCATTCGGCAATTCTCAACCATGATCTGATACCTTGCTTATATTTTATCTAAATCTCCACATCTCTTCAGAAGTAAATTTGGAAACGTGCTATCAACTCTTTATTTTTAGTGATCAATGCTTTAATAGATATGAACAAAACCAACAAAGATTAAGTTCATTTTATGATTAAACCTGAAATCATTTCATCATTTTTCCCCTTGTAGGTAATGGCTATTGCCATTAATTTCTATTTAGTTCTAAGCTGGAAAGCCAGGGTGAAGTTAACGACAGGTTTTTTTCATTATCTGTTTTGTCACTGTACCATGAGATCACTTTTGGTGATTAAAATATCAGGTGCAAAAATCATTTGATTTTGTATAATACCACTGAGTGACTTTTTACTTATTAAAAAAAAATTAAGAAATTTGACAGTAGCTTTGTAAATCTTGTTCCATGGTTGACTCCAGAGATTCCAATTTTGCTATTTGTTTTGTGACTGATGTTACTTTGGTGTTTTCTAATTTTCAAGTTTTTGCAGTCATTGGAGATACAACAGTCACTGGGTGTAGAGGAACATTATTTCAGGGTGCTTTTGGCTTCTGAAAATTCTGTTTAAACAATTGGGGAGAAATGATGACCATGTAAAACCTAGAAGATCTGGTTAAATCTCACACTGTTGATTGCGGATGTCTAAAGTATAGTCCTTTTTAAAGTTCAAAACAGTTGTGGTACTCAGTAATTTCCTCTGAATTGTCCCAAAACTAGAATTTGGAAATAGATGTGTATCTTTGTTTTTATGTTTTGACTATTATAATACTTCCTGGTGGTACCAGTGATGAGGCACAAAAGGTCAGCAATATTTAGACTTCAGTATTATATAATAGTAAAAATGAAAACAAAGAGAATTGTTCTCTTGAGAACTTAAGGAAAAATCTCTAATAATTCAATGATGGAAGAAACATTAAAATTACAAAACTTCATTGTGATTATAAATAAATAATCAGTTTGTATACAGCCCCTAGGTATGGATTTAACCATTTTACTTTTAACAAATTCAAAACAAATCAGGAAGTTGAAATCTTGGGGATCAGAGTAAGTATTCATTAGGTAATTTTCAGTGTTCATTTATCTCTTGGCATTTCTTAGCTTTGTTTTTAAGTTGAGAAATACATATTCAAATATACATACAAAAGAATGTATAGAGTATAAATACACAGTTTAAGGATTAATTTTAAAGTGAGTGCTTGGGGCACATTGGTGCCTCAGTCAGTTAAGTGTCTGACTTCAGCTCAAGTCATGATCTCATGATTGGTGAGTTCAAGCCCCATGTCAGGCTGTGTGCTGAAAGCACAAAGCCTGCTTCAGATTCTGTCTCCCTCTCTCTCTACCCCTCCCCGACTCTAGCACACACATGCACTCTCATAAATAAACATTTAAAAAATAAAGTGAGTGCTTGTATAATCAGCTATCAATCATATTTGACAGCAGTCCAAAAATGTCCCTTTTAAGTCCCTTCTCAATCACAACCAGCTTCCCTACGCATACCGTCCGGCAGTTACCACTATCATACGTTATGTAGTAATTCTGTCTTTGTTTTTACTTATATTGTTAACCACCTATCATGCACTTAAGATAGTGTATTTTTGATGGGTTTTTGAGCTTTATATAAATGGAATTGGACTGTATTTTTTTCGTGGCTGCTGCTTTCATTCTACATGGGAATCATCCATGTTACTTATAGCCACAGTTTGTTTAATATGGTTATGGAATTTACCTTTGCATTAATATACCACAATTTATTCTATTGACTGTGGACAGTTGGGATGTTTTTAGTTTGGGGCAATCATAGTCCTTCAGTGAACATTATTGTATGTGTTTCCGAGTGCAACTAAGGTATATACCTAGGAATGGAATTGCTTGGTCATAGGTGTTCACATTTTAAATTTTATTAGAGAATAACAGAGTTTAACCTTAGCAGTAGAGATATCCTGTGTTTCCACACTTTGCTCAACACTGGAGTTAAACAGATTGCCAACCTGGTGAAATATGTAGCCGGATGTCATTGAAGCTTTACTCTGCATTTCCCTAACAATTGAGCACCTTTTTCTAAGTTTGTTGGCTTTCTTTTTTGCAGAGTATCTTTTCAATTATTATGCCCATTTTTCTGCTGTGTTGGCAGTCTTTTTCCTCATTGATTTGTAGAAGATCTTTATAAACCCTGTTTTTAGTTAGGTATTTATTTCCAAATATTTTCCCTCTTTTTATGATGTTCTTTGCTAAAAAGAATTTCATAATGGTTAGGTACTAAGAAGTATCAGTCTTTTGTTTTAAGATTAGTATATTTTGGGAGTCGCGTAAGACATTGTTCTCTGTCCAAGGACATGAAGGTACTCTATATATTGTCTTCTAAAGGCTTTAACTTTGTCTTTCACATTTTCAGTTTTCAATTCATGAGGAATTCATTTTGTTTATGCTGTGAAGTGCCTCACCTCTATTTACTTGAAGTATGTTCTCTTCTGCAGTGCCACCAAAGTCATATATCCATTTATGTGTACGTCTCTGAATTTTTTGTTTTCTTCTTTTGTATCCCTGTGCTAGTACAGAGCCTTCACCACTATACCTGATACGTTGTTTCTGATATTTATCAGAACAAATCCTCCCAACTTAATTGTTCTGTCAGAGTGTCTTGGTTATTCTTCGTCCATTGTATTTTCAGTTCTCAAATTTCTAATTGCAAATATGCAAATCTGTCACTCTTGCAGTTTCCAGTTGTCTTGTTGAAATTTTCAATCTTTTGGGGCGCCTGGGTGGCTCAGTCAGTTAAGCGTCCGGCTTCGGCTCAGGTCATGATCTCGTGGTTCATGGGTTCAAGCCCCGCGTCGGGCTCTGTGCTGACAGCTAGCTCAGAGCCTGGAGCCTGCTTCAGATTCTGTATCTCCCTCTCTCTCTGACCCTCCCCTGCTCGCGCTGTCTCTCAAAAAATAAATTTAAAAAAAAAAACATTAAAAAATTTTTTTCAATCTTTTATCTACCTGAACGTGAAAAGCTTTAATGTTATTTTATATTCTTGTTTAAATCCAAATCTGAAACTCTCCTGTGGGTCTGGTTTTATTTTTCCTTTGTTTCAGCTAATCTTTATCTTACATCCTTGTTTGGGGCTATCTTTAATTGTATGCCAATGTTATATTTGAAAAGTTGCCTGTAAAAATAACTTGTTGTCCTGCATAGTATTTTCATCCTCCACAGAGACATTTGGGCACTGCTATTTCAAGACTAATTTCACAGTCCAGATTTTATTAATTATCCATGTGATTCAGAGCTAAGCTATAGACTACTAGTCCTCTACTTCCTGTTTACCCTTACCCCCTCAACCTTTCGGAATTGAGTTGCAAAATGTAGGTTAAGGTTACCAGGGCCTCCACTTCTTGTCTGGCACTGGACTCTACCTTTCAATCCCTAGTCCCTTAACTCTCCTTAGCTTTTCAGCGGACTCTTACCTTCAAAAGCTCCAAGGGCACAATGGTCCCAAATGAATGGTTCCCTTGTTCGAATTTCTGTTTTCTTCCAGAAAGGCTGATCATTCACTAACATAGCTCTCTAATGCCATCCAACATTCTTTTAATATATTTTGTCCACCTTTTCCAAGTATTCTCAAGTGAGAATGTTAATTCAAATTACCTAGCCCACTTTCTATCCTAACAGTTGATTATGTGTAAAATACAATTTTTTTTTATTGCTTCTGTATCTGGAAACTCTGTTCTTATAAATTATTTGCAAATTAATTTGTTCTGTATGATCTTCAGATAAGGACAGTGTTTAGACTTTTCTAAGATCCAAATTTTGTTTTTGTTAATCCTCTCTATGTTTGCTTTCTATTCTATTATTTTCTGCTCTTACTAATACTACTTTTTCCTGTTTTCTTCGGGTTTTTTCTTTTTTTGTTATTATTGCTTCTAACTTCTTGAGCTGCATGCATACCTCCTTGATTTTCAGCCTATCTTCCAACATGTAAATTAACATTTTTTTAAGTTTTATTTATTTTTGAGAGAGAGAGAGAGAGAGAGAGAATCCCAAGCTTTCCACATTGTCACCACAGAGCCCGATGTGGGGCTCAAAACTTATGATCCGTGAGATCATGACCTGAGCCAAAATCAAGAGTCAGACGTTTAACCAACAGAGCCACCCAGGGATCCCTACACTTAAAATTATATTTATAATATATCTATATTAGTATAATGTAATTGTATGATATTCTATATTACTGTTGTAGCCATATTCCACCAACTTTTGATATATAATATAGTTAATATTTAGTTAAAATATATTTTCTTTAAGAGTTCTTCAACTCAGGTTTTTTACATGAGTGTTTCCTTATTTCTAAACATGGAGTTTGGACTTTAGGGGTTTTTTTAACCCAATTTGATAATCTTTGTTTTTTAACTGGAACATTTAGGCCATGTACATTTAATGTAATTGCTGATATATTTGTGTTTAGTTCTGATGTTGGGTTGGATTTGGTTGGGTTTTGTTGTTGTTGTTTGTGTTTTTATCTAGCCAGTTCTATGATTTTTTCTATTTTCTTGCCTTTTAAAGTTTGTTTTTATGTAGTGATTTTTTAAAATGTTTGCTTATTTTTGAGAGAGACAGAGCAAGTGAGGGAGGGGCAGAGAGAGAGAGGGAGACAGAAAATCTGAAGTGAGGATCCGAAGCAAGGTTTGAACTCCTGAACCATGAGATCATGACCTGAGCTTAAGTCAGACACTTAACTAACTGAGCCACCACAGGTGCCCTATTTATGTAGTTTTTTTTATCCCATATATGCCAATTACTGACATTATCTCTCAACTCTAGGCAATCTTTTATATTCTGAAACTTTGCAAGCTGCATATCTCTTTTGCCATTTGGCTTCCTTTAAGTTCCACAAATAAGTGGCACTAGGAGGAGGACTGGAATGCTGGAGAAAGGGAGAAGAGACTTTGACCCTTGCCATTTGCTTCCTGACATTGTCAGCATCACCTCAGCAGTGGCTTTTCTTCTGGTAGTTCTGGTTGGTTCTCAGGCTCTAGCCTTTATCTGGCACTCCACATGGTATCTCTTCTAAAGATTTCAGGTGCTAATCTCACCCTTTTCCTTTTAGTAGTTGTATCCCTTGTTGATGTTTTCAATTCTCCCAAAACCTGTTTAACTAGTTCCTTATGTTAAATCCTTTTTTAATATATATGATAGTTTCTCTTTTTCTAAGCTATACACACTTTTTTTCTCTTTTCTAGTTTAGTTACTTTTGTCTTTTGATGATTACCCTATATCACAATGTGCACATTCAGATTAAGCCAGACTAAACTTAATCATTATCTGTTGCTGATTATAGTTTACAAAAAAGCCCCCAGCAATATTTCCAATCTCATATGCTCTTCTAGAAGCTTTCAACCTCCCCAAACCCCATTAAGAGACCCATCTATTTTCACTCTTTTTGAACCTGAACTAGAATTTATCTAACATAACATTAACTTACATACCAAAATGCATCATATGTAACTATAACTTTGGAGCGTAGGTCATATGAGGCTATAATGGCTTCTACTTGGCCCTCTCTCTTGCTAGCTCTCTCCTTCTTGAAAAGTTTACCCTTGTATTCCAGACAAGGAATCCACATCATGTCATGAGGAAGCCTAAATTAGCCCACATGGAGAAACAGGCCACCACCTTACAGCCAGCATCAAGTGTCCGACATGAGTAAGCAAGTTCAGATGATTCCAAGCAAGCCCCAAACTTAATGGAGCAGAGACAAGCCATCTTGTTGTGTCCTGTCAAATTCCTGACCCACAGAACCCATGAACATGGATGGTTTATACAAGTAAGTTTTAGGATGATTATGCATTTTTTATGTTCTAAATACTAAACAACTCTAATTCCCAATTTGCATACTATAATCATTTGTGTTCTGTGATTTAATTCTGTTGTCACGTACTTAAATGTTTTTTAATTCTGTAATGTTTTATTATTTTGTTTATGTAGTCAGTATTGTATTTACCCATACACATATATCACCCTTTTTTGTTCTTTATTCTTTTTTGTATCTCAGCCTTACCATCTGGGATAAATTTCTTTCCACCTGACATGTTTTAGAATTTCATTTATTGAGTCCCCCAGTGGCATACTTGCTTATGATTTCTGTGTCTGAAAAGACCTTTATTTTGCCCTCATTCTACAAAGATACTTTTGCTAAATGTAAAATTCTAATTTAGCCTTTATTATCTTTCATTGGAGATATTTTTTCCACTGTCTTCAAACTTCCTCTGCTGCTTTTGAGTCGGCCATCAAGCTAAATATTGAAGTTTTAAAAGAAATCTCTTTATCTGTTTCTGTTTTATGAAGTTTAATTATTATGTGTCTGGATATGGATTTCTCTTATTAATCTTGTTTGGGATTTGTTCAGCTCTTTAAATCTAGATTTGGGTCTTTTGTTAGTTCTGAGAAGGTCTCAGTACTACTTCACATGTCGCCTCTTTCCCCATTCTCTTTTCTTCAGTGGGGATTCTCACCAAACACAGCAGACATCTTATGCCTTCGGTGTTTAAAACCTCTCTTCTATGTTTTCCAGTTGTTTTTGTCTTGTCATGCTTTATCCTGTATCATTTCTTCTGACCCATATTCTACTTTACTTCTATTAGTCTGTTTTGTATGTTATGGCCATTCATTTTGCTTTTGATTGTGTTTGTATTTTTCAGTCCTGGAAGTTCTGTTCAGTTGTTTTCATTTTTGTTTGTTTTGTTTTGTTTTTTACTGTTAGATTACCTTCTATAGTTTTATGTCCCCTACAGATATTTTCTAATGTCTATTATTACCTTCATAATGGCAATTGTATGGTCTTTGCCAACTTCAACTTCTGCAGTTTTTGTGGCTCTTTTTCTGTTGTTTCTCCCACCTGATTTTGTCGGTGGTCTTCTGTTAGATTCTCCACCCATTTGAGGTGGCTCTGTAGTCTCCTTTTTTAATTTTTTTTTAATGTTTATTTTTGAGAGAGAGAGCATGTGCAGGGGAGGGGCAGAGAGAGTGAGAAGGAGGATCCTAAGTAGAGATAGCAGAGAGATATAGCAGAGAGCCCAACGTGGGGCTCAAACTCATGAGCCACGAGATCATGACCTGAGCTGAAGTCATATGCTTAACCGACTAAGCCACCCAGGCACCCCATTCTCTTATTTCTTTCTTATCAATAATTGAACTAACTCAGTCCTAAGGCCTTTGAGAATAAGAATCAGATTCTTTTGTTATCTTTGCATCAGTTAACACACTTGATACCACAGTAGACTTTAAATAAAGTTTGCAGACTTGATTGTATAAAGCAGACTTTATTGTGGTGTGTGATTAAAAGGCAGATTTCTGAACCAACAACTTCCAGAAATTAACTCTGTAAGTCTGAAGGAGGCTTAGGATTCTGCATATTTTCAGGCATCCCATGTAATTCATTGAATTGGTTTGCTAGGGCTCTGTAACAAATACCACAGACTAAGTGACTTAATCAACAGAAATTTATTTTCACACTTCTGGAGGCTAAGCCTGATCAGGGTATCAGCAGAGTTGCTTTTTTCTAACGCCTCATTGGCTTGTAAATGGTCATCTTCTCCCTCTGACTCACATTGTCTTCTGTGCGTGTGTCCTGATTCTGCTTCTTTTAAAGACATATCTGTATAAATTGTTGGAGGTAAAAAGGGACCTTAGGAATCCGTTCTACATCTTTCATTTTTTCAGAGGAGGAAACCAAAGAAGCCAGACATCCAAACAATCAGAACCAGGAGTAGAAGAAAAGCCATCTTTTTGATTCTTAGTTGATTGCACAAGTGATTCGCGAATTTGATGACCATCAAAATCAATTTAGAAGCTTGTTTATCAAGGGAAAAAATTAATGAAAAAATATTCCGAGATTTTGATTCAGTAGATCTAGTGTGGGGCTGAGGAGTTTGTATTTTTAAGGAATTCGGATTATAATCAGTCTCCTACTGTGTCATACTTGTGAAATGGGTGATTACATAGTCTTTTACCATCTTTGTAGATTAATATTTTTACAAAAGGAAGTGTGGGTTGATTTTTAAGCTAGCAAAAAGACAACATCAGGGGAAACATGGAAATTGATAAGTTTTATTTATTTCCAGTAAGAAAATGGCATGGAGTTTTTCCATTAGAAAAGAGCTTCTTCTAGTACATTTCATGTCTCTGGTTTCTAACTAGATAATTAGAATGATGTATTTCATAAGTTGGTCAAATCAGATTTCAACAAAACCTAGTGAGGCTTTTTTGGAATTGGCTAGAATTTAGGAGAACTAGAAAATCTGCTATAGAAAATTGTATAGAGGAAAATGTACTTAATTAAAGCCTAGGAATATAAAAATTTCCTTTATAAAGAACCATATGTTTTCAACTTATTGCATAGGAATGTGTATATCTATGAGTTATCCTCATAGCCGTATCCTATGGTTTCCCAGTAAATTGGTTTCATTCAGGTAAGATCATGAAATTGTATGCAGATAATGAATTCTGGTATTCAGGTAAGTGACTTGGTAATCAAGATCAGGAAAATAAAAGTAATTTTCTTTACAAGCAAGATCTTCCTTTTAAAAATAGTAAGTTATCCAAATACATAAAGGTGCTTTTCATATTTTATTTCATGCAATATGTATATTTTTTTTCCTACCTTTCTCTTCTCCCTTCCTTGATGGGTTCTCAGCCTAGAAATCGTGGGTGGAAACACTTTATTAAATAAAGAACCAGTATCAGGGAACAGAGCAGTTCTTTATTTTCAGTGTGAATTGATTTTCTCGTTTGTACTTGGAACATAGGTGGTGTGTTTAATAAATGTTAATTAAATGAGTATTCATATGCTTTTCAAATTTTTATTTTATTCTTGTGACTTGGTTCCCAATAAATTTTTCTCTAGGGAGCATTTTTTCCTTCCTGGCTAGCTTAATATCAGTTACGTACCCTACCATTAAGTGACTTTTAATTTAAACTGCTGATTTCTGAGATTGGAAAAAATAAATTAAGGAAATATCTTTGACCATTCTGGTTTATCATTGCTCTTTCCTTTCGGTGTCAAAGAAAAAGTTGAATGCTGACATGGGTTAACATCAAGTATCGCAGAAAATCTTTTTCTTTTTGATAGTCTGTTTTTGGAAACACATTAATTTTCCCCAAGTCTCCAGATTTTAACCCTTAGGTGCTCTATAACTCCCATATCCCGACTTGAGGCAAGTTAAAGCTAAGGGCTCCAGCACTGTGCCCCAATCAACTATGAGCCCAAACTCCTTAAATAATTGTAAGTTTCCCCACAGTTTCCTAAAAGTTTACACACTATTTGTCAAGATAGGTTTCGGTCTTCTTGTGTGTGTGTGTGTTTTGTTTTGTTTTTTCCACTTTCATTTACTCTTTCATCATCTTTCTGCTCTTGAAAGAAAATACATTACAGAAGATAATCTAATTATTTGAAGTCTCTCTTCATGTAACCATCTAAGTTGATATGTTCATATGTTGCTCCCTAACTCTTTTAACAAGGAAATCTGAAATCGAGGGAGGTTGAGTAATTTGTTCTGATCACAAAGCAGGACTGAACCAGATCAGCCACCAGAGCAACAGTAATACGGTTGTCTGTTTCTAAAACCATTGACATTTTATGTGAACAACCCATATTTGGTTATTTCTTTCCATTCTTTATTTTTTCTCTTTTGACCCTGCTCTAAGGATGGCCCCTACCCCAGACACAGCACTGTAGCAATAGATGGTAGCATGAGCACCTAACACCCCCAAGAAAGCTCATTCTGGTCAAGGAACCTAAGGAAAAATGGACCCTATGGCCTAAAGAATGGGTGGACAGGGTGGGCAAGGGCTGCCAGGGACAAGGGTTGGAATTAGGTGGGAATAGTTTTTTCTTTCTCTTCTTTTAATGTCTTTTCCACAAGGGCAGCCCCAGTCTCACCGAAGTACGTGGCAGCACAGGTGGCTCCAGCTCTTAAGATGCCCTATCTTTACCTAGAAGACCAAGAAAAAGGACCTTTGGTAGCTGAAGAGTAAGGGAAATCCTAGAGAGGTGAGAGACCTGAAAACGCGTCCCCTAGTCCTGTGTATGAAGTGACGTAAGTTCCAGGCTCACCCCTAAGCTGTGCATGCACAGAACAGGCAAAACAGATAACGAAGGCTTTGAGAAGTAAAGTAAAAACCACTAAACTATGTAAGATAGACAGTTTATCTATCTATACATGTAGTTTACTACATATATATATAGTTTATAACTAAACTGTAAACCACTGCCTAAGTCCTGGACCAATCCCTGATACACACATGCATGGGACAGACCCAGACCAATATAACAAAGGCTTTGAAAAATGAACTGATACTGGAACCCCTTCCCACAAAAAGTAAGGCCGAATTGGTTCAATCTAATCAGAATGATTGTCTGCTTCTAAAAATAAGGAAAACCCGCCAGAGGCTCGTGACATAGTATACCAAAAATGTCTAAGCTACAATCCAAAATTACATGGTAGACAAAGAACCAGAAAAATGTGACCAACAGTCGAAGGAAAAGACAACAACCAAGATGTTGAAATTATCAGACAAAGCCTTTAAAGAGCTGTGCTCCATGAGATGGTGATAAACACTCTTGAAACAATCAAGGATAGATATTGTCAACAAAGAAAGAAAAACCAAGCAGAATTTTTTTCATGAAAAAATATCTGAAATAAAAGATCCACTTGACAGGCTCAGTAGTTCTTCAGGTTGAAGGGAAATGGTACCACAGGAAAACATGCAACAACAATGGGAAATACCTAGGAAGCTATCTTTTCTCAAATTCTTGAATATAACTATTGAGAGCAAAAATTATAATTTGTTAGGATTTTCATTGTTATGTAGATGTACTTATATAAGACAACTTAGAGGAAAGAGTAAAGGGATCTTTGTGGTTACAAGTCTTCTACATTTTCCTTGAGGTAGCAAAATTATTAACTAAATGGATTGAGAAAGGTTAGATATGTATGTTGTGATTTCTAGAACAACCACTATGATAATACAAGTATAGCCAAAAAGTCAATAAATAAATAAAAATGGAATACTAAGAAGCATTCGTATTATCAAAAAGAGGTCAGGATGATGTCGGGGGAACAGGAAAACAGAGGTGACAAACATAAAATATTAGACATAAATACAACCATATCAAAAACCATACTAAATGTACATAAACATTTCAAAGTCAAATTTTCAGACTGGACTTTCAAACTTTTTTTCAATGTTTATTTTTGAGAGAGAGAGAGAGAGACAACATGCTCAAGGGAGGGGCAGATTAAGTTGGAGTGGTTTTATTAATATCAGACAAAGTGCATTGCAGGACAAGGAAAATTGCATAGTGATAAAGGGATTAATCCACCAAAAAGACAACAATCTTTAAAGCAAATGTACCTTGTAGTGAATTGACCTACAAGATTCCCATTTACTGGTATTCACGTATTGTGTAAACCCCATATCTTGAGGGTAGCTTGGAGATCTGTAACTTGATTTCTAACCAAGAGAATACGGCAAAAGTGAGGGGAATTCAATACCATGGTTATGTTACATTGTATAATAGATGTCATTACCAGAATTTTATTACATTATATAAGACTCCATCTTCCTAGAAGATTTGCTCTCTATTCCCATCCCCCACCTTCCTGCCCGTGGCTATCTTTGAGAAATCCAGCTGACATGAATCCCAGAGCTACAAGGAAATGAATTCTCGAAACAACCTGAGTGACTTTGGATGTGGATCCTTACTCAGTCAAGTCTTAGATGACAATCCAGCTCTAGCCAACACGTTTATTAAAAATGCAGAAGACCCAGGTAAGGCAGGCCCAGACTCCCAACCCATAGAAAGGAAAAGATGGAGTGAGGGAAGAGAGAGAGAGCATGTGAGTATCTATATACAAACTACTATGACTGAAGATGCAGAATTACCGAGGTTTTTTTTTATAAAGGTCAGAAATAAACACAGGTTTGGATTCCAACTTCATTTACTAGTTGTGTTTCCGACTTAACTTCTTTAACTAGCCTTGTGTGAAAACTGAGAAGTGGTGATTTTCTTCATCATAAAACAAGGATAATAATTATTCCTCATAAGATTGCTGGGAGAAATAAAAAGAGACAATTTGGGGAGCCTGGGTGGCTCAGTTGGTTAAGCATCTGACTCTTGATTTCAATTCAGGTCATGATCTCACAATTGTGGAATTGAACCCTGCATCGGGCTCTACTCTGGGCATGGAGCCTACTAAAGATTCTATCTCCCTTTCCCTCTCCCACCTCATTCCTGCTCATACTCTCTCTCACTCTCTAAAAACAAAACAAAACAAGAGACCTACAGCCAATATTATACTTATTAGTGAAAGATGAAATGTTTTTTCCTTTAAAACTGAAAGCAAGGTAAGATGTCTACTCTCACCATTTCTATTTGTCATTGTTCTGGACCTCTCAGCCAGTGCAGTAATATAACGAAAATAAATAAAAGGTATCCAAATCAGAAAACATGAACTAAAACTGTCTCTATCTACAGATAGAATGATTTCTACATAGAAAATTATAAGAAATCTTTTTTAAAAAAACTCTCTTAGAAATGTATATGTGAGTTTAGCAAATAGAATCTTGGAATTACAAGATCAGTATACAAAAATCATATTTCTGTCTACTACCAATGAATAATTGGAATCCAAAATGTTAAAAACAGTATCATTCCCCATAGCACCAAAAGTTAAATAGGTATTAATCTAACAAAATATATGCAGGATCTATGTGCTGAAAACTACAAAGAACTGTAAAAGAAATCAAAGATAACCTAAATAACTGGAGGGATATATTTATTCCTCAACTGGAATATATTATTGTCAAGGTGTCCGTTCTCCCTGAACTCATCTAAAGTTTCAACAAAATCCAAATCAGAACTCTGGAAGATTTTTCTGTAAATAACGTGCTGATTCTAAAACTTATACTGAAAGGCAGAGAAACTAGATTAGTCCAAACAATTTTGAAAAAAAAAAAAAACAGAATTGGGTTCATACCATCTGATTTCAAGAATTATGGTAAGGCTACAGTAATCAAGATAGCATTGCATTGGCAAAAGGGTAGGAATATACCTCAGTGGAAATTGATCCACAAAAATATGTCAACCAATTTTTTTTTACAAAAGTGCAAAAACTATTGGATTAAGAAAAGATTATCTTTTTATAACTAATAATGCTAGAACAATTGCATACCTAAATGCAAATAAAATTAATTTTTCCCTTAAAAATGAATTTGAAATGAGTCATAGATCTATAAAATATAAAACTAGGACACTTCTAGAAGATATAGGAGGAAAAATCTTAGGTGTGATCTTAGGTTAGGCAAAGAATTACACCACCAAAAGTACAGTCTACAGAAGCAAAATTGATAATTTTTAGTTCATTAAAATTTAAAACTTCTCTGCAAAAGACATTTAAAATAATGAAAAAATATTTGCAAATTATATCTGACAAATGACTTATATTCAGAATATGCACAGAACTAGCAAAATTCAACCATAAGAAAATAATCCAACAAAAATGTGGGCAAAAGGTTTAAACAGATATTTTACCAAATTAGAGGTATGGATGCCAAATAGCACAGGAAAAGATGCTCAATATAATTAATCATTAGGGAAATATATATTAAATCCACAGAAATATCACTACACACTTAATAGAGTAAGTTTTTTTTTTACATGACAAATCCAGTGGGGCATCCGGCTGGCTCAGTCTGTAGAGCATGCAACTCTTGAACTCAGGGTTGTCAGTTTGAGCCCCATGTGTGGTATAGAGCTTAGTTAAGATTTTTTTTTTAAATTTAACGACCATACCAAGTGCTGATGAGGACGTGGCTACAACTTTCCAACATCAATTGCAGAGGTGCAAAAATGTAGAGCTGCTTGTGAAGAGTTTGAAGTTTCTAATAAAGTTAGAACTATTCTTTCCTTATAACCCAATAATCTCATTTCTAGATATTTTACCTAAATGAAATGAAGACATGTTTATACAAAAATATGCATATGAATATTTATATAGTTATAATAAGTGTTTTCCAAAAACTGGAAACAATCCTAATATATTTTTTTTTCTAAGTTTATTTATTTATTTTGAACAGGGGAGGGTCAGAGAGAGAGAGAGAGAGAGAGAGAGAGAGAGAGAGAGAGAGAATCCCAAGCAGGCCCTGCTATGTCAGTGGAGAGTCCTATGTGGGACTAAAACTCATGAACCATGAGATCATAACCTAAGCTGAAGTCAGACATTTAACCAACTGACCCAGGCACCCCAACCCTAATATATTTTAGTTGTTGGGTGGATAAACAGACTAGTTCTTCCCTACCATGAAATACTACTCAGCAGTAAGAAAGAATAAGCCAGTAATACACACACTTGTGCGAATCTAGATATTGTGATGAGTGAAAGTAATCAGCCTCAAAAGTTTCCATATTGTGATTCCATTTACATGAACTTTTGGAAAATGCAAAACTATATGAATGGAAAACAGATCAGTAGTTGCCAGGGATTGTGGGTGAGAAGGGATGACTACAAAGAGAGAAAGGGCATTTTTTTTGAGGTGACAGAACTTTCTGTATTTTTATTCTAGTGGTGGCTGTCAAAATTCAAGGACTATACACCAAAAAAGAGTTAATTTTGTTGCATGTAATTTAAATTTTTTAAAAAAGAAAGATTTACAGCCCCTGTACATAAGACACATCACACTTGGATTTATTTATTCAATTCACTGTGTCTGCTATACTAAAAGCTCCAACAGGGCCATACTTGATTCTTAACACTAAGAATTTCTAGCCAAAGGACTTCAGCTATCCTTTTTTTTCTTAACAGCTCCAAGATCTATGTGAGAAAGCCTGAGCTAACTCCTCAATTATTAGAGAATGTGTGAAAAGAATGGTTCAGCCAGCCCCAGTTGACCACCAGCACCAGATGTGTGAATGACGCTAACTTGAAACATACAGCCCCAGTCAGGCCATCAGCTGGTTACCGTTGTGTAAGTGACAGCATGTGAGAGTAGCAGAAGAACTGCCCAGGTGAATCCAATCCAAATTGCCGATGCACAGAATTGTGAGCAAATATAATGGTTATTGACTTAACTACCATGTTTTAGGGTAGTTTGTTACACAGCATTAGATAACTGACATGAAGCAATTATATCACAATCCCCTTGACCCTAAACATTTTTTTTCAGTCTTATAGATGGTACAGGAAATCCTTTGGTCTCTGGGGGGAAAAAAAAAAACATTAATAGTTAACTTGTTATAAATCTCTATAAATGGTGTTTTCCTGCCTTAAGCCTGGGTAAAAAATTATTCTGGCCATATCTATAGTAACATGTTCTTCCTTTGTAGTTATATTTTAAGACAGATATTCAGAAATTAGTATACAGAGGAGGTCAAAGATGAGAGTAAGAGGGCTGAAGGAACCAATAACTTATAGAGGACAGAGAGAGACTAAGGGGAGTCATGGTGGCTGCTTTTAAATACTTGATGGGCTTTTTAAAACTCTTGAGTTGTTTCAAAGCCAGAAATTGGACTAATATGTAGAAGTTGAAGAAATCTTTCTGATTCAGTATTAAGGAAGAATTCTCTAACATGAGAGCTGATCAAAAGTGAAGCATGCCACCTCAAAAATCAGTGAGATGACCATTATTAGGAATTTCCAAACAAGCTGAATGGTCACATCTTAGAAATGTTTTTTGTACTGAGTATGCAGGTTATTTCTATACAGCGTGAGACACTGTACTAGATAATTTACTTAAAGTTTCTTCAGCCTCTGAGTTTCTTTAATTTTTTGGAATCACAAGAATCGTAACAATGTTTTCAACTTTGGACTTTTAAACTTGCTGGCTTTTGAAATTTAATCAGACTTTCCGGATATGCCCTTATGCAGGTATAGCCAAACAAAGTTGTCTTTCCTCATAATCTGTAGGAATGGGGACTTCTTTTGATAACTGAATCTAAACAAGCTGGAGATATTGTTTCTCTCCTGCCCACAGCTTTTATCAAATGCCCATGTGTACCAGGGATTCTTTCAAAGATCAGAGAGAAAGGTTCACCTTCAGCCTGCCCTGCCCTGCTAAAAACTGGACTGCAAACAGGGCCAGTTTCATGGTCATGTGAACTATGCAGTTGCATAGGGTACCATTCTTGGTTTAATGATCTGTTATCACTGCTTTGAAATTCTTACTAGTTTATGAACAAAGGGCCCCACAAACTCTGTAGCCAGTCCTGACTAAAATTTTTATCTATAGTTCCTCACCACCCACTCCCTCCTTGTTATTTTAGACTCTGATTCCTGTCTTTATGGTGGAATAAGCCTCTCTCTCAAGTCCTCTACTGCCTAGTGACCAATTCCCATAGCCTCTCCTTAATCGTTATCCATTTTAATCTGACTAGAGTATCTGATATTGTTGACAGATCATACTTTTAAATTCCCTGTTTGGTTTCCATGACTGTACGGAAACCGTAGCATGGTTTTCTTCTTATCTCTGGACTTGTTTGATAAAGCCAAGTAGAATGATCGACAAAATTAGTAGTCACAATACATGCTTTTGGGCTTTTCTTTCTCTAGAATGGGCCAATACTCTACCCACCAGGATATATCGGTACTCCCTTTTTTTCCACAGGGTTAGTGACAAAATGGCTTCCAAACAGATAAATTTAAGGGCTGAACTACATTCCTACCTGGCTGGTATTACAAATCACATATGATGGGGAATGGTGGGGGTTGGTTGTTTTGCTTTCCTTAACACAGCAATAAAGTGAAGAACATACCAAGGGGTTCATCAGTTGAATATATAAATGGTCGTAAATTTCCTCGAGTCTCTTTCATGAAATAATCAATGACGCTGAAAAGGTTTGGGAGTGTTACCTGTATAACGAGAGTGCGAGAAGGCTCAGTGTCATCTGTGTAAAGAGTAAGAGAAAGCTTTTGTGAAATTTAATGAAAACTGTGAATTTCCTGATCTCTAGAAAAACACATCAATGCCTCAATTCAATGAGGTACTGAATGGCCAAGGTTTTACCTACTCATGCATTTTATTTCTCTTTTATAATATCTAATTCCCTGTTGAGAAATTTCCCTTTTCCCATTTGGATACATTTTGATGGATAATAATTTGGTCCACTGCTCTTCCCCAGTTACTGCATGAGAATGTGACTCAGGTTAGGCCAGAAAATGCACCCTTCCTGAAATTTGAACTCGAGTAGAGGAACAAGGAAGGATAGTAGATTCCTAATTGGATGGTTCTTACTATAGTTGACCCTTGAATAACATGGGGTTAGGGATGCCAACCCCCATGCACTCAAAAATCTACGTTATAATTTTTGATTCCTCACAGAATTAAACACTAATACCCTGTTGACCAGAAGCCTTACTGATAACATAGTTGATTAACACATACGTAGTATGTTATACGTATTATATACTGTATTCTTCCAATAAAGTAAGCCAGAGACAAGGAAATGTTATTAAGAAAATCACAAGAAAAATACATTTACAGGACTACTCTTTGTTTCCAAATCAATCAATCAATCAATCAATCAATCCACATGTAGGTGGACACAGGCACTTCAAACCCATGTTGTTCAAGGGTCAACTGTACAAGTAACTGCTTTCCTAGTCCCTGAAGGTCTTCCAGCTTTCCGGTCATTTTATGTGTTTCCTGTGTTCTGAAATAAATATGTTTTTGCTTAAGTTGGTTATTTGGTTTCTTCTGTTTGAAAGCAAAGAACACTTAAAGCTGGAGAATTTAGCTTTTTAATATCTCACTGGAACAGGATCAGTTACTTGACTAAGTAGCTGAGAAGTGTTGCTATCCTCAAGCTAATATTTTTATATAAGTAAAATCAGGTTAAACCTGAATATCCCTGGTAACCTTGGAAAGAAAAAAGAATTCATAGAATGAAGCTGGTTGAGGGGTAGTGTTGTGGAGTGTGGAACGTGAAAGAACAATCCAGTGGAATATTCAGGCCAATTATGAATAAATGAGCCCCAGTTCACCAGTCGCAGAGGCACATTCTGCTTCCTGATTGCTTCCAGCCAGTTGGTATTTGGGTTATCCTTCGGCAATCGAGTTCTTTGTTTCCTTCATTAGAATTTTTTGAAAAGCCCTGGCAGGCATGGACATGAGAACTGAGAAGCTCTGAGAGGCATTTATGGCAAAGATGAGCCTTGTGGGGTGTATGAATCAGCAGCTTCTTCCCTCTCAACAAAGGTCACTACTGCATTCAAAGAATTATGGTCTAAACATAAATAATTCAACCATACAGGGGCACCTGGGTGGCTCAGTCGCTTAAGCGTCTGACTTCGGCTCAGGTCATGATCCCATGGCTCCTGCTTTCGAGCCTCACATCAGGTTCTCTGCTGTCAGTGCAGAGCCCACTTTGGATCCTCTGTCCCCTTCTCTCTCTGCCCCTCCCCTGCTCATGCTCTTTCTCAAAAAACATAAATAAATAATAAACATTACAAAAAAAAATTCAACCATACTGTCCCTTTCTCTATTTGATCAACACAGTGGGCCTAGAGAGGCAGAGGCATTAAGAAGAGCTCAATTTTAGAGAAGTTAAAATAAATATCTTCAAGACTCCTCAGTTCCATTTATGTGGTATCACTTTTCTGATCCAATCTTCCTGCCACTGCAGCCTAGGATCACACAACTGTATTCCCTTTTCTAGCATCAGGGACCATAGCCCCCATTATTACATTTTCATTGGTTGAGATAAATGTAAATACCAGTTTTCCAACCTCTATAACAGGCATTACCTCAAGGTAATGGTGGAAGATTAAATTAAATGATATTGGGGGGCGCCTGTGTGGCTCAGTCTGTTAAGTGTCCAACTTCCGCTCAGTTCATGATCTCACAGCTCATGGGTTCCAACCCCACATCAGGCTCTGTGCTGACAGCTCAGAGCCTGGAGCCTGCTTCGGATTCTGTGTCTCCCTCTCTCCCTGTCCCTCCCCTGCTCGTACTCTGTCTCTCTCTCTTAAAAATAAATAAACATTAAAATTCATTAATTATTTAATAAAATGGTTTAGGTAAAGTACTTAGCTCTCTGACTAACACAGTGACTTTGTTATTCTTATATCATTAGCCCCATGGTAAGTTGGTTGGGATAAGAGAGGGGCTGCAGATCAAGAGGAAACCATTTCTTCATGATTATGTTGCTATTATGACAGGGATTTCTGAACTTCTGCATGATGGGTATAAGAGGACTAGGCACGCACAGAATTTTCTCCCTGTTAGAAATAAGCACATTGAAATATGCATAGTTGGAGGATGTGCAACAGATGTTTAACAAAAAAATATTCTCTGCCTGAAACAATTCTATTGATAAAGAGTACAGTGAAACAAAAGTAGAAAGAATTCTCAGCAGATAATCTTCTACTGTGCTCATCCACCTGCTCTTATAGCTCACTTCTCATCCTCGATATCTGCCACTTTCAGGGCTCCTTACCATGGCTGTTTTTCACCAGCACTATGTTCCTAGGCAAGGGGTCTACTTTTCTACCCTTCTTTGAATTGTATAAGGTAGATTTGGGGAAAAGCAGAAGAAAAGACCTCAAAAACAAGGAAATAGCTACTTACAGGTTTTTCCAGTTCAATAGTGTAGTTTTTCCCTACACTCATCACTTTGTAGTGCTTGATTCTTGGCATGCTAAAATGAAAAAAAAAAAAAGATTAAACTCCATTTTAGTATACTATTGAATCAAATCAAACTACAGTGAGTATGAAATATTACCTGTACAATAAAACCTATGTATCCATTCTCGTAGTTACGCAAAAAAAAAAAAAAAAAAAAGGTTTTATTTTGTTATTTACCTGTTCTCTATGTCTCTTTTGTGGGGGGTTATACACTAGGGATATAGGAAACCTGATATATAGGAAAATTGAGTGGGTGGGTGAATGAATAACTGAAAAAAAAGGAATCAAGAACTGAAAATCTTTCAGGCTGAAATTATTTTTTAATGCTACTAATTTACAAAGCAGGCAACATTATAAGATCCTATTAGGCACATACAAATCAAATATATATTCTCTATAATAAAAGGGAAGTAGACAAAATTGCTGAAAGCAAATTACTTTCTACACCTTATCACTCTCCTATCAGAAATCCCTGAATGGCTGTTCTTCCTGCTAGCTCATAGGCCACTCTGGATATCCGCTAACTTCAGGGCTGACTTAGAGAAGGGAAAATACTGTGTTCGGTACTATGTGAATGTAGGAGACAATGTAAGTACAGCAGAGGAATCATAATGTCTTCCTCTTATATGGTCACAAAGCACTCTAAATTATTCCCACCCCAAACACATGGTTTTTTACTACCTAGAATTGTTTAAGAACAAGAAGCACAGAATAGAAATTCACCTTTGTCTTCCAGCATTAAGCACACGATAAATATTTATGAAACTGAATTTTTAAAATATTACAAGCTCATCTTAAAGTGCTATTTGATAGAATTAATTCGTACTGAGAGAAGTCAGTAGGTTTGCCTTGAATTCCCTTGATTCATATGACAACAGTGTCACAACCAAGACTTTTTCTAATGTCAAAAAGTTAAAAGCATTTATTATGCTGCCATTTGCTTGAAAGAGAAACCAATTCAACATCATACAGAAGCAGTCTAAAGTTATCTATCAGGTTAAGTTTGTCAGCAGGGCCTCCCTCCTTTTTTTTTTTTTTAATTTTTTAAGTTTGTTTATTTATTGTGAAAGAGAGCACAGGCAGGGTAGGGGCAGAGAGAGGGGGAGAGAGAATCCCAAGCAGGCTCAACGCTGTCAGCACAGAGCCTCATGTGGGGCTCAAACTCACGAACCATGAGATCAGGACCCAAGTGGAAATCAAGACTCAGATGCCCAACTGACTGAGCCACACAGGCACCTCTCCCCACTTCTTCCTGATCACCCCTCTCTCCTTTTCCAGGTCAATGTCTCTAGATTGAAGTGCATTTCTTTTCAAGAGACTTTCCTCATCTACTGCTATATCCAAATATTCTCTCACTTGAATATCACATTGGAAAACAGCTAATACTTTTATTCCAGTAGCTTATATTAGAGGTTTACTTCTAAACTATTGCATAAAGCCTAACAAATCCTCTCCCCTCTGAACAAAAATTTAAAATAAAAATGTTCTTGGGGTGCCTGGGTGGCTCAGTTGT
>CM053567.1:139591908-139646728 GCA_028646485.1 Cryptoprocta ferox
AGCTCAGAGCCTGAAGCCTGCTTCAGATTCTGTGTCTCCTTCTCTCTCTGCCTCTCCCCAACTCATGCTCTGTCTCTCTCTCTCTCTCTCTCTCTCTCTCTCTCTCTCTCTCTCTCTCTCTCAAAAATAAATAAAAATGTTTTAAAATTTTTTTGAAGTGTTCTTTATTGCTGAACTTTCAGGAATCAGTAATAGACTGGTGAAGGAAACATTTTTGGACAGAGGTCTTACAGGTAACTTCTTTTGGGGTGATTGACTCTAGTTTTATGTTTGTCCTTACATGAAGAGGCCTTTATAATCATATAGTTACTTTTGAAAACTCTCACCCATTCCAATTAGAATTCCTGTATTCCCAAAAATAAGTGATTATTATTCCTTGGAAGACTGATAGAAAGCTTGAAGGGCATGATCTTTATAACCAGAAAGTTCTAGGTTCACATTCTGATTCTGTCGTGTAAGTGCTCAGCCTTCATATCTTCCTCAATAAAATGGAGATGGGAATGCCATTCCTCACAGGGCTGTTAGGCGTTATTGTCTGAGAAGTCCTTAGTACAATGTCTGGCACATTGGGACACATAGTAAATCATAACTATTTTTGCTACTTTTTAAATTCATCATTTTAACTTAGTTGTTTCTGCAAGTTTCAACAGATTCATTTGTAAAACATGGGAAAAAACTATCTCAGTTTTTATTGTGCCTGAAGGAAAGTCTTGTCAGCACCCAACACAGCACCCACAAATTGTATACTGTAAGTGGTGACAATGATTGTTGTCATTAATAATAGCTATTATATCATCATCGTCATCATCATTATTATTCATGACAAAGCTGTGGGAGGAAAGGTAGCAAAGATGAACAGGGTCTCTTGGAACTTTTGACTAAAAGGACTAAGTTCTGAAGCAGAAAGGTAGAAAAAAAAATCCATTGAAGTCCCTTAGGGTTTGAATCTCATTTTAGACTTTTGTTTTTCTTTCATTTTTGTTTTGTTTCTCAAACAAAGAGAGGAAAAAACAAGATTGACAAAATGTGCTATATTGAGGTTTCCTGATGATGACCTCAAAAAAAGAAGGAACCTGTCTTTTAACAAGTGTGTGACCTTAAATGTGGTAAAAAGTACTTGTTTTAAGTTTCTGACCCCAATTTTTGCAGAGGAATTAATTTGGGGTCAGTATTTTCTGTTTCCTTGGCCAATGGCTCTCCAAAGTGTATATACTACTAGTTTGCCATGTAGTCATAACAATTTTAAGAAAACAAAGCCAAATCACTAAGTTTGTTGTAAGAACAGCTCTATGTCTTATGAATTCACACACCACTGGGCTGGGTAAAGGTGGATGGTGTTTTGTTATCAAGAGAGCAGTCACCTGATACTTTGACACTGAATGACTTTTACTTCTTTTAGTTCTTTCTGAGAACTATAATCTTCCCTCCCACAACTGATTTGTTAACAGATGGAAATAATTTTACTTTCAAGTACTGCTTTGTACACTAGCCTGTCCTTTTCAGCCAGTCTTTGCCAGACGTACTCACTTAAACTTGCATACCTACACATTTCTCCTATGACCTGTAAGACAATGAATCGGTTTTTGTGGGTTGTTACTCACCTGGTGCTGGTTCAGGTGCTTCCTAATCATCTAAATTCTTGCATTAAGCTTTACATTAAATCTTTACAATAAGCTCTACAGTCTAATAAGCTAACTAACATTCTACTACTCTCTACAAGTGCTATCCTCTGTTAAACAGAAGATAGAAATCAGGCACTCTAAAAGTCCTATTTTAAGGCATTAGGCAATGCACAGAACAATCCCTAACATCATAGATACATCTGGCTTATATGGAAAATTAGTGCAACAACAGTTCAAATTTTTCTTATCCATTTCCAACCATAAACTATTCCCCTGAGCCTAAGTGACCTTAGTGTTAGAATGCTCTACTTTGACCATTCCCCCTCTGCTTTCTAAATATGAACTTTTGGGGGGAAGATGAAATGTTACGTTTTTAGGACCATCAGCTTTACAAAGGCACGAATTTCTATATGAATTCAAACCGGAAGTAAGTTTACTAAAATTAGAATTATGGAAGTTTGATATGAACACCTTTGCCAGACACTTAGGAGTTTAAATATAGCTTAAATGCAAACAAATATAAGTAAAAACTATGGTGTTAAATTCTAAGAATAGAAACTCTTTGCATTTGGTCACAAACCACACCTACAGCAGAAAATGCTGTTATTTCTTGGGAGGCCTGGGTGGCTCAGTCAGTTAAGCATCCAACTCTTGGTTTTGGCTCAGGTCATGATCTCATGGTTTGTGGTGTCGACCCCTGTGTTGGGCTCTCTGCCCTGACCTCAAAGCCTGCTTAGGATTCTCCCTCTTCTCTCTCTCTACCCCTCCCCTGCTTGTGCTCTCTCTGTCTCTCTTAAGATAAATAAAATTTAGGGGTGCCTGGGTAGCCTGAATCTTGATTTTGGCTCAGGTCATGATCCCACAGTTCATGGGTTCGAGCCCTATGTCAGGCTCTGCACTGATAACTCAGAGCCTATTTGAGATTCTCTCTCTCCATTTCTCTCTGCCCCTCCCCCACTCATATTCTCTCTCTCTCTCTCTCTCTCTCTCTCTCTCTCTCTCTCTCTCTCTCTCCCTCTCTCTAAACAAACAAACAAACATTTTTAAAAAGCTTTACAAAAGCAGACACATAGACCAATGGAGTAGAATAGAGAACCTAGAATTGGACCCACAAATGTATGGACAACTGATCTTCAACAAAACAGAAAGGAGTATCCAATGGAAAAAAGAGTCTCTTTAGCAAATGGTGCTCGGAGAACTGGATAGCAACATGCAGAAGAATGAAACTGGACCACTTTCTTACACCATACACAAAAATAAACTCAAAATGGATGAAGGACCTAAATGTGAGACAGGAAACCATCAAAATCCTAAAAGAGAAAACAGGCAACAACTTCTTAAACCTTGGCCGCAACAACTTCTTAAACCTTGTCCACAGCAACTTCTTACTTGACATGTCTCCAGAGACAAGGGAAATAAAAGCAAAAATGAACTATTGGGACCTCATTAAGTTAAAAAGCTTCTGCACAGCAAAGAAAACAATCAACAGAACTAAAAAGCAACCAACAGAATGGGAGAAGATATTTGCAAATGACATATTGGATAAAGGGTTAGTATCCAAAAAAGTTCTATAAGGAACTTATCAAACTCAACACCTGAAAAACAAATAATCCAACAAAGAAATGGGCAGAAGACATAAATAGACACTTCTCCAAAGAAGACATCCAAATGGCTAACAGACACATGAAAAGATGCTCAACATCACTCATCATCAGGGAAATACAAATCAAAACTACATTGAGATACCACCTCACACTGGTCAGACTGGCTAAAATTAACAACTCAGGAAACAACAGATGTGGGCAAGGATGTGAAGAAAGGGGAACCCTCTTGCATTGTTGGTAGGAATGCAAACTGGTGCAGCCACTCTGGAAAACAGTATGGAGGTTTCTCAAAAAATTAAAGATTGAATTACCATACCACCCAGTAATAGCACTACTAGGAATTAATCCAAAGGGTACAGGAGTGCTGATTCATAGGGGCACATGTACCCCAAAGTTTATAGCAGCACTGTCAACAATAGCCAGATTATAGAAAGAACCCAAATGTCCATCGAAGGATGAATGGATAAAGAAGATGTGGTATATATGTGTGTGTGTATATATATATATATATATATATACACATACATACAATGGACAACTACTCAGCAATGAAAAAGAATGAAATCTTGCCATTTGCAATAGTGTGGATAGTATGGGTGGAACTGGAGGGTATTATGCTAAGTGAAATAAGTTATTCATAGAAAGATACCATATGTTTTCACTCATATGTGCAAGTTGAGAAACTTAACAGGAGACCGTGAGGGAAGGTAAAGAAAAAAAATATATGTAGTTACAAACAGAGAGGGAGGCAAACCATAAGAGACATTTAAATACAGAGAACAAACTGAGGGTGGAAGGGAGTGGGGGTGGGGAGGTGGAGCATGGGGAGCTGATAAATGTGTGAGGGTCATTGAGGGGGGCACTAGCTGGGATGAGCACTGGGTGTTTTATGTAAGTGATGAATCATGGGGATCTACTCCTGAAGTCAAGAGCACACTGTATACACTATATGTTAAATAACTTGACAATAAATTATATTAAAAAATAGATAAAACAAAAAATTTTTAATGTTCTAAAAAATGAACTTTAAAAGAAAGAAAGAAAGTGCTGTTATTTCTGATAGCTCACTTGTACGGAAAATGCAATGCAAAAGTTGGGCTAGTCTAGGCCACCTGAAAGAGATCCGTATATTGTGCAGGAAATATATGGTCTTTAGAGTCATCAGGTCTCCGGACATTGTTCATTACATACAGAAAAACAAGTCCGAGTTCACATGCTGATGGAACAAACACTCAATCCAACCAAGAATAAAATGAAGCAAGAAAAGCTAATCACTCTCTTGTGTGATTTAGCTTTCAAGCAGTTAGATTAAATTTCTTTCTGAAAAAATCTGAGAAATTGATTTTAATTCAGTTTTATATGCTCTTAATTTTTAAAGTGAAAGTAAACAGTTAAAGGCATTCTGTATTCAATTGCCCAAACCCTGAAAAAGGATAAGCTCCTTGACTAGGACGTACTCAACAGAAAAATTCACATTTCTCCTAGGGGTGCTTCTAAGATCCCCTATATTTAATGGCAGTCACAATTTTTATTTCTTCTGGATTTGTTTCAAAATAGCCAATTGAATTATAAATCAAATAAATTAAAATTGAGTAATCTGTGATATTCGACCTGTTAGTTGAAAATGCATCAACCCCAAATGTCAGGCTTCATAATAAAAAATAATGAAACCACAAGAGCATTAAGTTGACATAGATATTCACTGTGGAAAATGACACACACACAGAGTCTATTCGCGCACAGAACCAGGATCTGATCTGCCATCTACCATTCTTGCCATCTATCCAGTGCACATGGCTGGTGTATAAAGACAAGTCTCTGTTTATATGGAGTAATTGGTAAGTGATGAAGCTTATTGGCCCATGACTCACTGTAATTATTTTCTTTTTATTACCTTTATTCACTATCAGTGTCTTCATATTTAATATATTTAGAATTATTAATATTTATAGTGGGATGGTAGATAATGTTACAGCTAAAATAATTAATGGAATATTATCCCCAGAAAGAATAGTAAATTCAAGAATCAAAGTTCTGTTTCTTTTATATGAAAGATAATTACTTATTGAACATTTTCATTTAGGATAAAAACCTGTATTTTAATTCCACTATCATTTGTTAAAGTGTTAACTAGCCTAGAGTACCTATTGAAATGTGAGATTTTATGCACCCTGAGAGCTGGAGTGGACCTTAGAAGATCCAACCAGATCCAACCACCTTAGCTACATAGAAAAATCAACTTCTGCGTGTGTTACTGACTTCATCAAAGATAAACCATTTTACCAGAAATTATTCACCTTGCCAAAAGACATCTAAATGGTCCTTTTTATAGATGTCAGATTATGTCACTTCTTCATTCATCACAGTCCAGTGGCCCCTCAGGTCATTCAGAGTATATAACTCTTGTCCCTACAATGACCTGTAGGGTTTAGAGTGATCAGTCCCTACCCTCACTTCTGTAATCTCATCTGTCCCTGTTTCCTTATTGGCAGCATTGCCAAGCAGCCTCTTTTTGTTTTGGAACAAACCCGGCTTTCTGCCTCCGGGCATATGCACTTGCTACCCGAATGCTCTGTCCCAGATCTGGGCAAGGTTTGTTCCCTCACTTCCTTCAGGTCCCTGCTTAATTAAATGTTAGTTAATAAAGTAGGCCTTCTCTAATCACGCCATATTAAAACAATAGCAATCAGAAAATGTTTCTCTATATATCATCTCTGACAGTTCCCATCTCCCTCATCTTTTATTTTACTTCTACAGACCTTATTATATGACCGTATATATGACATTTTAGTTATGTTATTTGTTTATAGTCCATGTTTCTGTATAAGAATGCAAACTCCTTAAACCAGGGATGACGTTTTGTTCACTACTCCATCCTCAGTACTTAACATATTACTTGGCCACCTAGTAGTTATTCAATAAATATTTGTTGAAATGAATGAACAACAGAACTACACTCAAGATCGAAATAATTTGTCCATTCTTCTTCTTCCCTACAGTAAATATTAGCCTTGGCTCAGTCTTTAGCATTGTTTCTACAGTATTCTCTCCCTATTCTTGTGTTTATATTTTTAGGCCCAACAAAACACACAGCAGCTGCTGTTCTTGAATGACTTTGCTTTTAACAATTCCATACTTTTTTTAATTAAACATACTCTATCTCCTGCCGGATAGTGATGGAATAGTTTTTGCTGTCACTACCAGGCCTCAGGATCATATTTCCCAAAGAAGGGTTCTTCTCAAGCATCTCGGTTGCTTCTTTCCGGGACACCGTATAAAAACATCTACAAAGGTGAAATAAAAAACAGGATTTTTTTAAACTGATGAAGATCAGTACTTGAAAAAGGTGCTACCAAAATAACTCTAAGAGCTGAAGTTATTAATTTTTCTTAACTTAATTCCCAGCTTTATTACTACAATTACAATGATATAATTACAATTACTGTTATTACAAGCCTGGGCCACTATTAAGTACACTTAAGCTTAATTAAGGCCTTTCTTCCCTTATCCTTCCAAACCTCTTTCTTTAACCAAAGAGGATCTGAAAAGTTATCTACTGGTTAGTATGTAAGCCCTGTTACCATTTGAAAATCTAAAATAAGAATTAATACTATATCTCCAGTTCATAATCTCAGTTTATAATAAGCTCTTGGGTAAAAAATATTGATTGGTGGTTTCTTTTCAGGGATACAAAACATTTCTATAGATGGTTCTCTTGTATGGTCTGTGTTTTAAATAATTGATATTTAAGGGTATATCTGAATTCACTCCTTTTAGTATAATATGGCTTTCCAATGGCATTGGTGCTATTTTAATGCATAAAAATTTTAAAAAAGCACTTCTCATTTTTATAATAAATATTGTAGTCAATGAAAAGTCTGGGTTTTTTCAACAGAGAAAAATCTGGCAGGGTATGCAATTCTCCAAAATGTTAACAGTGAATATCTCTGCCTGGTGGGACAAAGAATGATTTTAATATTCTTTTTATCTATTTGTAATACATACATATTGGTTGTTTTATTGAGGAAAAAAGAAAGAGGCAATCTGTGTGACTTTTAACCTATCAGTCCATCAAATGTCACTGGTTTCAGCTAAGAGTGATGGTAGGCAGGTTTCAGCAATCAGAGTACAGCTAGACTATGCACAGCAGAACCTGATGTCACAGATGGTACTAGTATAAGAGTCCCTGACAAGAAGACCGCAACTCCAGGAGGAAAGGGCTCCCAATCTTAGCCACACTTTTCAGCAATATGAGTGAAAAATAAGGATGTTGCTGGATTCAGCCTGTCTGTGCCTCTTTATCCTCCCAACAACACCTTCTGCACTGTTTGTTCACAGGGCTTTCCTCAAAGTACAAGCTCAATCACTACTCACTGATTGGACAACTGAATAGAACATTCAGATACTTAAAACTCTTTGGTCTAATTTTCTGATAGAAAAACAGTCAACCATGGAGTTGCATGGTGAAAAAAAACCCCGTCTTTTCCTTCCTTCTATGTAGCAGTTTTTATTCAGGTTTGAGCTTTGGAAAGAATATCTATTTGGTCTAAAGGTGTGGGTGGAAGGGGATTTCCTGTGCGGTAAAACCTGCATTTTGAATTTTGTTGATCATGATATAGAAGAGGAAATGTGGCATCTACTCCGAGAGCTAATGTTCATCCACAAGAAAGTTTACTGTCCCTGGTTTAATGAGGTCAATGGCTCACTCTCCTTGATAATTAGAAATTAATATTAATCTAATAAACTGGAGTTTGTGGTACACTTACACTGGCATAGGGTTGAGTACATCCACATAATCTTCAATAGGTTCCTGTTCCTTTTCTATAGCTGAACTCGGTATCCGCTCTGTCTCAATCCTCCTTTTTTTCTCTCTCTCTAGGACTTCATGCAGCCGAATTACTTGCCCAGGAAGGAGTGACACATGTAGGGGAACTGACAGCTGAAACCAATTAAGGCAGTAGGCAAACAAGAAAGCAGAGTAACTAAGTGATTTCAGCAAAGAGAAGACCAGTGTGGTCCTAAGGAGCTTCAGTTATCTGACACGGATGGATAGGATCGTGAATAGAGGATCTTGTTGTCTTAAAACTGCCTTCAAGGTGCACCTGGGTAGCTGACTCGGTTAAGCGTCTGACTTCAGCTTAGGTCATAATCTTGCAGTTTGTTTGTTCGAGCCCCACATCGACCCTGTGCTGACAGCTCAGAGCCTGGAGCCTGCTTCGGATTCTGTGTTTCCCTCTCTCTCTGCCCCTCCCCTGTTCGTGCTCTGTCTCTTAAAAACAAAGAGACGTTAAAAAATTTTTTTTAAAAACTGCCTTCAAACCAACCAAACAGCTTTAACTTGCACAATATGCCCAATCTTCTCCCTAGAACTGTTCCTTTTGGCCTGGCATACAGCAATGTCTACCCACCTTGCACTACAAGCTAATTTAAGTAATGACATACCTCTTATTTTTCATTCTGAGCTCACTAGTTCGTGCTGCCAGTTGAGTCCCAGAGCACCAGTGAGGCGCCTTGCTCTCCCACAACTAACCTGGAATTAGCTGCGCCAGCCATATGGCAACATGGGGTTGAGATGGAACTATTCATTAGATGACCGAGCATCTGTAGCCAGAGGTCTAAATTTTGGTGTACCTGTGTGTGTATTTCAAATTTTCATTCACACATTAGGATTATGATATTGTTCTACTTAGTTTCTTTTAGCCTTCTCTAGAGATGTATTTTGGATTGAGTAACCTATACCCTCCTGATACTCGTACCCCTGATTTACATCACCTATGACCTATTTACATGTTCTTATTGATTCCTATTGTTTATATCTTATATATGTGCATATATGTGTGTGTCTGTGAAATTTGAAATAAAAACAGAGTAAGGGTACACAACCAAAAACGTTTAGAGACTCTTTTCTGGATAACTAAGCTAAGCTAACAATCAGTACAGTTATTTCCTTAGAGACCAATCCAGAAAATAAAATAATAGAGAAGAAACTAATGAGAAAGCTACTGCTTATTAATTGCCTATTATGTCCCAAGCATTGTGCTAATGCAAATCCTCCCAGCAATGTTATAAGATAGGTATGTTATCCCTACTCTACAAATAGAAAAAAAAGTTTCAGAAAGATTAAATAACTAGTTCAGGGTCACATAGCTAGAAAGTTCTGGACTCAAACTACAGTTGATTTAATTCAAGAGCAAAGTTTCTTTTTTCTTTTTCTTTTTCTTTTTCTTTTCTTTCTCTTTTTTTTTCTTCTCTTTCAACTGCAATCTACATTTCTCAAACTTCTGGTAAAGCTCTCCTAACAACAGCATGGTGTGAATGTACACAGAGTGTCCAGGGGACTTAGTAAAAAACATGTATACAGCACAAAATTTAAGACAAATGTTCTTCTCTTGGAGATTCACATGAATTTTATTTTGTATATTAAAATATAATTATGTACAGTTTAATTAACATAATGTGTTTTATCCTTAGAAAAAAACTAAAAACAATTTTTGGGGGGCTGAAACATAATTAGTGTACCAGGTAGATGCACCCTAAGGCTTTCCAGTGGTTTTGGTGTTCTCCTTGATACCTACTCACATACCGTTGGGATACGTACATGGGATATGTCGCACAAAGATGCTTTTCCACAACACCGGTGCGCTTTCCCATTGAGTTTCCTCCTCCACACAAGTCAAAATGTCTTTCACATCTTTAATTCATCCACTTTTCTAGCCTCCTAATACTTCCCTACATGGTAGCTGAACCTCCAAATTTCACCTGTTATTGGCTGATATAAAAACCCATCATTAGGGTGCCTGAGTGGCTCAGTCAGTTAAGCATCTGACTCCTGGTTTTTGCTCAGGTCATGATCTCACGGTTCATGAGATTGAGCCCCAATTGGTGCTCTGCGGTTACAGCACAGAGCCTGCTTGGGATTCTCTCTCCCCCCTCTCTCTCTGCCCCTCCCCTGCTCGCACTGTCTCTCTCAAAATAAATAAAGAAACTTAAAAGATCCAGCACCCATCATCTCAGTAAAGTGCAGTACTTATTTCATGTGACTGCAAAGTCTTTACTTAGGAACTCACTTTGGATAGTCTGTATTTAACTGACTTCTTCTCTAAAAGTATCAGAGAACATGATGCTCCTTTGGGGGCTGGCTCTTAAAGTACCTAATGTTTATAAGACAGTTGCTACAGTAGTTTCATTTAAACTAAAGGTAGATATCCTGCTGCAACTATTAACTATAAGCAGTAGATCTTATTATTTGTCTCTGATGGAGTTGAACAGGTAAGCATCCTTTTGTCTTAAGACTAACTAAACAAATGTTTAAAGGTGAATATTCATTTTGATGGTCTTTCTGTTATATTGTTTATGCTATTCATAAAATCCATCTCAGCATTCTATAAATACATATTAAATGAATAAGAAAGGAATTGGAAAGTATTTTAGAAGATGCTATATAAGCTATAAATATCAGCATATATACAAAGGACCACTGTGTCAAAAGATAAGACTGAAAAGTAGATCTCCCTGACCACCTGTTACTCTATAGCTAGCACATGGCTTTATTTTCTTCATAACAATTATCACAATTTTAAATTATCTTCTTTATTGCCTTTCTTCCTTTCTATCCACCTGATACAAATTTCATGGGTAAGTGTACAGGTACATATCTGTCCTTTTCAATCCTTGTATCTTCTCTTTACCCTTTCACTCTGTATGGTTCATAGTCAGTGTCCAGTAAATATTTTTTGAATTAATGAATCATCAAAAGTAATGTCCTTCCTACCTCTGTTACTGTAAGAATGAAGCCTCTCCACTCTTCCCCACTTTCTGGGTTTTCTGTCTAAAGATGAAAACAGAAAGATAAAGAAGAAAAGACATAAGTGTGAACATTAATACTTTTATTAACTTCAAGCTATTTTAGAATTTCATGTGATTGTTTCATAAGGCTCCAAATCTGTAAGCCATCAAAACCCAGCAAGGTTGACAAAATGCATATCTTTCTTTTGAAGCACACTGTTTTAAAATAGTTGTAATTTTTTAAAGCACTTTAAATTAGTTGAAAGGAAGAAACCATTCATTTTTCTTTTTGCTTAAAACAATGTGTATGTGTTATGAAATTTCAAAACTATTTTCTTTTGTCAGAAGTATATAGCTTCAATCTATCTGCTTACCAAACAGGTAAAAGTATACAAATTTAATTAACTCAAAAAGAAGTAAACATTATTTACTTATTTCTGTAATATGTGAGTTAATGGTTGATCCACCCCGTTGGTATTTAACATTGACTGACTTTAAGTTTGCAACCAGGTAAGACCAATGTTGTTAGTACTTAAAAATTCCCAATTCTTAGCTCTAAATCCTACTAATATAGCCAACATTTATTAAGTATTTATAAGAGGCAGCTACTGTTCTAAGTACTTCACATATTAAATGATTTAATCTTCATGGCAATTCTGCAAAAGTTACTTAAAAAATTTTATTTTATAGATTTGCTCATTTAACATATTTATTGAGTACCTTAAGTGCTAGGCACTATTCTAGGTACTGGTTAATATCAGAAAACAAAATACAAATCCTTGTTCGGGTGGAATTTTGGATCTAGTATGAAGTAATATATCATAAGTATAATAGTGAGAAATATTATAATGTCAGAAGGAAATAAATGGAAGAATCAAATGTAGAGCAGGATACAAGACATTGAGAATGTCATTAGGAGCTAGGGGAGAGGAAAAGGTTGCAATTTCAATAAAATGGTCCAGGTAGGTGGCAGGAAGAGGGATACATCTGAGTAAAGGCTTACCTTTGGATGAAGAAACCAAGACACAAAGGGGTTAAGTAACTTGCCTACAATTACACAGCTGATGAATAAAACATCCACAATTCAACCCTAGGCATTTGACTCCAATCTCGTGTTCTTTAACCACCATATCAGAATCATCTGGGAAGTATGCTTAAAATGAAGAATCTGGGGCCCAGGGTTAGGGGCAGAGCCTAGATTTCCTAAGTACAAGTGATTCCTAGTACAGTATTCCCCCTTACCTAAGGGGATACATTCCAAGACCCCCAGTGGATGCCTGATATCGAAGATAGTACTGAACCCTACATATACTATGTTTTTCCTGTACATACATGCCTATGATAAAGTTTAAGTTATAAATCAGACATAGAGATTAACAGCAATAATGAAATAAAACAATCATCACAATATTCTGCAATAAAAGTTATGTAATGTGGTCTTTCTCTCAAAGTATCTTATTGTGCTGTACTCACCCTTCTGCCCAGGATGGTGTGAGATGATAAAATGCCTACGTGATGAGACGAAGGGAGGTGAATGACGTAGGCCTTGTCGAGGAGTGTTAGGCTACTACTGACCTTTTGATAAGGTCAGAAGGAAGACCATCTGCTTCCAGGCTGCAGTTGACCATGGGTAACTGTAACCACTTTAAGAGCAGGAGTGGAGGGGGACTACTAGAGTCCTCGCAAGGCCAACTCCAGCAACTTCTTATTCAATTGCAAGGTGTTCTCTTTACATTTAACACTATAATTGTTGGCTGACTTTAATTGGCTCACTTTGAATGTCAATTCAAGAAAACCTTTTTTTCTGTGCAAGTGCTAGCTGTACAGTGATGAATTTAACAAACAGATCTCTGTTCGTGTGGGTCTTAGAGTTTCATGAGATTAATACCATCTTTTACAAACTGTGTATATCGAATACACAGTTCTTTTTTGAATTTTTCTAATTGTAACCGTAATGTTCTTTATAGTTTTTTGTTGTCCTTTTCTAACCCAGAATCCAATCCTGGATTACACACTGCATTTAGTTGTCATACGCCACAGTTTCCATAATTGGAAACAGGTGTCTGGTCTTCCTTTGGCCATTCTCACAGTGGTATTTTTGAAGACTATAGGCCAGTTGCCTTGCAAAATATCTCTTGATTTGTGAAATATGGGTTTGTCTAATTCAGTGGTTCCAAACATGTATCATGTTGGACATATCTCAGATTCATCTGGGAACTTGGTGAATATCAATTCAAGAACAAGTTTTTAGAAACACCAGGTGGGATCTCTGACTTTGTCAGAGGACAGAAGTGTATGGTTTCAACGTGCTTGTATACTAAACAAGTGGATGTGCCCTTTCAAATCCCTATTTAGAAAACTGAAGGTTTTGGCAAGAGGCAAGAAATATGAACAAAGAATGAGACTTGGCAGGTCCTCTGACAATTCCTCTTTACCTCAGCCCACTGGGTTGTGAAGAGGCGAATGCTATTTATAACAACAACTTGTTTCCAACTGATTGCGTCTCCTCACTCACCTTCAGTTGCACTTCCTCTTTTGGTAAAACAAGGGTGAATTTTGCACAATTCTTTTCAGTTGAATTCTGGCCAGTAAGGCATGTTAGGTCTATTATGTCTAACTTGTCAACATACTGCAAAGATAAGGGAAATCTCATTAAATTGTTTCATTTCATACATTAGTTCTAGCATGGAGGAATATAAATAATCTCTTCCTTTCAACTGATTTGGACCTTGCATGAAATCCCGGTTTTCAACTGGGCATTGCAACCCTTTCAAACCCAGAGGGCATTTGGAGATGTATTATGTGATGGTGTGCTGGACCTGGCTCACACAGGTTTGCAAAAGCTGATTTTTTAATTTTTAGGAAGTCTGCAATCTGGTCACTAAACATAGCCATTATTAAAAATTAAATTATATGAACAAACAATTATATTAAAAACAAAGGTAACTAAAATTCAAAACTAATTATTTTCTAATTATATTACTACATAGTATTTGCTGTGCTCTTGAGGTTATTTACATCTTCATTTCTGTTTGATGGAAATACTATCTAATGGCGTATTACTGTACCTTTCTTCCCAGTTCACTAAAGTCACATTGATAGGTTGATATCAGCTATGCTGGGAGTATTTATACCATGGAAATTGGCAAACCTTACAAATTAGGGCTAGATTTATTGTGCTAGCAATTTTTTTTTCTGCAAAACTAGATAGTAAATGTGTCAGGCTTTGTGGACCACATAGAATCTCTGTTGCAAATTCTTGTTGTTTTAATACAACACTTTAAAAATGTAAAAAACATTCTTAGCTAGTAGACTGTACAAAATCAGGCCACTGGCTAGATTTAGGTCAAGAACCACAGTTTGCTGGGCTCTGGTCTGGACATAAGAAAGTAAAGGATAAAATATTAATAATGCAGATAAAATGTTAAAGTTTCTTGTGAAACTTTTTCATTGTGAACAGAACAAAAAAATTGACAAAATATTGTCCCATGATTCAGAAACTGTCATGTTATTTAGCAAAGAACTTGCCCATGTCAATATCAAAATAGGCAAAGTTCTAACATGCATAATTATTGCTTTGTTTTCCTCTTATCATTAACATAAACAAAAATACCAGCCAACAATCACGTCAATTGTCATATTTAATAACAATAAATTTATTAGGGAAATAGCAAATTGGAAAACAACTCCATTTGTCAAATTATGATTGAATTGCAATCATAGTTGCCTATGGATCCAAGTTCAGAAAAATCAATGAAATTATCTGTGAGAATCAATTACCTATAGGAAAATTATAATAAAATACAATAGTATATTTTATTTTTTCAACTGTGTGCTACACATCCTTTATATGAGTAATATTTATAATAAACTTGTATACATATATTCATACACATGATTTTTTCAAGAGTGCTGTTACTCAACATTTATCACATCATTGGTTATGAGGATCCTATTAAGAAATTCCTATCTTGGGGCACCTGGGTGGCTCAGTCGGTTAAGCGGCCAACTTGGGCTCAGGTCATGATCTCACATGAGTTTGGTTCCTGCGTCAGGCTCTGTGCTGATAGCTCAGATCCTGGAGCCTGCTTCGGATTCTGTGCCTCCTTCTCTCTCTACTCCTCCTCCACTCGTGCTCTGTCTCTGTCTCTCTCTCAAAAATAAATACACATTAAAAAAAAAGAAATTCCTCTTAACCCAATAAAATTATAATATTTCTTCTGAACAACTGGTATATATGGATTGTTCTGTATGTAAGTGGCCAGACCTGTTCTCTAGTATTGGGAAGATCAGATCCACCTCCAGTAAGTATAGTAGAGTTTTTATGGCATAATTTATTTTTTCTGAATTAGCTAATTCTTGACTTCTCTTTATTTTCCTCTGTTTTGCCCAAAAGAACTTATTTTACTATGTTCTTTATGTGTGTCCTTACTTTATTTTTCTGAATAAAGTAAGGCAGAAAAATAAGTAAATTTTTTTTCAGACCTATTCCTATAATGATGAAGTTGTGGGTAAGTTTGGGTTGACCTATTTTTTTCAGTGGACAAAGAGCAATTAAAAATGGATGGAAAGGTATAAGGGAAGTAGGACAGAATTAAAAATTACACAAGAATCTTTTTCTGATGGACTGTCTAGATTTAAGCTAAGTAAAGTTTGCTGAGACAAAGGAGGAAGCAACAGAGGAGGAAGTGGCCAAATTAGAGTGTCGTAAACGGATCTATTGATTAGAAGAAAGGAAGTTTTGTCTTTTTTTTAAATAGTAGTGTTGAAAAGAGCCTTAAAGACCATCTGTCTAATCCAGCTGCCATCTGATGTTTCAGTCTCCCCCACGGCCTCCCTCCCTGTATTCATCCTGTCTATGTTGGGATATCTCAAACAACATGGAACTCATGCTTCTATGCCACTCTGCTTGCTAGCACCCTTTGCCTTGTATTAAGGCACAGTTGCTCCTCCTGGTAATTTCCATCCAATGGTCCTCATCCCCTTTCTCTGCAATAACATGAAATGAATTCATTGACTTTTTCACATGACCTCCTGACAGCCTTTCAAATATGTCAAGGCAGCTTTAAATTCTTCCCTACTATAAGCTGAATTATCTACACTTCCCACCTATTCTATCTCTGTGTCTCCTCCTGAGACTATAAACCCCAACCCAAATTTCCTAAAGTCTGCACCCTCTTTTAACAAAATGGGTAGATGTACAGTTCTGCAGTATTTCACTGTGACAGTCTGTTCATGGCATAATGGTTAAGAATGCTGGCTCAGGAGCCGGACCTGGACAGTACCCCTTTCATTAACTGTCTGATCTTGAACAATTTCTGAATCCCTAAACGTGACTACTCTCATCTATAAGTGGTGATTAAAATAGTATACCCACTCGGCAGAGTTTTTATGAGAATTAGATGACATAATGTATGTAAATTGCTTGAATGCTTGCTATGTGGCAGCTACTCTCTTAAGTCCTTACATTCATTATCTCGCTTAATCCTTTTGATAACCTCATGTGATGGGTGACTCTTTTTATCCTAATTTCAGGGAACACAGTGTTGTGCACAGGAGAGGGACCCATGGGGACAACATCAAGGACCCCCTTACCCCGTGACCTCCCATTGGGTTAGACCCTGGTTAACATTGGCAGGAGATCAGAAGCTCGAGAGTGAGGTATGCAATTGCATCCTCTGTCAAAGATCTTACCCTTGTCAATGCAGTCATCTTCATACACTTCTGTTCATTGCTCTCCCACTTTTTTTGTTTTTTAAATCCTGGGCATGATAGTAGGGAACTGTTCCTCGCCTCAGAGTTCTGTTCTATCCTTTGTAGTTTTCCTATACCCTGTCCACTGCTTTGAATATAGCATCTTCATTAAACTCTTTTCAAAAATGCCCAAAAAAAGCCAGGAGCCTGGCTTAGTCAGTAGGGCATCAGCTCCGGATCTCAGTTGGGGGGTATGTAAGTTCAAGCCCCATGTTGGGTGTAGAGATTACTTAAAAATAAAATCTTTAAAAAAATGCCCAATTTGACATGTCATCTGTTTCCTACCAGTTCCCTGTCTGATATACTGACACAGAGAGGTTAGGTAACTACCCCAAGAACCCACAGTTCACAGTGGCAGAGACAGGATTAAAACCTTCAAGACCAGGCTGCAGTCACTAAGCTGTACTCACTAGGCTGTACTGCCTCATGCCATGTAGTAAGAAAGCAATAACTCTTCACTTACCCACTACGTGTACTATACAAGGTTGAGACCAGGGTCTTTCATAGTTTTACTGACACTAATAAGAAGTTGGAAGACACAACAGAGGGATTAGTTTTATTAAAATTTATTATGGCATTTGAAAACACCTCCCTATGAATCTTAATCTATCCAGAACACTGGTGAAAGTCATCATTTTAAATTTGTTTTTTGTTTGTTTTTGCATGTTCTCATTATTTTTTCAATTTTTTATTTGAATTCTCATTAGTTAACGCATAGTGTAATACTGGTTTCAGGAATAGAATTGAGCGATTTGTCAATTACATGTAACACCCAGTGCTCAACACATTTTTTTTAAATGACTTCTGGTTAATTTACCACTAATAGCATTAAAATACATGCAGATGGAATATATCACAAAGGCTCTTTTTTCGGTTTCTCTTGTTAGATCTGGACATATAATAATGATGTTCTAAGAACTGTGGGCTACTGCATCCATGATACAAAATGTTTGTATTTAAACAGGTTACTAGATCATAAAATCTCCTACAGGCATAACATTCCACGGGAGGCAAGCATTTGACACTAAAACGCAACATTTTATTTGTGGAGAAAATGAAATACACAGTTTTTGATCTTTGTGGAAAAATTGAAATATAAATCAATTTTTTGAAATTAATACTAATAAATGAATCTCAAAATCTATTGCTATTCTCATGCTTAAACTCTTAGAAGTCCACTTTAGCTGGTTATGTTTTCATCTTCCTTAGAAAATTAAATTGTGACATATTTTATGTTATGAGGATTATCTAGTTTCTCTCAGATAATAACTGCATGATACAGCAAGATAAAAAACTGGGAAAATTAAGGCTATCACTTGGCATTAAGCAAGTTGTATACAGTTACCTAGCTAAAATTTTCACTTTTCAACTAAGTTTCTACTATTGGGATCGGAAAGAAAAAATGCAAAACTAAAGACATGAGTTTATACCTTCTTCTGAGGTGCCCTGGAAACTTTACCATGGGTCTTATATCTGATAGCACCCACAGATATCAATGTTCTTATTTGAATTGGTTTTACTAGAATTCTTTACTCTTGAAAGATAGAAAACCCCAAATGAATAAAACTATATAATAAGTCTATACTGGGAAAAACTGAACTAGCCGAATATGTTTAAGTACTTACTGTTGGACTTTTTTTGTCAGAATAAAAAAAAAGTGTAGTTCCTCTCAACTCTGTCCAATAATGTTTATACTCCTGTGGGAAAGAAATTAAAAGCATTATTTCATTGGTATATATTCAACTATTTTCTTGTTACCACTTTTCTTTGTAACTTCATTAATTGCTGTTTGATAGAAGTTTCTTCCTTATCCTGAGATAAATCACCTGACTTATGACTTAATTTTACATTTAACTCCTTTTTTGTTTATTTATTTGTTTGTTTGTTTTGAGAGAGAGAGAGAGCAAGGAGGGGCAGAGAGAGAGGGAGAGAGAGAGAAAACTCCAAGCAGGCTCTGCACTGTCAGCACAGAGCCCAACACAGGACTCGAACTCACAAACCATGAGATTGTGACCTGAGCTGAAACCAAGTGTTGGACGCTTAACTGACTGACCCACCCAGGCTCCCCTTTACATCTAACTCTTGGTTAAATCCTTCACAAATTTAGTTTAGCATAAGGTGTGAGGTAAGGATGTAATTTGATTTGTGTTTAAATAGATCATTTTTCAAAACTTTCCCCACTGATTTAAGACACTTGACTTTTTGACTTTTTATGTAGGTATCAGTGGAAGCTTGCACCTCTAAGAGAGGCCATTTAGGGGCCAAGATAGGACAAGCATTAAATATCTAGATTCCTGGGGTGCCTGGGTGGCTCAGTTGGTTAAGCATCCAACTTTGGCTCAGGTCATGATCTCACAGTTCGTGGGTTGGAGCCCTGCATCAGGTTCTGTGCTGACAGATCAGAGCCTGGAGCCTATTTCAGATTCTGTGTCTCCCCCTCTCTCTCTGCCCCTCCCCTGCTCGGTCTCTGTCTCTGTTTGTCTCAAAAATAAATAAACTATAAAAAAGTAATTAAAAAATAAAAATAAAAACAAATAAATATCTAGATTCCAGGACAATTGAAAGGGTTGAATAAATTGACACATGTAAAGCTCTTAGCAGAGTACATGGCTTATAGTGTGGGTCCTATAAATAGTGTATGTTTATATAAATAAAGGCAATGTGAATAGCCTTTATTATTTTTATCATAAAAATTCACAGCCTGTATTATTTTTATCATAAAAATAATTGAACATCAAAGCTAACCTTTGAAGTCCAAATTTCATTCATGTGGTAAACATTTCATTATTGCTGCATTCACATTTTTATGGGTTTTATAAAAATACAACTTTTTAGATTTAAAAACTTTAAATAACCTAGTCTCATTTCACTCAAGTGAAAGTTTATTTAAATAAGGGGAATTTACATTCTGTGAAGACTGACTGCATTACAAAAGAATGACAAAGGGGTTTCAAGAATAAAATCCTTCCAAGTGTAAATACTTACCTTCATACCCAGCTCTTTCCAAAAGTATGTTTTTAAAAATTCTAGTTTCATAGACATGTTGATTATTCCTTTTAATAAGCTCAATGTTTATGATATGCTGGATTATCTTGACTTTTATTGAGGATTAATGTAATAGAATTACATTTTTTTCTTATGCTTATAAATGTGAAGACACTTTTATATAATATGGTATTTTGTGTCTCTTTAATACTGACATACCATTTATCCTTTCTTAGACCAGCAAACTGTTTACCTCTTCAGAATTGATGTACTTCTTTTCTCAAAAATGGGAACTCTATAATCCATCTTGTTTTTGTCTTGGCTCCCGCGAAGCTCAAGATTAAATTCATTTTGAATGATAACAATCATCTTTCTCACGTTCTTAGTAGAACTATTTTCTCCCTTTTTCTTCATGGCTGATAAAGTGCTATATTAGTTAGCTTTTACTGTGTAACATGCCACCCTAAAACTTAGTGGACTAAAATAGCAAATGTTTGCTATTTCCCATTACTCTGTGGCTAGGAGTTGTTTGGGTATACTTCACTGTGGCTGGTCTAGGGGTGGCCTCACGCACTTGCCTGGGGTCTTAGCTGGGAATGCATAACTGAGATATATTTGGTCTTTGTTCCCCATTTCCTGACATAAAGATCCTAAAACCCTTCAAACTCCTGAATGGTAGGACTGTTTTTGTTATTCGTAATGAGTCACTTTACATAAAACCTGAGTTTATACTAATGAGATGACTTAGGATGGAACCCCTGGATAGCTTCAGGATAGGTCTGGTGACCAAAAGGACAACTGATTAATGGGTTGGAACTTTCAGCCCCACCCACCAACCTCTAGGAAAAATGGAGGGTACGCTGGGAGATTTAAGTTTAATAAAAACTCTTGAACAATGTGATTTGATAAGACTCCTAATTGGTGTGAACACATTCACATGCTGAGAGGTTGGTACAGCCCAACGTAGTAGGGACAGAAGCATGTGTGCTTGGAGCCCTTCCAGATCTTGCCCTATGGATCTCTTCATTTGCTTGTTCATTTGTATCCCTTACCAGAAAATGTATGTAACGTGGCTTCCTGAATTCTGTGAGCCAGTCTAGTAAATTATCAAATCTTTGGAGGGAATCATGGCAACTCTTGATTTATAGTGAGTTGGTCAGAAGTATAAGGAAGGCTGGGACTTACAGTTGGTGACTGAAATGGAGGGCAGTCTTGTGGGACTGCACCCTTAATTAAGCTGGGGGGTTTGCACTACATCTGGACAGGTAGTGTCAGAATTCAGCTGAATTGTTAAACACCCAGATGGTGTCCAGAGAATCAGAGAATTGGTTGTTGGTGTTGGAAAACACTCCACTGAGACAACTGGAGTCTCACTCCACAGGGTCTTGTCTCCAGTCAAGTAAGCCTAGACTTGTTCACATGCTGTCAGAAGGACAAAATTGGGAGACAGAAAAAAATCCCCAAAAATGCATATAAAAATATATAGAGCAGGGGAAATTTTAATGGGGTTTCTTTTTAGCAGTATGAAAATGTTCTAAAACTAGATAGTGGTGATATTGTACAACTTTCTGAATATATTAAAAGCACTGAATTATAATGATGATGGTGATGACGACGACTGTCGTTTTTCCTCTGCTAGAGTGTACTGCTAGGGGACCAAGGGTAGAGGTAGAAACCAGCCTCCTGCTATTGCTTTATAGAGTTGTTTAAGATTGAATGAAATAGTACTGTGTGTAAAGCACACAGGACCTGGGACATAGCAAGTGGACCATAAATGTTAGCTGCTTAAAAAAAAAAAAGCATTACCTCATCACTCATATTATTTGCAGGTACTTTGCATTTTTCATTATCCATATGGTACTTTTTGAGGATGGTGATTTGTGTGTGTGACAGTGGTGGCATCCAAAAATCTTCAAAATAGATCTCCTTCAATGGAATTATGTATGAGAAGGGGAAGATGTTTTGTGAATCAGAATAATGAAACCCATTGCCACTCACATATGCTTTGAAAGGGAGCCTTCATATTGTCCTCAATAGAGAAATAGAAAACTGCATTGAGAAATTTGGCTTGAGAAGTTGCCAATATATACTGTCTCCATAATCAGGCAGATGTTCTGTCAAAACCATGAGAGTGTCTAGTCACTCTGTTGAAAAGTACTTGGATTTTCTCACGTTTGACTTCTGATTAATAATAAAACAATTCAATGGGGGGGCTTTTTAAAAAATCATCTCTCTTTTTAAGGCTTTCACATCCTGTTCTACTACCTAGAGGTAGGTAAGCCTCTACATTAAGGGATCAAGTCAAAGCTACAGTATAATTTGGAACTAGCATGGGGTGAGGGAGAGTGGGAAGGAGATCAGAATGCAGGCAAATTAGTTGGAGAATTTGATGACAACGTGTGTGGTTTTACTGGAGTATGGCATCTAAGATCAAGTTCAAACTGGAGATGCTATGATTCTTGGAGGAAAAGAAAGCAAGAGAAAACACTGGAGTCAAAGTGTACCACTCTCTTCATTTTCTTAATTAGCCTTATGAGTATTAATCTGCCATAGCTTATCACTGATAGGCAAAGCTTATTGAGTTCTTTATGTATGTACAGGCAGACATCCATCTGTGATTCTAAGAAAAATTACAGAGGTCGTTCAGTCATGAGAGAATGATATGAGCTGGGTAGAATTAATCAGGGAAAAATAAGAGTTTTACTGATAAACAAACATACAGATTCACAGAAAGGATTAAGGAGGGATTGTTAAGTGGGGGAAGAAGCAAGTAGAAAGGCAGTGAGTTGAGAGTAAAGGCAGCCCGGAGGAAAGGTAAGATTAAAATAGTGATAGGCCCCGTGAACTCCAACCACAGCCACAATCTAAGAATAGATCAAACTTGTATTCAGTATGCAGAGACCAGTGGGTCACAGTCTAGATAGAGTTTCTGATAAGCTCTTATATATATACCAGGATAATTCTAAATGAATTAGTTGCGATGAGAAGACTAGTCAGAGTAAATGTTATTTTAACACTGTTATGATGATGACATTCTTATGTTCAAGTGAATAAGACATATTATATATTGTTTTTAATTTTAGCATATCACAGATTAAAGAAATTACGAAATGTTGCCCAAGCTTTTCTTTTTTTATTAAAATTTTTAAAAATGTTTATTTTTGAGAGAGAGAGAGACAGAGACAGTGACAGAGCACAAGCAGGGAGGGCAGAGAGGAAGACACAGAATCTGAAGCAGGTTCCAGGCTTTGGGCTGTCAGCACAGATCCTGTTGCGGGGCTTGAACTCACAAACCATGAGATCACGACCTGAGCTGAAGTCGGACACTTAACTGAGCCACCCAGGTGCCCCTCTATCTTATTTTCAAACAGTTCCAGAAAAATGAGAATTTTCCCCATTTGCGAAAAAACTGTGTTTTCATTGGCATCCTGTTCTGGCATTTAATAGCACTTATTATCAAATAAATCTTCCTGATCAATCCCAAATTCACATGCTGTGGTTTAAGTAAGTCTTTCCACATTATCTTTTCCATGAAGATTATGTATTTTTAATGGGTTCTTGACCTGAGATCCATAAACTTTCTGGAATTGCATTTAAAATGATATATGTTGGTACCTTTTCGTAGGGGCAAAATTCCTTAAATTCTTAAAAGTGCCCCTGTCACAAAAATAGCTGGGATGTGCCTCTAAATGTGTGATTTCCTTACATACCAGTTTACTCCTCGATTATATTTTCTCTAGCTTAAAATGTCCTGAATTCCTTCAACAACAACCCCACTTAACATTCTGCAGAGTATCCCAACTTCCTCTAGCCCATTTTCCTTTTAAAGATATACCCCTGGCTCACCTTCACTTTTAAAGGATCCCTGGCATTTTGCTGCTGCTTGCCTAGAAATCCCACTATTTTCTTTAGATTTTTCTCACAGCTTCTATTTTCGCTAGCTCTCTAGCCCTGTGGCTCTTCTTTGAGTCATATTACCAGTTGACCCTCCAACAACATAGGGGGTTAGGGCGCTGACCCTCCTGAGCAATAAAAAATTCATGTATTACTTTTGACTCCAGAAAAATTTAACTACTAAGAGCCCACTGCTGACCAGAAGCCTTGCCAGTAACACAAACAGTCCATTAACACCTATTTTGTAAGCTATCTGTATTATATATCTATCCTTACAATAAAGTAAGCTAGAGCAAAAGTGTTCTTAAGAAAATCATTGGGGAAAAAGATACATATACAGCATTGTACTATATTTATCAAAAAAATCAGAATGTAAGTGGACCTGCACTGTTCAAACACATGTTTACAAGTCAACTGTACCTATGGATTCAAAACTGATTTTAGTATGTTAATAAGAATATAACAAATTATGAAATGAAAGGAGAATGAATCTAACTTTTAGTGTAAGCCAGGTATTTTATATGTTATCTCTTTAATCCTTGAAACCAGCCTATAAGTAGACATTATTGTCATCCTCTTGCTCTCTTCTCCTTGATGTACAAGTGAAAGATATGTTGCTATGAATTCAAGTGGAAACACAAGTTAATTTCATCGGAAATATTTATATCTATAGTTTATTCTTTCCATCTCAAAGTATGCTTTCTAGGAAAAGGTAGAGTAACAGGTTAGAGAGTCATCACTCCTTACTATAGAATAAACCTCTTAAGGTAGGGTCTTTGTGTTAGATTTATATTCTCTGGAACTTGGTAGGATGCTTGGTGCATAGGGGACACACAATAAACATTGCTTGAATGAATAAATTAGTTGAGCACCTGTTGTATTCCAGGCATTGTACTTTAGGTGGCAAGTCATAGTTTTTCCATTTTATAGTTTGAGACAATTGAATCTCTAGGAGATAGAGTAACTTTCACAAGATCACAAGCAATTTAAGTGGCAAAACCATTAGGTAAAGACATGTTTTACCGATTCTCTAAAATCCTTGTTCTTCCTGCCAACATACCAATGGAATGCTTTCTTTAAATATTAAAAAAAATTATGAGAAAGCTATAAATACTTTGATAAACATTTAATGAATAACCAAATTTAAATTGCAAATTAGAAATTTATTTTACCCAATTCCTCTTTCCTGGCAAAGTAATCATGTGGCTAACCTGTTGGACAAGATAGAATTCACTTTAAAAGCATATAGGAGGGGGGTGCCTGGGTAGCTCAGTCAGTTAAGTGGTCGACTCTTGAGTTTGGCTCAGGTCACGATCTCACAGTTGGTGGGATAAAGCCCACATTGGGCTCCACACTGAGGGTATGGAGTCTGCTTGGGATTCTCTCTCTCCCTCTCTCTTTGTTCCTCCCCTATACATGCTCGTGTGGGCTCTCTCTCTCTCTCCCAAAAATAAACTTAAAAAAATAAAAATGAGAAAAATGAAAAAAATAAAAGCATGTAGGAGGAACCAAAAAATATTCAAACACAACTGACAAATTTAATAATACATGTTTAACAGAATATAAGCCACCACAACTTTACAAAAACCTCAAATGTGCTATTGCAGATATTTTCACAATTTTTCTGTTAATAAATCTTAAGAAAATATCTTATCATTATTAAACATTTTTATGACATTTCTTGAAACACTTAAAGTTTTTTCTACTTTGTTAATTTTAAAATTTCATAAAAATAGACCTAACTTAATGATTTCTTTTTTCATTAGTAACAGGTACTTTCCTGTTTATTTCTCTCATTAATTTCAAATTATCCATAATTGGTATTTTAAAAGCAGTGATTTTAACTTATTTAATTATAACTTTTCATTTTTACATTTTAAAAATATGAACTGCTTTTTGAATTTTGTTAGAATGAATGTATTTATATAGCTTAGTGCACATATTACATATACTACCTATTGTATTAAGTCACTATCTTAATGGTTTTAGAATATACAACTATATTTAATGTTAAACAGTATCAATTTTAGCATTTTCATAATTTTTTTACAAAAGTTTACCATTAAAAATAATTTTACCATTGTTTGTATAATTCAAACAACTGAGAGTAAGAGCAAAACGTTTAATTTCAATCATAGTATTTTGTATTAAATGGTACAAGTCATTGTGGAAGCATATTAGTAAATAGAAAAAAATATCAGAAACATCTTATCTTCTAAGCTGAAATCTTCTGTGATGTTTAAATAAATTGTTTGGAAATGTAGCTTATTGAATTTTTTTTTACATCGGTGATGTAACATTAGAATGTTATATTATATATAATACATACATATATACATGAATATGTTTAAGCCACACATTGTCTTTATAATTATGCAAAATTGGCATCATATTTCTGAGCTCAGGGAAGAGGGTTTAATCACAACAGAAACAAGGTGGCCGTTTGTCACATATCACCATGACACAAACTTTATAAGACAGAAGCTGCTAGTTGCAATGTTACCATCTATGGACTTACCTGGTATTCTGACCGCTTGACTAACAAAAAACCTTCAAAGTACAAAGGTAGAGCGGTAATCTTTAACCTTTCTTGGAAGATCCTGCGAGGAGCTGGTTTTGGGGGCTTCTTATCCATCATACCCTCTTGGTGTGTGGTTTGATTTCAACTATGTCCAGTCTCAAACAAAGTGAGATCTCTTTTGTGTGAGAGGAAAAAGCAACTGTTCAAAGAGGAAGTCCCAACTTGATATTTAACCACCAACAGCACACACACACACACACACACACACACACAGACTTTTTTTTTTCCTTTACTTTTTGTGAGGTGAGAAAGAACAGGCATAGACCAACTTTGAAAGGGCAATCTCTATGTAAATTTAGAATTACTTAAGATTACAGTAGCAAAATAAACAGAAGATTAGTATCACCAGGCGATGAAAAGAACTGATGTGGAGGTTTATGGACTTCAGAGGAGTCATCAAGGTCATATTTGTTTTCTTCCAACTTTTTTTATTTATTGCTCTTCATTTTTATCCCCACGAGACATGACTTGAATTAACTCGGCTCCATTAAAAATTATAGGATAATTTTATTAGTACTATTTCTGTTGTAAATTAAGACTGAGCTTTGCTTACATTTTTTTAAAGAGTGGCGTTCCTTATCCCATGCCTATTTTGGTGGTCCACTAAATATAAACCATGTGGGAACATGGGATTTTTTACTTTTTTGTCAATAAGAATTTTGAGTTCATGGGTTACCAGCTGGCAAAATATATCTGGCAGAGAAAGCTGTAATATTTTAAACTTTTATTTTGTTCTTTTATGCTTTCTGAGCTGTGGATCACTGATGCTATGATGCATAGATGGGGTCTCTATGGTTATCCAGTAAGATTTAGAAAGCTACACTGGGGCCCAAATGCATTTAGTAGTTGCATGTGGGAAACAGTCCTTTAGAGACTGGATTTGGCCCAGCACTGTGCAAGGAATGATGGGGGAAGGGAACACTGGAAGGAATTGTGGTACATTTTGTAGGGATCCTGAGAAGTTCCACCATTTCTTATTTCATCCTCTGTATTTCGGAATTACTATAAATTTAGTATAGCCCAGGCCTGAGCATTCTCCCCAGTTAGATCAGCCGATTCTTAGAAATCAAAATAAGGTAGGAATCTCCAGTCTGATTCTCCTTTCCTAATGCAGATATTACATGGTTTCCCCCACCAGTATAGGTTCCTTTGGATCTGCAGCTGTAGATGTGTGCAGCCAAATTGTCTACAAAGTGAGGTATAGCAATATAGACTAATTATCAGTAAAACAGAGGAAAGTGTTTAATGAATCATCCAAAATAAAAAGTTTGAAACAGAAATTGGGAGTTGAAGATTCAAAATTACTCCCTTTCTTTAATATAAAGTTTATTTTTTTATTTTGAGAGAGAGAGAGAGAAAGAGAGAGAGCATGAATGGGAGAGGGGCAGAGAGGGAGAGAGAGAGAATCCCAAGCAGGCTCTGTGCTGTAACTGCAGAGCACCAAGTGGGGCTCAATCTCACAAACAGTGAGATCATGACCCGAGCCAAAATCAAGATTCAGATGTTTAGCCGACTGAGCTGCCCAGACACCCCTCCTCTGCTTTTATCATGTGTCGAGACCTCCTCCCTATTATTACTCAAATTTTCCAATGATAAAACACAAGTCCTGCTTTTTTTTTTTGAGATAAAACCACACTAATTTTTAGTTTCAATATAATAGGAAAATGAATTGAATGACAAAGGAAAACCTCCTGATTTGACAAATGACCTAATCCACCTTCTTGGCAGCTGGTAGCTGGTGTAACATGGGGAGGAAATGAAAAGAGAGATAAGAACAGAGAATGGAAAGAAGGGGAGGGAGATAGGATGCTGTAAATCAGCAGTGGTTGGAATATGAGAAAAATAGTCACTGGCATTGTGGCTAGAGAGTTTCATGGGAGAAAAGAATGCTTCTAGAAAAATGTAAACATAGGAATATTTCTGAGAAATAATCATCCAGTTAATTATGTCTTTCTTACCTACCATATGAAAAAAATAAACAAATTAGAGGAAAACCAGTTTAACAGCCTCTGGAAGTTGCTTTGGTTTGCTGATTTGCAAGTCATATTACTTGTTAATATACCAATGTTCAAATTATGTCTCCCTAAAAAAAAAAAACTATGAGATGCAAAAATCCTGAAACATTATTAGCCAGTTAGACCCTGTGCACAGTTTCCAACTGCATCATTACAATGGAAATCCTCTGATAGATATCTCAAATTTTAGGTGGTAAAAAATGAATTTGTAGGTAAGAAATCATAGTAGAAAAGTGTTTGGGTATAAACAGAATAGCCAATTTTGCTACTAACCAGCTCTGAGCCCTTGAACAAACCGTTTAACTTATCTAGGATCACAACTTCCTCCCTCATCTCAAGAGCTGTGATAGGTTTCTCAGTAGTCTCCTACTTTCACACTTTTTCTTCTCTGATTCATTTAAAATGCAGTCTATTCAAGTCACTCCCCTGCTTAAAACACTTTTATAGATTCTCATTACTTTTGGGCACTCTTTTATTTCTTTCAGTTAACCTACATATTGAGCACCAATATGTGCTCAAGCATAGAATACAAGATCCTTCATAATAGGGCCCCTATATATTGAAACTCCTTAAAAGAATACTCTCTCCTCTAGTAACTTTGTTTAATTCCAATAGGCTCCATACCTCATGGTCTTTCGCATCTCTCCTCATACCTTCCAAATCACTGTATATCTTGTTTGGATGCCCTTCATTCTTCTTAAAATGATAGCTCCCTGCTCACCCTTCAAGACCTCAGTTGAACATATCCTTGTCCGTGAAGATTTCCTGATTTCCTGAAGCCTTCCCCATCTCCAAGGAGAAAGTTTATTGCTTTCATCCTGCATTCCACAGCATCTTACAGACTTTTTATTACAGTATTTGTTCTACCGTATTTTAGTTGTTGGTATACATTCTGTATCAACAGGAAACTAAATTTTTCAAATACAGGGATTGTGTTGAAGTTGATAGGAAGTAGATTGCAGTAACCATTGATTAAATGACTAGCTTCCAGTTGGAAAACACAGTTCTAATTTGGGAGCTCTTAGTCTCCGCTGTGAGGGAAGCTTCTTTTTTTCTGATATGTGTGACCATTGGTTGGCATAGGGTTCTTTTGTTGCTGTGTAGAACAATCATGTTACTGTCAAACTGCTGGACATTCATTAAGTCCAATTATCATAGCCATCATTAGCTCTATGAACAGGAGTTTGTGTTATACATTAGATACATGGCTAAAAATTCAACAACTTTGAATGAAGTAAAAGATTAATTCATATAAAACCAAAATCTCAGTGCTCTTTTGAGTCATCCATATTATAATGCAATTCAAATGAATACATATTTTTATAACAGTTAAGGTTCTCTAAAGTACTTTACTATCCACTTATTAGAAATGATTCAATCAATCACTCTGTAGTGGAGCCTCCAACCTCTCACCTGTACTTCCCAATTTCTGGTCTTCTTTTCACTTAACGTTTATTGATGGTTTATTGCCATTTCCATCACAATTCATTGCAGTGAATTTTGAAGATGTTTGAATACATTTATGTTTACAATCCATAACTGAAGAATACAGCTTTAATGTTAATGATTATGTGGATTAATTTGTGGCATTGTGAGTCATAGTTACTAAAAACAAATTTCTACTAGGTGTTTTGGGGCAGAAGAAAAAGGCAAGGCATCACTGTTTAGAAGTGATATTAGTAGCTCTGTCAGAGTGGTTTAATTTGCTGCCACAATTTTTAGGATAAAGAGTTGCATCTAGGATAAGAGTTTTTCTAGTTATATGTTCTCACTATTTTTGTAGTGTAGGGTATTATATATATTATTGAGAAGTGTTTCTTGGATGTCACATACATGCAGGACACATACTGGTTTCTAAGTGAGATAAACCATTGCGTAACAGGAGCTTTAATAGAAACTGAAATTTCCAGATAGGCTGATAGTTTGGGAGGTAGAGCAATAATGAATTTAGTTTTAACCATATCAAGCTCAATGTAAAGAAAGGTTAGGTCTACATTTTTCTTCTTTGCTTCATTTGAAACCCACTAGTGCTGCTTTCTGGGATAATGTAAGCTGGTGCTCAGTATCCATTCCAGCCCCTTCAAAGTGTGCCATTATTATTTTTTAATGTTTATTAATTTTTAACATTTTTAATGTTTGTTTTTGAGAGAGATAGACACAGCACGAGCAGGGTAAGGGCAGAGAAACGGGGAGACACAGAGTCTGAAACAGGCTCCAGGCTCTGAGCTGTTAGCACAGAGCCTGACACGAGGCTTGAACCCGTGAACCGTGAGATTATGAGCTGAGCTAAAGTTGGACACTTAACCGACTGAGCCACCCAGGTGCCCATAATGTTTATTTTTGAGAGAGAAAGAGAGTGAGTGAGTGCATGTGCACATGAGTGGGCGAGGGGGAGGGGGAGGGAGAGGAAGACAGAATCTGAAGCAGAAGAGAATCTGAATCTGTCAGCATGAAGCCCAACATGGGGCTCAGGACCACGAACTGGGGAACTTTTGGATCATGACCTGAACCGAGTTGGGTGCTCAACCTGAGCCACCCAGGCACCCCAGTGTGCCATTTTTTACTGCAGAGGCTAAAGAGCTAAAAACTACATATCCAGACTTTGTTTTTGGAGCTGGAGTTGGGTAGCAAGGTAGAATGGAGACAGAATTTATTCTTGATTTGCCCTTTTGTTTTGTTTTTCCTCTCGGGCGAAGCATGGTCTGTAGGCATCTAATTTTTCTGTTGCAATACTATCAGAAGTCTCAGTAGTTGATCACTAGTTTCATGGGTGGTGAGAGTCAAAGCATGGAACATCAGTTTTCTGGTACCTGTCATGGTGAGTATGATGTGTTTCTGGGGCCAGCAGCTACAAGGACGCTTCCTGTTCATGGAGACTTCTTATTTGTTGTGGCTTCCTAGACACAGCACTTTTGTAACTGAAGTGACTTCCTGATTGTGCAGTGCCAGTGTCGTTCTGGAGACTCCAGCATCACCATTAGCTTCTCAGTTTTTCAGTTTGCTTCCTGACTGTACAAGCAGCAGCTGGCTCTTGGTGTTCAGTTCTGCAGAGTGTCTTTAGGAATCATTCCTGAAAGCCCCAAATATGTTATTTCTCCATCCATCCCAACAATTCTGTAAACCTATAAATGCCTATTGGTAGATCCCCTTTTTTTTGCCTAAATTAGCTATTATGAATTCTATTCAATAGAACTGAACCCTGATCAATATAGTTCTGCACTGTCTACAAGAAGAAGTGAAAATTTATGCTAACACGGAAGGTGTTCGGTAATCTAGTTCATTTTGCAAACATTACTACTCTACAGTATGACAGATTTTCTGTGTCAACAGCACATCGTTTCCCTTTTAAAAAATTTTATTTATTATTTTTAAAGATATTTAATGTTTATTTATTTTTGAGAGTGTGAGCAGGGGAGGGGAAGAGAGAGAGGGAGACACAGAATCTGAAGCAGGATCCAGGCTCTGATCTGTCAGCACAGAGCCAGATGCAGGGCTCAAACTCACAAACCATGAGATCATGACCTGAGTCAAAGTTGGATGCTCAACCAACTGAGCCACCCAGGTGCCCCTATTTATTTATAAAATAATAATTTTTTGTTTTTTTTTGAGAGAGAGAGAGAGAGAGAAAAAAAAGCACATGTTGGGGAGGGGCTGAGAAAGAGGGAAAGAGAATCCCAGCGCTGCCCAGTCAGCTCAGAACCAGACACAGGACTCAAACACGAACTGTGAGATCATGACCTTTCTGCCTTATGCCTTTGCTTGCAGCAGTTTCTTTTCCTACTTCCTTTACCCTTTAAATCTCTTACTGTTAGCTACTGTCTACAAGCTATAGTTTGGGCACTTTATTGTTTATGAATTTCTATAGGCACTTGAATTTACAAACATCTCATTTATCATGGTTTATAAATACTTAAAATAATTTCTTAATTTTTCCTAATAAATGGAAAGCTTACTTATAGAAGTTTTAGAAAAAACAAGTCTTCAGGCATAAATTAAAAAAACGAAAATCACATGCCGTTCCACCATCCACCATTAGCACTGTTTGGATGGGTACGATCACCTTTTTAGCACTTTATCTCTATTTGTGTATATTTATATAATCATATAAGTAAATGATATTTGATAAACTACATTTTTTCATATATCTAGAGCACACATCCGTGTCAATAAGTACTAGCGTTCATTATTTAAATTTTTGCCTAGTACCACTGAGGTAATTTAAGTCTTTGCAAGGCTAAAATTATAATGCAGAAAGTTTTAAGCTTTTGAAAATATAATTGTGCTTTTTGAAAGTTTATTTTTTTTAATGTTTGTTTTATTTTTGAGAGAGAGAGAGCACACAGGGGAGGGCAGAGAGAGAGAAGATACAGAAGATCTGAAGCAGGCTCTGTGCTGAGAGCTGGAGAGCCTGATGTGGGGCTTGAACTTATGAGCCATAAGATCATGACCTGAGCCAAAGTCAGATGCTTAATGGACTGAGTCACCCAAGAGCCCCTATTTCTTTCTTTAAAAAAATTTTTTTTAAGGTTTATTTTTGAGAGAGAGAGAGAGAGAAAGAGAGGCAGAGCATGAACAGGGGAGGGGCAAAGAGAAGGGGAGACACAGAATCTGAAGCAGGCTCCAGTCCAAGCTGTCAGCACAGAGCCCCATGTGGGGCTTGAACTCACAAACCCCAAGATCATGAGCTGAGCCAAAGCTGAATGCTTAACCGACTGAGCCACCCAGGCGCCCCTAAATGTGTTTTAAATGACAAAAGCTAATTTTTCAGAATTATGCTGACTAGAAGGAAACTACAGCCAACAGAATGGAGATTCAGAGAATATTTATTAAAATTTTTTTTTTATAAAGAAACTCTACCAGCAGTGTGGGGTTCAAACTCTCTACAGAGCCAGTTGCCCCTGTTGTGTTCTTGTGAAGAGAAACAATGTCAGTATAATACAATTCAACTGCAACTAAGAATCAAACACTTGGCATAAAGGTAACCGTAAAGATTTTCACACAGCACTGTATAATTAAGAACTCATGGGGACTTTTAACTCATTGTGTAGAATTGTTTTTGTGAACATTGCTGCCACCTACCTGCATATTGCAAGCACACTTTATTAATTTGGCAATTAGAGTCTTACTAGAGCATTTCTATTTAGTAGAGAAAAGGCTACTTAAAGTGAATACACCTAACACATGGAGCAACATTTGACAGTAAAGAATTTTAAAAATTGAAATGTTATATTAATAAACTCCAAAATTATACAAATAAGTTTATTTCACTTTAGCAAATTGTTATAATTGAAATATTTATAATTTTTACAAATTGATTTTTGGAGTCTAATTTTTTTCTGACAAAATTCTCCTATAGTAATTTGCTAATATTTTCACTTTTGACTTTTGCATAATAATACTTTTTTTGCAAAAATTTTGGGAACTTCAGTAATTTTATTAATGTCACTTTGCCCTATCATTTTAGTATGAAAAGTTTCAAACATACAGAGAAGCTGAAAGAGCAGTATTTTTATCTTTTAAAGTTTATTTATTTATTTATTTAGTGAAAGAGAGACAGACAGAGACAGTGCAGCTGGGGAGGGGCAGAGAGAATCTCAAGCAGGCTCCGTGCTGTCAGTGTAGAGCCTGATGCTGGGCTCAAACTCACCGCGAGATCATGATCTGAGCCGAAATTCGACACTTAATGGACTGAGCCACCCAGGCATCTCTGAAAGAGCAGTATTAATAAACACCTACACATCTACCATGTAGTTTCAATAATTGTTTTTTGCCAGATTTGCTTTAACTGTATCTTTTTTTTAACTGAACCATTTCAAAGTACTTATAAACATCACATTTTACCCCTTAATGCTTCATATGTATATCTTTATCCTAAAAGAATAAGGACATTATCTTATATCAACACGGTAGCATTATAATATCTAAGAAAATTTTACATTTCCCTGTCATTTAATAATTACTATTTTAGTTTTCCACTGTTTAATGCTCTTTATGGCTTCGTTTTGAATCACACTCTTACCCTAATTCACACATTGCATTTGGTTGATCTCTCTGTCTATTGGTCTGACCCCCTGCGCTTGCGCAGATGAATCAGAAGTGCCAGAGGTGGAGTGCCTGGGTGGCTCAGTCGTTGAGCCTTAGACTTAGGCCATGATCTCGCAATTCATGGGTCCAGCCCTGCTTCAGGCTCTGCTGTCAGCATGGAGTCAGCTTTGGATCTTCTGTCCTCCCGTTCACTTGCTCTCTCTAAAAAATAAATGAACAAAAACAAACAAGAGAAAGTGCCAAAGGTGACCTCAGCTTCATTATATGTTAAAATGCCTTCTGAATATTTATCCCAAGTCCTAATAAAAGGTGCCTGCTTTCCCTTGTTGGAGAGACACTATTTTGGAAATTATTCCCTGTGATCTCCTTGTTTGTACGAATAAAGTTGACCTTATGAGGCAACTCCACCTGGTGTAGTGTGTCTATAAATCACCAAGGAGTAGGCCCACCTTGGTTTGGTAACACTAACATTAATTTTTCAAGTCCAGTTCCTTGAGGTAAAATATACAGTAAAAGTCATCCTTTCTTCAGGAGCACAGTTCTGAGAGTTTTGACAAAAACATAGAGTATCATAATGAAGACAGACTATTTCCACCATCATAGAAATGTTCCCTCCTTGGCCTTTGTTGTCAGCGTCTTCTACCCCCAACTTCATCTCCTGGCAACTATTGGTCTCATTTCTATTTGTATAGTTTCATGAAGTTACATATATGGAATCATACAGCAGGTTGCCTTTGATGTCTGGCTTCTCTTACTTAGCTTTTGAGATTCATCTAAGTTGTTGCATGTTTCAGTAGTTTGTTTTTATTGCTGAGGAATATCCTGCCATATGGATGAACTACAATTTGTTTATCAGTTGATGGGCATATTACCAGTTTGAGTTTATTATAAATAAGGCCAATTTTACATTTTAATAGTAATTGTGTTACAATTTCTAGAATAAGTTCAGTTTTAGAGCGCAAAATTTCTAAGGTCTAAAATATTCTTTAAAATAGTTTTAACCAATTTTAAATCATATGCATAAAATCCTAAGCAACTAAAAGTTTCTCCTACTCTCTTAAGTTCCATTTCTGGAAACTTTATTTCCCCTATACACATCTAACACACATAATTCCACAGACTGATAGACACGCACACACACACACTCCTCACCTAGATAAGTAGTTGTGTTGGAAAACTTCACATAGAAGTTCATAAAGCGAGATCTGGATGTATTGGGGGGGAGGCAGGGGCCTATAAGGACAAATCTAGGTTTTAGTCCATCAACTAGCAATCCTATTTTAGGATGCTAAAACCACTGTGGGGCTATTAAATAGTAGGACAGATGCAGAGGGAACTGAAAAGTTTGTTTGGGGATGGTGTAATCTCCGTAACTTTTGGTTTCAATAAAGCGTTGCTCCATTTTCTCTGAAGTTACTACTAACACCCTTTGTGCCCTGCATTCCATACCAGCATGTTACTGCATTTCAAGTTTCTCTGAGAGTTACTGTTTCCAGTGGAAACAGGGGATATCATTTTACATGTGGAAATTTACATTGGTGATTGTGCTTTCTCACTGAGAAGTAAAAAGAGTGTAGTGATAAAGTGCTCAGTTCTGGAATCAGAATACCAGGGTTCACCCCCAGTTCTGGCGTTTAATGGTAGTGTGAATATGGGGCAGTTACTCAAACACTATTCCAGTTCTGTTGTCTGTTAGATGGGGATATTAGTTGTCTTCTCTTAATAGGAATCTTTCAAGAATTAAATAAGTTAGTGCATGGAGAGCATTTAGGAAAAAAACAGCATATTGTGTGCACTGAATGATAGTTTTTTATTATAATCTATTCCAAATATGACAACATCAAATTATATCATGTAGTCTGATGGGCAAAACTCTATAATAAAACCAAGCATTATTTATTGAATTCTTACTATGTTCCGGGCATGTCACCTAGATATTAAAATTGAATTAATTCAGTATCTCAGCAACTTTAATATTATTCCCATTTTACAGACAAGGGACTTGAGAAACAGTTTAATCAACGTACCATTATGGCAGAGTTATTGGGAGTAGAATGGAACCCAGTCTGATTGTAGAATTAATATATAGTCCTCTATCCTACCAAAAATAAACCTTAGAAGGTGATAACATTTGTTAAATCATTACATGTTTAAAGAGTTGATTAGTTCAATTCTTGATTAATGAATTTATTCAATAAGTAATGTATTTTCTGATTAAAATTCCTGGGCAAATTTTTACTAAATCACAAAAAATAGAATGTAAGTTTCATAGGATCATAAAATGGTCAAGTCTTCAGAGCATCTATAAGCTCTCCTATTATATAACTATATAAATAAGGAAACACCCAGAATAGTGCCACAATTTTTCCTAGATGATACAGCTAGTCACTGAGTATATTGCAAGACTACTGATTTAGGACACCTTTCAGGACATTATACTTAAATGACATATATTTACCTAAGTCATTTTGTTAGCAACGCTTCATGAAAGTATTACCCACATATCTGAAAGAAGAATACATCATTATCACCATCAACATTATATTACTTTCAGAGGTGGTGCATAGATGGGCTCCGTGTGGAGGAAGAGCCCGCACAATGAACTATTTCCTTTCAAACGAATTCTGCAATTTTTACCTCTTATCCTTCCAATTATTATTTTTCACTCTGTAATAGAACCACTGACAAACATTACACCCGGATCAAGAGTAAATAAAGGCTGTTCTCGAGACGGTGCCAGCTGAGAACAGCTTCACATAAACACCCGGCTTTAAGTTCAAACCCTCGATTGCTTGTGCAGCGAAAGAGGAAGCATTTAGAGAAAGGGAGGGCGGGGCTACGGGAAAGATGGGGCGGGGCTGCGTCGGGCGCTGCGAGGGGCGGGACTGTTGGAGTGTCCAATGTGAGGGCGGGCCTTTAACGGCTTTCTATCGCCTTGAGCTGTTCGTTTTGCGCATGTGCAGACCGTTTCAAACCGCGGAGAGCGCTGGGAGCGGGTGTTCCTGAAGAGTCGAGCCAATGGGTGAAGAGCGTCGGTAGCGCGCGTACTGGCTCGCAATTCCTTCAGTTTTGCCACCTCCCACCTCAGGGGTGCTCCTGGGGTGCCGCCTAACTGCTCCTCCGCGACTCTGTAGGTGCCGGGCTTCTTCGATTCACTGCCCGCGAGGGCTTGCGTGCCAGACACCCGCCGCGGGTGGGGCTGGTTCGGAAAATGGCCGCGACGGGTCTGGTAAGTGCTGGTTCCTGCAGTTTCTGCGCACCTACGCTCGGGGGGGCGGGAGAGAATGAAAATGTTGAACTGTGTGTGGCTTCTTGAGGATTTCAGTGGGAAAGCCCGCCAAGTTTTTGAGATCAGGGCTGATCGTGTGCCCTAACTCTCGATAGCCAAGAGTTAACTTCCTTGTATTGTTTCCTCAAAGGTTCCTTTTAGTTCTGGTTGTGATGGCATCTTTCTCCAGAGAGTCTTGTGATTTCTACTCTTTTGGTCTAACTCTAGTTCCGAGTCCTCCAAATAATTTTCTGTCTATAGAAGTATTGAAACGCCTTAAATGTGTGGATTTGCCGGTCTGCAGAAGGATATTATTTGTGGAGTGTCTGTTATGGATAAAGTTTTCTGAAAGGCACGTTATTAGTTAAAAAATGCTTAAGATATGAATGCCTAAGGGGAGGTGGGAACTCATTTTTTGTTTACGTGTTACTGGACTCTCTTATTCAGTATTCTGTATTTCACACTTTGCTCATGGTTACTCTGTATTATACAGCCCATATCAGCCCCTGCCCCAAACTTGTGTTTTCTACTTTATCTCCCTTTTAAAGATAAATCTTCATCAGTTATCTCCCATTTATATACAGTTATAAAGGAACGCTTGTTTGCATAAAGATGTGTAAAAGAATGCCGTAGAGTGTCCTTTTAATGTGAGCACATACATTGTTTACATTATATAGAATTAAAAAGGAATACAGGCATTTTCATTGTAGGAAGAGGAGGGGAATAAAATTTACCAAATGCCCACGGTTCCTTTTTTTAAAGAGTTTATTTTTTTAGAGCAGTCTTAGGTTCTTAAAACTAAGAGGAAAGTACAAAGATTTTCCATATACCCCCCTTACTCCCACACCTGCATAGCTACCCCTGTTGTTAGTATCCCCTCCTAGAACGCTATATTTATTACAATTGATGAACCTGCATTGACACATCAATATCACCCAAAGTCCATAATTTACAGTAAGGTTCTGTACTTGTACATTCTGTGGTTTTGGACAAAAGTCTAATGACATGTATCCATCATTATGGTATCCTATATTTTTACTACCCTACATATCCTCTGTGTTCTGCCTATTTATCCCTCCCTCCCCACTCAACTCTGGTAACCACTGATCTTTTTACCACCTCCATAGTTTTGCTTTTTCCATAATGTGATATAGTTGGAATCCTACATACATAGCTTTTTCAGATTGACTTCTTTCATTAGTATGACACATTTAAGATTTCTTCTTGTCTTTTCATGGCTTGGTAGTTCATTTCTTTTTTGGTGCTCAATAATATGCTATTGTCTGGATGTACCACAGTTTATCCATTTACCTAGTAAAGGACATCTTGTTGCTTTCAAGTTTTGTCAATTATAAATAAAGTTGCTATAAATTTGTGTGCATATTCTTGTGTGGACATAAGTTTTCAGCTTCTTTGGGTAAATAACAAGCAGTATGATTGCTACGTAATGGTAAGAGTCTGTTTAGTTTTGTAAAACCCCCCAAGTCTGCCTTCCAAAGTGACTGTATACCATTTTGCATTAAAAAAATAAATGAGGGTTTTCTGTTGTGCCATATCCTTACCAGCATTTGGAGTTGCCAGTAGTTCCAGATTTTGGTCATTCTAATATGTTTATTGGTATCTCATTGTGGCTTTTAATTTGCTTTTTCCTGATGACATATGATGTGGAGCATCTTTTCATATGTTTATTTTGCCATTTGTACATCTTACCTGAGATATAAGGTCTTTGGCCCATTTACTTTTTAGTTGGGTTGTTTGTTTTCTTATTGTTGAGTTTTTAACGTTCTTTGCATATTTTGGATAATAGTCTCCTTATCAGATGTATCTTTTGCACATATTTTCCACTCATTCTTATTTTTCAGTTTTTTTTTTTTTTTTTTTAGACCATGTATTTTATTTGGGTCAAATGGCAACAATTCATTCTTTTTCATCGCAGAGTAGTATCCCTTTGTGTATATATACCACATCTTCTTTATCCATTCATCAGTCAGTGGACATTTGGGCTCTTTCCATTTGGCTATTGTTGAAAGCACTGCTATAAACATTAGGGTGCAGGTACCCCTTCGAATCAGCACCCCTGCATCCTTTGGATAAATTTCTAGTCAATTTCTGGGTTATAGGGTAGTTTTGTTTTTACTTTTTTGAGAAATCTCCATACTGTTTTCCAGAGTGGCTGCACCAGTTTGCATTCCCACCAACAGTGCAAAAGGGTTCCCCTTTCTCTGCATCCTTGCCAACATCTGTTGTTTGCTGAGTTGTTAATTTTAGCCAGTCTGACCAGTATAGTTTTGATTTGTATTTCCCTGATGATGAGTGATGTTGAGCATCTTTTCATGTGTATCATGTATCTTTGGGAAAGTGTATATTCATGTCTTCTGCCCATTTCTTCACTGGATTGTTTGTTTTTTGGGTGCTGAGTTTGTTGAGTTCTTCATACATTATGGATACTAACCCTTTTTCCGATATGTCATTTACAAATATCTTTTCCCATTCCATTGGTTGCCTTTTAGTTTTATTGATTGCTTTTTATCTTGATGAAGTCTCAGTAGTTCATTTTTGTTTTTAGTTCCCTTGCGTTCAGAGACCTGTCAAGTAAGAAGTTGCTGGGGCCGAGGTCAAAGAGGTTGCTGCCTGTTTTCTCCTGTAGGATTTTGATGGTTTCCTTTTTCATTAGGCCTTTTATCCGTTTTGAATTTATTTTTGTGTATGGTGTAAAGAAAGTGGTCCAGTTTCATTCTGCATGTTGCTGTCCAGTTCTCCAAGCACCATTTGCTGAAGAGACTTTTTCTCCATTAGGCAATCATGTTTTTAATTACTAAGAATTTTTCTTGGTCTTTATTTAGTTATTTAGTGTTTACACTATATCACTTTTGTTTTATGAGTCTAGTATTTCAAATCTCTCTTGAAGGTACTAATTAGAGTGTTTTTTTTTTGAAGGTTTTTCTTTCTCTCTTTTTTTAAAATAGAAGCCTAGTTGACACTCAGTGTTATATTAGTTTTAGGTGTACAACATAATAATTCAACAAGTTTCTATGTTGGGTTATGCTCTTTTTTCTTATTCTTGGTATCAGTTTTCTCTTGGCCCTTTTTCTTCTCCATTTTTAAAATTTATATCTTGATATTCCTTTTTTGTTTTAGAGACCTCTAATTGTCTGGTGATCCATAGATGCTGGTGATATTAAGGCAGACAGTAGAATACAGTTTTTTAGCTCTCTGTTTATAGGGATAGGGTATGTGGGGGGTCTGTTACTCTGTTTATTCCCCTCCTCACTCTTATTCTCCTTCATATTTTGAGTTTAGTAGTTCTGCAATGTTATGGCTTTTTCCTGGACAGATCAGCTTTACTCCTCATCAAAGACTGGATCCTCTGAGCTAAATTTTGGCTGCTACTGCTTTTATTCTGTTTTATCAGTAAGCATACTTTATTTTCCATCTACTATAAATTTGTTAAATTTGTTTGTTAACAGATGGTCCTCTCTTCCACCGTCTTTTTCATTGTTCTATGCCATTTTAGCCCTTAACTATTATCTTAGAGGGATTTTCCTGCAAGGAAAGGAGGTAAGTAGATACTGCTTGCCAACCAGCTTGAATTATCAGAAGCCCAGATAGTTGGGATTTTGATGATGGGAAAGGTATGGGGGTAGGTGGAGGAAGGGGAGGAAGATGGAATGAATACCAGGATGAACAAAGCAGTTTAAGCAAAGATTTTGAAACAACGGATACGAGGCCGTTCTCCTTCACTTGATCCAGAAGAATTCCTCTTTATGGTACTACTATATAGGCAATTAGCAAAACTTCCTGAATGAACAAATGGAGAACTTAACTTTTCACCAGTTTGATGATTTACTTTTCTTTCAGGATCATCTCAAAAATGACTACAGAAGAAGATTTTGCCGACCTTCCAGGTGAGTTACGTATTTAGCTTTTAAGGTCATTTTTATTTCCCTCTTTAGGAAGTGATTTTTAAATGAAGAAGGAAAAAATTACTTCTGTCTAACATAATGATTTTTGTGCCCACTGATTAAGTATAATCATCTTAGTGATTTTATGTTAACAGAGATAATGCAAGCACTGTAATGACTACTTAGTGGCAGTGAGAAGAGAAATTCACCTGATAAATGATGGATCAGGAAGAGGCAGTCTCAGTTCTAAGTGACAGCCATGGGGAAAGCAGTCTATAGAATGGATTGAATTGTAATATTACAAAGATAGAGCTTATTTGGTAGGGCTAAAAGAAAATGTGGGTATAGATTATAAAAGGACAATAGAAGGATCTTTGTGGTGTGGAACTGTAGAGTATCTTGACTGTGGTGATGATACCTGAACCTATAGATGTGATAAATGGCACAAATCTAAATAGGAACATAAACACACAAATGAGTACAGTTGATCCTTGAACAACTTGGGGGTGAGGGTTGCTGACCTCTGCATGGTTGAAAATCCTCATACAGCTTTTGACTCCCAAGAAACTTCCTATTAAAGCCTCTTGTTGCATAGAAGTCTTACCAATAACATAAATAATACAATAATACAATAAAATAAGCTAGAACGTAGAAAATGTTATTAAGAAAATCATAAAAGAAAATACATTTACAGTGCTGTATTTATTGATGCAGTAAGTTTATTTTTTTAAGTTTTTAAAATTTTAATTCTAGGATAGTTAACATACAGTATTAGTTTCAGGTGTACAATATAGTGATTCATCAATTCTGTACTTTATTATTCAGGGCTCATCATGATAAGTGTACTCTTTTTTTTTTGAGGCAAATACTTAATATAGTTTATTTGTTTTTTATAATTTACATCCAAGTTAGTTAGCACATGGTGAAACAGTGATTTGAGGAGTAGATTCCTTAAGCCCCTTACCCATTTAGCCCATCCCCCCTCCCACAACCCCTCCAGCAACCCTCTGTTCTCTGTATTTAAGTGTCTCTCATGTTGTGTCCTGCTCTCTGTTTTTATGTTATATGTGCTTCCCTTCCCTTATGTTCATCTGTTTTGTATCTTAGAGTTCTTGAATGAGTGAAGTCATACGATACTTGTCTTTCTCTAATTTCGCTTAACATAATACTCTCTAGTTCCATCCATGTAGTTGCAAATGGCAAGATTTCATTCTTTTTGATTGCCAAGTAATACTCCAGTGTGTGTGTGTGTGTGTGTGTGTGTGTGTGTGTGTGACACATCTTCCTTATCCATTCATCCATCGATGGACATTTGGGCTCTTTCCATAATTTGGCTATTGTTGATAGTGCTGCTATAAACATTGGGGTGTGTGTGCCCCATCAAAACAGCATACCTGTATCCCTTGGATAAATACCTAGTAGTGCAATTGCTAGGTTGTAGGATAATTCTATTTTTAAATTTTTTGAGGAACCTCCATACTGTTTTCCAGAGTGGCTGCACCAATTTGCATTCCCAGCAGCAACGCAAAAGAGATCCTCTTTCTCCGCATCCTCACCAACATCTGTTGTTGCCTGAGTTGTTAATCTTAGCTATTCTGACTGGTGTGAGGTGATACCTCATTGTGGTTTTGATCTGTATTTCCCTGATGATGCATGATGTTGAGCATTTTTTCGTGTGTCGGTTGGCCATCCGGATGTCTTCTTTGGGAAAGTGTCTATTCATGTCTTCTGCCCATTTCTCACTGGATTATTTTTTTTTTTTAATTTTTTTTTAACATTTATTTTTGAGAGAGAGAGATCATGAGCAGGGGAGGGGCAGAGAGAGAGGGACACACAGAATCTGAGCTGTCAGCACAGAGCCCGATGCGGGGCTCAAACCCACAGACTGTTAGATCATGACCTGAGCTGAAGTCGGATGCTCAACCGACTGAGCCACCGAGGTGCCCCTGGATTATTTGTTATTTGGGTGTTGAGTTTGATAAGTTCTCTATAAATTTTGATACTAATCCTTTATCTGATATGTTGTTTGCAAATATCTTTTTCCATTCCATCAGTTGCCTTTTAGTTTTGCTGATTGTTTCCTTCGCTGTGAAGCTTTTTATTTTGATGAGGTACCAATAGTTCATTTTTGCTTTGGTTTCCCTTGCCTCCAGAGACGTGTTGAGTAAGAAGTTGCTGTGGCCAAGGTCAAAGAGGTTCTTGCCTGCTTTCTCCTCTAGGATTATGATGGCTTCTGTCTTACATTTAGGTCTTTCATCCGTTTTGGGTTTATTTTTGTGTATCGTGTAAGAAAGTGGCCCAGGTTTCATTTTTCTGCATGTTGCTGTCCAGTTTTCCCAGCACCATTTGCTGAAGAGACTGTCTTTATTCCATTGGATATTCTTTCTGCTTTATCAAAGATGAGTTGGCCATATATTTGTGGGTCCATTTCTGGGTTCTTTATTCTGTTCCATTGATCTGAGTGTCCCAGACATCTTGAAGGCTGGGATTGTGATGCCTCCAGCTTTGGTTTTCTTTTTCAAGATTGTTTTGACTATTTGCGGTCTTTTCTGTTTCCATACAAATTTTAGGATTGTTTGTTCTAGCTCTGTGAAGAATTCTGGAGTTATTTTGATAGGTATTGCATTGAATATGTAGATTGCTTTGGGTGGAGTTGACATTTTAACAATATTTGTTCTTCCTATCCAGGAACATGGAATATTTTTCCATTTTTTTGTGTTGTCTTCAATTTCTTTTATAAGCTTTCTAGAATTTTCAGTGTATCAATTTTTCACCTCTTTGGTTATGTTTATTCATAGGTATTTTATGGTTTTTGGTGCAGTTATAAATGGGATCGATTCCTTGATTTCTCTTTCTGTTGCTTCATTGTTGGTGTATAGGAATCCAACCAATTCCTGTGCATTGATGTTATTTCCTGCCACTTTGCTGAATTCCTGGATCAGTTCTAGCAGTTTTTTGGTAGAATCTTTTGAGTTTTCCATATAGAGTATGATGTCATCTGCAAAGAGTTAAAGTTTGACCTCCTCCTGGCCGATTTGGATGCCTTTTATTTCTTTGTGTTGTCTGATTGCTGAGGCTAAGACTTCCAATACTATGTTGAATAACAGTAGCGAGAGTAGATATCCCTGTCTTGTTCCTGACCTTAGGGAGAAAGCTCTCAGTTTTTCCCCATTGAGGATGATATTAGCGTTGGGTCTTTCATATGTGGCTTTTATAATCTCGAGGTATGATCCTTCTATCCCTACTTTCTTAAGGGTTTTTATCAAGAAAGGATGCTGTATTTTGTCAAATACTCTCTCTGCGTCCATTGAGAGGATCATATCGTTCTTGTCCTTTCTTTTATTGATGTGATACAGTAAGTTTATTAATGTATCGTCTCTCTCCTTACCTACATGGTCTGTCATTACCTACATCAATATAGTCTTAAATGATACAAAACACTGTAGGTGTTACACATATTACTAAGACTAGGCATCAAATATGAAAAATGATGTGAAAAAGAAATTTGTATTTATTTATAGATATAACAGGTACTGATAATGAAAGCAATATGATTGTTTTATGGTAGCCTAGTATAATCAATATGATTGTTTAATGGTAGTCTAGTCTATACACTAATGAATGAATCATTATAAAACCTTTATGACATATGGTATTATAGTTATATTCATAATACAGTATTAGAAACATTGTTAAATCTTTTTTAAAAAATACCTGTGATGAGAGGCATGCTGTATGGTAATGTACTTCTTTGAGAGGAGAGTTACAAGACAGTAAGAAAACTAACAGATTTTTAGTTTTATGTTCAGTATCACTTACATTACCCACTTTCATTCAAGTTTTGCACATGATGTTCTACACATTGAATACTTAGACGATGATGATGATGCCGTAAAAATGTCTCCTACCTCTCTTGCTGTACAGTTATTAGATTTTCACATGAAGATACCTACATATACACTGTTTATTAGTGGTACGGCATGCTGATTATTTACTGTTCGTTAAATGGAAGTGGACTATCATAAAGATCTTCATCCTCATCGTCTTCACATTGAGTAGGCTGAGAAGAAGGAGAAAGAGTTGAGGTGGTCTTGCTCTTTCAGGTGTGGCAGAGGTGGAAGAGGTGGAGGAGGTAAAAGGGGAGGCAGGAGAGACAGGCACATTCAGTGTAACTTTATGCAAATACATCATAATTTCTGTCTGACTTTGCTTTTTCTTTCTCTAAAAATGATTTTATATGGTACCAATCCTTTGATGGTTAATTTTGGTGCCTGCATGCCTGTAACTAAGGTCCGTGTTATAAAAGAAGTGAAAAGCAGTCTTGAATAAGCAAAACCCTCTGCCAGATTGTCTAACGTCAGTTTGTTTTCTGGCAGTGCTTCTCCTACATCTTCCCCATCATCTGGTAGTGTTGTGGAAGTGCTCACCTCCGTAAAGTCATCTTATATTAATTCCTCTGGTGTGATGTCTGCTAGCTCTTGAATTTCTCCAAAACCAGGACCTTGAAACCTCCCACCTTTTTTTGCCATATCCATAATCACATTCATGATTTTCTTTTGTTTAATTATTTTAATCTTTATTTAGTATTGTTTTCAGAGAGAGAGAGAGAGAGATTGCCACGTGCTTGAGTGGGGGTGGGAACAGAGAGGGAGGAATCTTAAGCAGGCTTCAGGCGTGAAGCCAAGATGGGCTCCAGTTCAGACTGTAAGATTATGACCCGAGCCAAAGTCAAGAGTTGGATGCTTAACTGATTGAGCCAGCCAGGTGCCCCACGTTCATGATTTTCTTGACTGGCTCTGTCATAAATATTGTGACGTCATGTAGAATATCTGCACACAGTTGTTTCCAGCAGGAATTTATTGTTTCAGTCTTGATGGTGTTCACACCCTTTTCTCTAACAGTGATGGTATCTTCAGTGCTTTAATCCTTCCAGACTTTCATGATGTTGTTGTCTCTATTGGGTTTCTGTTCCATAGTGTTGACAGTCTTTTCCCTAGAGTACCATGTGTAATGAGTCTTAAAGGTCCTTTTGACCCCTGAATCTAGACGTGTTGTGTTGGGAGCAGGTAGACCATTTTGACTTCTTCCGTGTTGAACTCCTGTGGTTCTGGGTGGCCAGTAGCATTGTCCAATATGAAAAGAACTTTAAAAACAGTCTCTTATTGTCAGGATACTCCCTGATTTCAGGGACAAAGCATTGATAGAACTGGTCCAGAAGAACCAAAAATCTGGCAGCTGGTGTTTATCTTTCCCTTCAAAGCCGGGGATTAGCAGCCTTATAGATAAGGTCAGTCCTGATTATAAACCTGACTGGGTTTGCACAAAACAGTAGAGTTTAACCTATCCCTTCCTGTCTTAAATCCAGATGCTTGCTTTTCTTCCTTACTAATAAATGTTCTTTGTGGCATTTTTTTCTAGAATAGGACACTTTTGTCTGCATTAAAATCTGTTTAGGTAGATACCCTTTCTGAGGATCCTCAGTGAATTTCTTAATGGCATCTGGGAACTCATCTGCTGCCTCTTGTTCAGCAAAAGTTGATATCCTGTTATCTTGACATTTTTTTTAAGCCAGATCTCTTTCTAATTTATCAAACCATCCTTTGCTGGCATTAAATTCTCCATCTTTAGATCTTTCACCTTCCTTTTGCTTTAGGTTGTCTTATAATGACTTTGCTTTTTCTCAAACCATATTAGAGTCATAATTATGCCTTCCTTATAGCAATTCCTGCATCCACATAAAAGCTGCATGTTCAGTACAAGATAAAAAGGTACTTTGCAGAAAGTGCAAGGTTTTGTACCTGCTGGAGCCTGCAAAGACAGCTTCATGAATTTCCTTTTCTTTTTTTGCAATGGTCCTTATGCTGAATTTATTTACTTTGAAGTAGCAGGCAACCACAGCTGCAGACCTCAATCTATGGTATATATCAAGTAATTCAACTTTTTTTGTAGTGTCATGACGTTTCTTTGTTTCTTGGGAGCACCTCCAGCATCACTAGTGGTGCCTTATTGAGTCCCTGGTGTTATTCAGGGTTTATGGTTTTGCGCTGAACATGATGAAAAATGGGAGAAATGTGAGAGATCACTTTTTACTGCAATATGCAATTTACTGGAGAGATGAACTGTTCACTCAGAGATGATTAGTGTTTTATGGACATTTTAAGGGAATACTTCCCAACATTCGAGCTCACCACAATAGCAACAGGACAGGGCCGCCTGGATGGCTCAGTTGGTTAAGCATCTGACTCTTGATTTCAGCTCGGGTCATATCTCAGGGTTCATGGGGTTGAGCCCCATGTTGGGCTTTGAGCTGACAACACACAGCTTGCTTGGGATTCTCTTTCTCCCTCTCTCTCTGCACCTCCCCCACTCACATTCATTTTCCCCCTCCCTCAAAGTCATAAATCAATAAACTTAAAAAAATAGCAACAGGAGGTGGCTACAAAATTATTATAATAGTGTAGCATGAACTATTATCTTATGCAGTTATGATATAATACTGCATCTTTATATCTCTTGACTATAAATAGCACTGTGTATGTTCTGTGTATGAAAGTTTTGATAAATTTTTCACTTTTAATAATGGATTTGTATGTATTTTATGGTAGTAAATGATAAAATAGACTAGTATCTACATATATTTTATGCATTGATGACATTCTTAACTTTTTGTTAATTTTTTTTAAATTTCTAGGCTATGTGGTTCCTCTGCAAATTCTTTTTGCAGATTCCAAAAAATGTTCTAATATGTTTACTGAAAAAAATCTGTTTATGAGTGGACCCGTGCAGTTCATAACCATTTTGTTCAGGGGTTACCTGTATATGTAGAACTGGAGAAACCTGAATAAGATTAGTGAATTGTATTGATATCAGCATCCTGGTTGTAATAGTATAGTATGATTTTACAAAATGTTACCATTGGGGGATGTTCACTGGATGAAGTGAACAAGGGATTTCCTCTATAATTCTTACAACTACATGTGAAACTACAATTAAAATTTTATACTGATTCATAAGCTGCTAAGATTAATGGTACTGAGTCAAAAGTGCATTTGAAAACTTGTAGGGAAGACTGTTACTTAGAGCTGTTAGGACTTGTGACTATAGACTTTTTATTAAAGAAGTTTCTTAGTACTGATTGGATTTGTTCAAATGTTTATGTTCTTGTTTAGATATAGAAGTAGTCTAAGATGGCTTTAGATGTCGCTGTTCAATCAAGGAATATAATTGTTATTATAGATAATAAGTATGCTTCACATACTTCTCTGGGAACTCTTGGACTCAAGTACTTGTTTTGTTCTCACATAGTAAAGGTGATATTTTTCCCATTAAGTAAAATAACATTTTATAATGAGATATGAAATTTTCAAAGTAGATCATAACATAAATAGCAGATATCTTCTGGAAATGATATGTGACATTTTCCCTTCATTCCTTCTTATTAGAGCACCTGACATTAATACGAAGCAAGGCCAGAACATACTGGAAATCTTACAAGATTGTTTTGAAGAAAAAAGTAAGTTGTTTGTTTCCAGATGGACTTGAGGGATGGGTTGGATGAGAATATAAATTTGTGATATTCATTAATATTAAATTCAGCATATGTGTTCTAATAATTAAATATATGTAAAATATTTTTCCAAGAATTTTGAATACATGTGCAATCCTTTACCTTCTGTTACACTGAGGATAATACTGGCAAAAATGAGAACAATTTGCCATTTCCTTTAGGTCATACTAGGTTCCTGTAGTCTGGAAGTCCATAAATAATTAAATAATATCGTATGAAATACGTTATCTTATGAAATTATCGTATGAAATAAATAAATAATTATCGTATGAAAGAGAAGGTATTTCATGTAATGGGAATAAATGTGCAAATAAAGATCCCTAAGAGAGACTGGTGATTTGCAGTTCATTCTAAAGAAATGGTGAATTATGGCAAAACCTTTTCTAAGTGCTTGTCAGCATCAGAAGGTATTGAAATAAGAGAATAGGCCAACGAAAAACAAACACAGAGAGTGGAAAAATATTTTTTCTATAGAAGCCTTGAAGGAAGAGCTGATTCATTATTTCTTCAGGAATCTTGTTTGTCTTTCAGTTCCTGATGCCTTCTAGGCACATTTGAATATTGAAGTGATGTTTGTATGTAATTTGAACTAATTGTGTTTAAAATTTTTTTTAATGTTTTATTTATTTTTTGAGAGAGAGAGAGAGACAGTGTGAGCAGGGGAGGGTCAGAGAGAGAGGGAGACACAAAATCCGAAGCAGGCTTCAGGCTCTGAGCTAGGTGTCAGCACAGAGCCTGATATGGGGCTCGAACCCATGAACTGCGAGATCATGACCTGAGCCGAAGTCGGACGCTTAACTGACTGAGCCACCCAGGCACCCCAAACTCATTGTGTTTAAAGAGTCAGCAAACTTCTTCACCTTTCAGCTAGGGCTTCTTTTAATTGTAACTCAAACAACTTAGACTATATGTCATTTAAACATTGTGGGTTTTGTTTATTTTTGGTTGTTTGTTTTTTTTTGCTTTCTTTTTTAAGGTCTTACCAATGATTTTAGCACAACTTCTACAAAATCAGTGCTTTATTCAACACCTAAAATGGAACACATTTGTACTCAGTCACCAAGCAAAGAGGTAAGTCAAAAGGGAGATCTGGTACAGCTTTAATATTTTAATAAGTGAAGCTTTACACAATATAGTTAACATCTATTTTAGTTGTTTGTAAGTCTTATTCTTAAAAGGGAATCCTATATTCCCATTGACTTTCTATGCAATTTGGAAGTAGTTTGTGAAAATTCTGATTTGACGTTTCCTAGGTTTGAAATTGAAGGTCTAGGTTTAGAATTACCAAATTTTGGGGCACCTGGGTGGCTTAGTCGGTTGAGCGTCTGACTCTTGATTTTGGCTCAGGTCATGATCTCATGGCTTGTGGGTTTGAGCCCCTCATTGGCTCTGTGCTGATGGTGTGGAGCCTGGTTGGGATTCTCTCTCCCTCTCTCTCTGTCCTCTCTCTCAGAATAAAAACAAACAAAAAACTTGGGGGAAAAAAGGAATTACCAAATTTTAACACAATAATTTTTCACCTTTCCTAAAATAATATGTTAGGTTTTTAGGAAAGTAGGCAGTGGCTATAATTTGTAATCCAGGTTTGAAAATTTGGTTGTTTTCTGAATATTGAAATTAATCAGTTGCTATATAAGGGAATCAATCTCTCTCTCTTTTTTTTTATGTTTATTTATTTTTGAGAGAGTGCAAGCTGGGAAGAGCAAAGAGAGAGGGGCAGAGGATCCGAACAGGGCTCTGTGCTGTGAGCCTGATGTAGGGCTCAAACTCATGAACCACAAGATCATGACCTGAGCTGAAGTCAGATTCTCAACAGACTGAGCCACACCAGGTTCCCTGGAAATTAGTCTTTTATAGACCACATCTTAAGAGGATAGGTTGACTTAACTCTGCAAAGTAGCCAACTTGCAAATAGAGTTTGTGAAGCTAATGAATAGATAAGTTATTCAAAAGCACAATACTAATTGAAGAGAAAAATGATGTAGTGCTAGAAATAGTGTTTACTAGAAATTTGTATAAACACCTAATTATGTAGTTGACCCTTGAACAATGCAGAGGTTAGGGTTGCTGAACCACTTGTGCAGTTGAAAATCCACTTAGAACTTTTGACTCCCCAAACACTTAATTACTAATAGCCTACTGTTGACCAGAAGCCTTACTGATAATGCAAATAGTTGATTAACACCTATTTTGTATGTTATATATATTATATACTGTATTCTTACAATAAAGGAAGCTAGAGAAAAGAAAATGTCAAGAAAGTTATAAGGAAGAGAAAATACATTTATAGTACTATGCTATATTTATTGCAAAAAAATGTGAATAAGTGGACCTGCACAGTTCAAACCCTTGTTTAGGGGTGAATTATATATAGCCTTTTGGTTCCAAGGGATGTAGACCGATCAATTTCTTTCAGAATTGAGAGACTTTCTTTAATGTGGTAAATTATATTGATTTTTGAAAGTTAAATTAACTCTAAGTTTTCTGGGATAAATTTGACTTGGTCATAAAGTATTAACCTTTTTTGATTATGTTTGCTAGTATTTGAGGCTTTGCATCTATATTCATGAAGAGTATTGTCTTTTTCTTTTCTCAAAGCGTTCCTGTAGGACTTTGGTATCAAAGTTATGCTAGAGGTTTCACTTGTGGGTAGGATGTGACAAATTGCAGTAGGCCACACACCTGCTGCAACAACTAGTTAAAAAAAGAATGAAATGCAAACATCATTATTTTTAGAGACTTAGGGAGCTGTGGAAAGAACAAAGTCTAGATAAATTAAAATTCCAAAGAGAGAAGAATCTTGAGAAGATGTGTTGATAATTATTAGTCATTTTTTCCCCTGAGAGTATTAGCTAATTTGGGGCAAAAGCTGAGTTTTAGGCTGGTCCACACAGAGAAAGTCTACCATGAGAAAGCGCAGCTTTTGCCAGCTGTGTTCTAGCATTGGCAGAGTGGAATCCAGGGATGTCCCAGATGGATAGCCACTTTTCCTTAACAAACATTTTTAAGTTCTGAGGGTGGTACAGAATCCTAAGCTAGAGGGGTGGAGTGAAATATGTAGTCTTGCTATGCTAAGAAGTCAGAGTCCTCTTGCAGGAAAGTGGCCTATCACAAGTAGACATTTGCCAGATTTTGAAGCAGTCTGAGGCAAGAGGCTAAACAAAATTGAACAAAAATCCCCAAAGGGATGGAAATGAATGTCTTCCAATGTTTAAGGGCTAAGGTGATTGACTAGGCTCTCAGTTTCCCAGGAGACCTCATTCTAAAGAATAGGGCAGCCTACAAATAGAATAAGTCTTAACTAAAATTTCATCTCAGACTGACTCTGCTCAATCCTTAAGAGAGTGAGGATCTGATCACCTCAATCTAATCTGCCTAAAAGGAGAAAAGTAGAATGTACTCTATAGAAAGATTTTGAGAACTCTATTTTTTTAATTAAGCTTTTTGTTTTGAGAGAATTATAGATTTATAAGCCACTGTAAGGAATAAGGGAGTGCAAACCCAGATACCCTTCACCTAGTTTCTTCTAAAGGTAACATCTTGCAAAACTGACTAAAAAGAGTATCACAACCAGGATACTGACATTGATACAGATAAGGAGCAGAACAGTTTCATCACTACAGGATCCCTCTTGTCCTTTTATAGCAACACTCACTTTTCTCTTGTCCTCATTTCCTCCTTAATCCCTGGAACTTCTAATCTATTCTCTACTTCTACAATTTTGTTATTTTAAGATGTTGGTTAAATGGAGTCACATAGTATATGTGACTTTCTGGAATTGACTTTCCGCTCAGGATCATTTTTTGGAGATTCATCCAGGTTTTTGTATATATCAGTCATTAATTAATTTTTATTGTTCAGTGGTATCTCATGGTATGAATGTACCATAGTGTGTTTGACCATTTGCTTGTCTCTTAGTTTTCTTTTCATTGTCTTGGTTTTTTCCATGTACTGATTTTCTGTGCACCTTTAACTAATTTATCACCAGTTTCTGTGACAAAATTATAAATATCTTGTTCGTGTATGTAGGTACATCAAGTAATCTGTCATTTTCAGTTTTCTTATGAGACTTGTCTACTTCCTAGATCTGTCTACTTTTTGTTTTTTGCTCTTGTCTTCCTTTAGGCCTGTCACATAGGTGTTGTCATGTAATTTTCCTTTATTATCCAAGGAAGTCCCTTCTCTTTTCTCCAGTAATGCAGTTCATATTTTTTGGATCCCAAATATTCCTTTCTCTTGCCCTCTCCTTTTTTAGTGGGGCTCATCTTTTAGTAGCTTCCTGAGAATTTAAGACTTTAAATATTTGAAAAATACCATGATTTTGCACACCATGATGGGTAATTTGGGTAGGTACAGAATTCTAGGTTGGAAATTATTTTCCTTCAGATTTTTAAAGACATACTCTATTTTCTTTTAGCTTCTCTTCCTGTTGAAAATACCATTCTGATTCCTTGATCCTTTGTGAGTCACTTTTTTTGTTTTACTCTTTGAAAGCTTTTGGGATCTTGACGTCCTTTTTTAGTGATTTTAAATTTCGTGATATTCCTTGATGTTAGGTTCCTCTACCCTTTCTTATTAAGATTTCTTTTCTTTTCTTTTTTTTTTTTAAAGGGGCAGCTGGGTGGTTCAGTCGGTTAAACATCTGACTTCGGCTCAGGTCATGATCTCACAGTTCGTGAGTTCGAGCCCCACGTCGGGCTCTGTGCTGACAGCTCAGGTCCTGGAGCCTGCTTTGGATTCTGTGTCTCCTTCTCTCTTTGCCCCTCCCCTGCTTGCACTCTGTGTCTCTCTCTAAAAATAAACATTAAAATAATTAAAAAAAAAAAAAGGATTTCTTTCATAGTTTGTTTCCTACAAGTACCTTTTTGGTTACCTTGGTTGTTTCCTTTTATTCTAGAGCCTTTTGTCAGATGTTCAGTGAATCTCAGTGGTCTCCTCATATTTAAGAGTGAAACTAAAATGGTGATTGCAAATTCTAGTTGTACAATAAAATTTGAGTCTTGGTAGATTTTACTGTGGTATGATCTGTCTGAGCCATGTCATTGTGGATGTCCAGGTGTTAATATCTATAGTTTTTTTTGTTTTGTTTTTTTAACTTGGCTTGGTAGGTTTTTCTAACAAATCTCTTCTACTTGGGAGTCTGATTTCAGTGACAAATGTTCTCAACCAGGTGTGGCAGAGGGAAGGTGTAATTTGAATGCTTCTCCATAAAATCTCTGTTTTTACTGTATTACTCTTCAACTGTATCTGAGTCTATAGTCTCTCTGATTCTGAAACTCAAGAGTTAACATTACTATGCCAGAGTTGGGAGAGGAGAGGCTCTGTGACTCTTGACTACTTCCTATACATACTTCTAACAGCTCTTCTGTTTGTAGGCCCCCCTTGGAGCCTCTCTTAGAGTGGGCTCTCTAATAAATGATCTTACGGGTTAAACATAAATGTGTTTCCTTCTGCACTTTCTCTACTACTCGTTCTGGACTGATTAGTTGCTGCTGATTTGCTTTCCAACTTAAAGTTTGTTGACATCTCCCATCTACTCCCTTTTCTTTCTCTTCATACTTCTGGATTTATACATTTTATTTATTTTTATTTTTTTAAGAAATATATATTTTTTAAATGTTTACTTTTGAGAGAGAGAGAGAGAGAGAGAGCGAGTGAGTAGGGGAGGGGCAGAGAGAGGGAGACAGAATCCTAAGCAGGCTCCACACTGTCAGTGCAAAGCCCAGGGCTCAAACTCATGAGTCATGCGTGGGATCATGACCTGAGCTGAAACCAAGAGTTAGACCCTTAACTGACCA
>CM053567.1:139647228-139826684 GCA_028646485.1 Cryptoprocta ferox
AAATATATATTTTTTAAATGTTTACTTTTGAGAGAGAGAGAGAGAGAGAGAGCGAGTGAGTAGGGGAGGGGCAGAGAGAGGGAGACAGAATCCTAAGCAGGCTCCACACTGTCAGTGCAAAGCCCAGGGCTCAAACTCATGAGTCATGCGTGGGATCATGACCTGAGCTGAAACCAAGAGTTAGACCCTTAACTGACCAAGCTACCCAGGTGCCCTGGGTTTATACATTTAAAAAAAATCCTAATGAAGTTTCACAAGGAACAGAGAATAGGAGAGTTTTCTTGTCTTTCTTTATGTAATTGAGTTCCATAATGTGTTCACTGAACAGCAGTGCAGTCGCCTCATGATTTATATATTCCCCTATTGGTAGAGTACATCTTTGTACAAAGTACTTTGTACTTTGTACTCATTCACAGCGATGTACATCTTTATTCATGCCTCCTTGTGCACATGTTGTAAATAGAATTTCTGTAGTATATGTACATTTCAAATGAAACTTAAATATTGTCAATTTTTCTGCAAAATATTTACCAGTTTTCTTTCCTACATGCAATGTATGAATGAGATTTCCCTTTTCTAGATTTTTAAAATTTAGGACTTGATATATTTCAAACTTAGAAAAGAATATATTTATGTTAGGTATTTAAAAATAATATAAATGAACACTTATGTTCTTAATCTCAGTGTAAGACATATCAGTCAATACCTTTGCAGCATCAGTGTTCCCCTTTCTGATCCTGTTCTTTTCCCACTCCTCCCTGCACAGAGGTAACCACTATCTTGAATTTTATGTTCATCATTCCTATCCTTTATTTAGTAGTTTTACCACCTAATGGACGTGTTGACACAAATGTTAGCATTTCTTCCACTGCCTCTGACAGAGTTCCCACTGTCATCCCCATGTTGGGTGCTTCACTAGAGGGACTTATGAGACTCATCATATAGTTGTACTTGTGACTGAGATGTATTAGAGCCATATAGTCAGGATACACAGGCAGAATGGTAAAGGAAGAAGACCTGTCATATTGAGGAGTCCATGTCAGACTTTCTATGCTTCCCACAGGGTCTGCAGAGAGTGCACTTGTTGTTTCTAGCAGTGAAGTGTATACAGTCTTTCTGCCCAGGGAAGCCTGAGGATTAACCCGTCTTTATTGGGAGCTGATTATATTAGGTATCCTCTGCCAACCAACATCCTATACTTCCTGAAGGAAAAAAAGCAGGTGTTCACTATAAATCACATTTTTATACAGTCTAGGCAGGCTGACACGGTAGGCACAACCTAATCAGCTGGTAATAGAGGAAATACTCTGAAAGCCAAATTCCCAGCTGCCCGTCAAGTTCTTTAAATGATCAGGTGTGCTATGTTAACTCTTCCAGTGAGTGAATCTCTGAAATATAATATATATATGCATGTGTGTGTACATATATATACATATAGTTTAATATGCATCTACTTTGAACTTTGTGTAAATGGGATTATAACCTACTTATGTAACTTTTTTTTTGGTTAACATTTACTTATTCCTTTTGCTGTAATTTGTTCATTTCACTGTTGAATGTATGATATCATGTTATAGGACTGTATCATAATTTATCCAGTTTACTGTCAGGATAGGTTTTTGCTGTTCAAAAGGATTTATGAAATTTCAACTTTACTAGATAATGCCAAATTGTTTTCTAAAGTAGTTATTCAAGTATACAACTTTACCAGCTGGTTTATTATTTTCCAATACTTTTTTTTCCAATTTAAAAACAAATGTATTTAATCAGAATTGCTAATTTAATAGAGTAGATCTAATGCTGTATATCTTTTAGGCTCAGTGCCAGAAATCACATCCAAAGTCAGTTCCAGTTTCTTCAAGGAAGAAAGAAGCTTCTCTGCCGTTCACTGTAGAACCAAGGGAAGTTGTCAACAGATCAGGTTGGTGGCATTCCTGTGAGCGGTATTTACCTAGACATATTTAAAAGGAAATGCTGAAGGTGTTGCCTGTGTTGGCTTGAGTGGATTAGACTAGGCAGAATGGTCGGTGTTTTGTTTTTTGTTTTGTTTTGTTTTGTTTTGTTTTTAAACATGAATGATATGCTTTATTTGATTATTTCTTTATTGTAGTGGTAGGAACACTGATTACCATTATCTGGTAAGAGACATTAAGAATTATTACAGGGACTATAGCTTTAAGAATTTTCAAATAGATTTGTCTTTTTTTTTTTTTCTGAACAATATTATCTCACACAGTTTCTGTGGGTCAAGAATTGAGAAGCAGCTTTAGTTAGATGGTTTTGGGCTGAAATCTCTCATGAGGTAGCAGTCAAGATGTTGGCCAGGGTTGCAGTCACCGGAAGGCTTGACAGGGGCTATGGATATATTTCTAAGATGACTCACTCGTGGGTAGGAAGCTTTAATTCCTTTTCACATCTCCCTTTCAATGGGAGCCTCCAAAGTCACCCACAGGGGCTTGGGCATCCTTTTTTTTTTTAAATGGAGGTCTAATTGACATTTAACATACTGGTTCAGGTACCCAACATGATTCAGTATTTATGCGTACATGGTCAGTATTCTTTATGCGTACATGGTCAGTATTCTTTTTCTCTCTTCTCCTTTTGTTCGTTTCCCTTAATGATTTGTAGGTGCTGCAACTTTTTTAAAAGTTTACTTTATTAATACTTTTTCAAATTAGAAAAGTCCTTCATTTGAGGTAGGCCTCAAAGATTAAAAAAGTGCTATTAATTGTTACTGCCATCATCCTGCTGAGGTAACCTTGGAATGAAAACCTATGTAAATGTGTGTGTGCGCTTGCATGCGTGAGTGCATGTGCATGAATGCTTTCAGAAGCGGCTTTACCTCTTTCTTTCACAATTTTCTTCTACAGTGTGGGCAAGTACATTTTACCTGAATGATCATTTACTGTTTTATTCTTTTTGTCATTTCGATCAGTATTACATGATCTCATTGTCACTTTAGTGTCTATGTCTGTTATTACCACTGAGTTTGAGCACTTTTTTATATATTTACTGGCTATTTGAATTTCCTTTTATCTAGTTGTCTATTCATATCCTTTGCGCATTAGTTTTTTCTTGTTTATGAGAGGTCTTTGAATTGAGTGTCTCTAACTGTTTATCTCTAATTTGTTTGACAGATATTTTTCCAAATGATCCCTTGACAGTTACAGATTTTGTTTATAGTATCTTTAACCATATGATGAGTACGATTTTTTAAAAATGTTTATTTTTGAGAGAGAGAGGGAGAAAACACATGAGCAGAGGAAGGGGCAGAAAGAGAGGGAGACAGAGGATTCGAGGCAGACTCTGCACTGTCAGCTCAGAGCCTGATGCAGGCAGGGCTCGAACTCATGAACTGTAAGATCATGACCAGAGCTGAGGTCTGACGCTTAACTGACTGAGCCACCCGGGTGCCCTGATGAGTATGATTTTTCATTTTAATTGTCAAATTTGTGACTTTTATAGCTTTTGGCCTTCCTGTTTTGGTTAAAAGGTCTGTCGTCGTGTTGTGGTATTTGTAGTATCTTAGCTTTCATCTTAAGTTTTTGTTTAATTCCAGTTAGTATACAGTATAATACTAGTTTCAGGTGTACAATATATTGAGTGATTCAGCACTTCCATACAACACTCAGTGCTCATCATCACAAGTGCACTCCTTAATCCCCATCACCTCTTTCACCCATTTTCCCACCCACCTCCCCTCTGGCAACCAACAATTTGTCCTCTATAGTTAAGAGTACACTGGGTCCAACTTTGGCTCAGGTCACGATCTCATGGTTCTTGAGTTTAGGCCTTGTGTGGGGTTCTGTGCTGCCAGTCTGGAGCCTGCTTGGATTCTCTGTCCTGCTCCCTCTCTCTGCGCCTCCTTCGTTTATACTCTCTCTCTCTAAAATAAATAAATAAACGTTAAAAAAAGTCTGTTTCTTGGTTTTCCTCTCCCCCCCACCCATGTTAATTTGTTTCTTAAATTTCACATGTGAGTGAAATCATATGGTATTTTTCTTTCTCTGATTTGTTTCACTTAGCATTATACCTTCTAGATCTATACATTACCACATTTTGTTTTATTCATTTATCCATTGATGGACATTTGGGTGGTTTCCACTTATTAATAGTCTGTTTTGAATAATGCTGCTGTGAATGGGAGTGTACAAATATCTCTTATAGTCTCTGCTTTCAGTTCTTTCGGATACATACCCAAAAAAGGAATAATTGGATCATATGGATTGATATTTTTAATTTTTTGAGGAACCACCAAACTTTTTTGTAGTGGCTACATCATTTTACATTCCCACCAGCAGTGCATAAGGGTTCTGATTTCTCTACATGTTCACCAACACTTGTTATTTTCTCTGTGTGTGTGTGTTTTATACTAATAGCCATCCTAATGGTGTGAAATAGTATCTCATTGTGGTTTTGATTTGTTTATTATTGCCACTGGGAATTTTGAATTAAAATAATAATTAGATACCACTGCATACCTATAAGAATGGCTAAAATCCAAAAAAACTGGTTCTCTTTTGTAACTCATTTCTTTGAGAGTTTCTGCCTTTTGTTCAGGAGAGTTTATGATTAATTGTTAAGACAGTTTTATGATGGATGCTTTAAAATTCTTATTAAATAACTTCAGCATTTGATTCATCTTGTCCATTTGTGTCCACTGATGATATTTTTCTTATTCAGGTTATGTTTTTCTGGTGTTTGTATAATGAGTCATTTTGATTCTATTCTTGACATTTTGGTTATTATTTTAATACTCTTGATTGTATTTAAATCATTTCTTATAGCACCTAGTTGCCTTGTTTTGGTTACTGTGTAGGTTCCTGCCTACTTTGGGGGGTTTTATATCCAGTGACAGTTCAGTGCTTAGAGTCCTAGCAGTGGTATTTTGGTTTGTTTGATTTTCTGATGCTGCTAAGATTCCAGTTCAGTTCTTGCTGGTGCTGTGTCAAGTGAATGGAAGGTGCTTTCCTGAGTACCCCATGTCCTCATTCACTGAAGTGGGGACAAGGGTCAGAAGCTGTTGGAATTGGATCTCCTTAAATTTGATACAGGTGGAGGACAGGATGAGCAGCGTAGGATTCTTTTATGTTTCTCCTGCCTTAGGTTAGACTGCCCATTGGTGCCCTCATTGTGAAGCAAGGCCTGGGGTGTACTAACTATGGTTCAGAATGTCACCTTGGTCTGGGAAGCAGTGGCTGGGAAGGTTAAAGGCTTTACTGTTCTGCGTTTGTGCATCATATGGCCTGCTATTCCTGATTGTTAAGTGGAGACTAGGTTGGTTCAGGCACAGGGTTAGTCCAGTATCTTGCTCCTCTGCTATTGCTGTGCTATAGAACTTAAAGAGTGGGGCCTGAGTCTTTGCTGCTCTGCCACTGCCACTGCAGAATGGAGTCGTTAGTGGCCCAATTTGTGAAATGGGAGTTGGGATTCCCCATTAGGTCTTTGTTGTGTTTCCTTTCTCCAAGTCTTTTGGCCAGAGAATGCAGGCTATTTTTTCCCCTATGCCTCTTGGTGGTTCTGGATTGCAGGAATCTCTAGAACCCAGTCTGGGGGTACACGGGAGATTAAAAGAAAACCCAAGGGATTCACCATATTGTCTTTTGTGGCTTAAGGCTTGAGGTTCCTAGCAAAAGCTGAGTATGCTGTCTTGTTCCATAACCTTTCAAAAGCCCTTTTATGATTATATTTAAAATTTTTAATATTTGCTTTTTAAGGATATGAATCAATATGAATACTCCCCAGCAATTCTACTTTTTTTGATATTTGAAGGCATATGGGCTTAAGAGAATAGTGTGTGTGTATAAATATCTAAAGGTATGTGTATATAGGTATACAAATATTATTTTATGTATAAAGAATATATTTAGATGTATACCTTCACATATATATGTACATATAATTTTTTATATGTCTCTGTACGTATCTATTATGTCTCTATATGTGTATGTATATGAATGTGGTCATTTAGCTGCCCTAGTTTACTGACTTTTTTTTAAGTTTATTTATTTTGAGAGAGAGAGAGAGAAAAAAAAGAATGCGTGAGCAAGTGGGAGAGGGCAGAGAGAGAGAGAGAGAGAGAGAGAGAAAGAGAAAGAATCCTAAGCAGGCTCCATGATGTCTGCACAGAGCCTGATGCAGGGCTCCATCCCACGAACCATGAGATCATGACCTGAACCAAAATCAAGAGTCAGGAGTTTAACTGACTGAGCCACCCAGGCATCCCCACTAAGTTTACTGACTCTTAACCTAAAGATCAAATGTTATAATTCTCTAAGATTACTTGATTATATTAGCTGTGTATAGATTTATTCAAATCTTGAGTAAATTGACTATCCATAGAATTGCAAATTTCTGTTGAGAATTTTTGTCATTTCAGAACTTCAGAGAATGGATCAAATACATCTTCACGTTCATTAATTTCATAAATTAGGACTTTTAAAGCACTAATGAACTTTAATCATAGATCCTTGATTATAAACTTAATGAACTGTGAATCTTCTGAAAACCCATTTCTAACTGTTGCTGAATTTTAAAAAGCACATTTGGTTCTAGTATTACTACTTAAAAATTTTTTGATATCTTTCTATAATTTTCTTCTAGTTCAGGACAGTGAAGATCATCAGCAAATTTCGGCAACTGATATTGGTTCTAAAAATACACTTGACTTGAGAAAAATGTCAAGTGAAAAACTAAAAGATCCTCACACTGAAGTCGATAAGGAATTTTACTTATCTGTTGGCTCACCTTTTGTTCTTTTGGATGCGAAAACGTCTCTATCTCAGAATGCTATTTCATCTATTGCACAAAACAGAAAGATGCACACTTCTGAAAATTCAGTAAATACATTGTCTTCAAGTACAGAGATTTCTCTTAAAACCAGAAAAAGGTGAATTTTTATTTAATATTCATCCTATTTAGAAATTTTTACCTTTTATATTAAAGAGTAAGTAATTTGGTTTTTTATGTATTTTATAGTAGGTATTGTTGAATATTAACATGTGAGGAGAAGAACATCACATATATCTATTTATATTCAATTTATATTTAATAATAGGAAGGCTTACAGTATACTTCAGAGAAGTTTGTGAGTAAATTTTTCTGTGAAAAAAAGTATTTTCTTCTAATAATAAATTTTATGTAACTTCGTAAGAGTATTTTCTTTATGATATTTGTAATTACAAGGGTAGGTATGTCTCAGGTCATTTCTAGGGTAGCAAAGGATAAGTATTTTGAGGATAAGTTATGGTAAACCCATGTCTATTTCTTGGGGTTTTCATGTTGGCCTTTAAGAAGCAAAGTAGATCATTCAAAGTCCTTTCCTGTTGGGACCTTTGCAGTGAGTATAATTAATATCTGTCTAGTGTCTTGTGTAATTCTTGGAGCCAAGAAGTTAAGTACTTTCTAAGATTTTGCTATTCAAAATGTGGTCTGTGGCTCAGTAATCAAGAGCAATGCGTTATCTGGAAACTTGTTAAAAATGCAGAATTTCAAACTCTCTCTAGACCTGCTGAATCAGAATCTACATTTTAATAAAACTCCTCAGATGATTCAAAATCTTACTAAATACTTGAGAACAAGTGCTCTAAGTTATAGATTTCCTTGGCCTTTTATCTTTTTCCCATTGACAAATAAGGAATTTAATTTTCCTGGTCAATATATATGCCTTGTATATTTTAAGAGGTTATAAATCAACACTTACAGATTTTAAATAAAGGCCTAGTAGAAAGTTTTGTAAGTGGTCTGTATTCTTAACTGAAAGGGAATTCAAGAAAATCCTAACTGAACAAACTTTGAGAGTATTCACCTTGCCTCTTACCTTTTAGGTTAAACTTTGAAGATAAAAATGTTTCAAAGAAAGTAGAAATAGCAAATAAAATATCAGAAATAGAGGATAAAGTAACAGAAGAACCACAAGAGAGGAGATCCTTAAGAATATCTCAGAAAAGAGTACAAGATTCAGAATATGAAATTCAACCACAAACTAAAAAGAGTTTTTCTGCACTGTTTTTAGAAACTGTAAAAAGAAAAAGTGAATCCAGGTGAGTTATTAAGAAACTGTCCTTTTGAGACATTTTGGTTTTATATTCTGTGAACAATATCAAGAATTCTTAATGCTATTTAACTAGAAATTAATCTTAATTGGCGCAAATTTTAATTGAAACTGTGCCCAACCCATAAGGAGAGTGTAGTTTCTTACCAGCAAATCACCCCCAAAACCATCATTTAATACATACTAAATTAAATGTGAAAGAAAATTCAGCTTTCATTGCTTCTGCTCATTAGCGCTCCCTTCTCGTCTCGCCTCGCCTCGTCTTGTCTCGTCTCCTCCCCTCCCCTCCCCTCCTCTCCCCTCCTCTCCCCTCCTCTCCCCTCCTCTCCCCTCCTCTCCCCTCCTCTCCTTGTTTATTTATTTATTAATTTATTTTGAGAGAGAGAGAGAGGGAATCCCCAGCAGGCTCCTCTCTATCAGCAAAGAGCCCAATGTGGGGCTCTATCCCATGAACTGAGATCATGATCTGCGTCTAGATCAAGAGTTGGATGTTTAACCAACTGAGCCACCCAGGTGCTTCTTATTAGCACTTTCTAGTTTGTATGATATCACAGAATGAAGGCAGTATTTAGAAATAGAATTATGTCATGGTGTATTTCACTATTAAAGGTTTTAAATCTTTTTTCCTTTTCTTCTGCTTGTGTTAGTAAAGGTATAGTCTTAAAATAAATTTTAATGTGTTCTTGCCTATTTAAAAACCTTCAGAGGTTCTACATGACCATATAGTGATTCCTAACTGTGACTGCACAGTAGAGTTAACTAGAATTAATGGCAGCTAGGGTTGAGAACTACTGGCCTATATAAACATCAGATTTGCTAGCTGGTGTTTATGGCCCTCACTCTCCCTCCTTAACTTTTTGCCAGTTTGGTCATGCACATTTGCATTTGTCCCTATTTTGGCATACCATTTTCCCTTGTCATATACCAATCTCCTTTTTCTCTCCTGGTGACATCTGCTTCCTGGTTCATGGATGGCTGTCTTCTTGCTATAACCTCATATGGCAGAAGGTGGCAAGGGGGCTCTCTGAGGCTTGCTTCTTTTATGAGGATATTACTTCTATTCATGAGTGTTCTGCTCTGATAAACGCCCTACCCCCAAATACCATCCCACTGGGGATTAGGTTTCAGTTTATGAATTTTGGAAGTATACAAACATTAAGTCTGTAGCAGGTGTCAACGTTGTTTTCAAAGCATATCTTCAGTTTGAATGATCTTGATATTACAGAAGTCCCTTGAAGTAGAATAGAGGAGCAGATTTGGAGAATTCTTACCGGCTGATTTGGGAAGTCTTAATTTTTAAATTCTTAGCATTACTTCTAAATATACAAAAAACTAATAAATATTATGAGTTATATACAATAAAACAAATCTATAACAGATTGCCTATTTCTTTAAATGTTGAAAAGTAACATTTCTGTTTATACATTCATTCATTGTGGTCTTCTATTTATATTGACTTTGATTTTCATTAGATTTTCTAAAGTTTTCTAGTTACGTAAGCTTGCAAAACTCTATTAGAAGATAGTATATTTCTTAGCATATATATTTGTAAGATTTATGTTATTAGATTTATCACAGGTTTGAGATTAAAGAAATAGTGAAGACATTTTCATTTCATAATTTTATATATCTTATTAAGGAAAAGATAGAAAAAGCAGACATGATAATCTTATTCTTCCATTCTAGCTTTGCTTCTTTTATGTGTAAGAATGGTTAAGCATCCTTACTCAAGTGAAAAAGGCAGAAACAGGAGTGCATGTGCTAGTTTCGGAGTTTAGATGTTTACCCTAAGTTTTTATTTATGCATATCTCACTTCAGCATGTGGTTTGCTTCAGGCAATTGCTATAAAAAGGAAGGACATGCAAAAGAGTACCATCAGATTATAAAAACTTATTTGAAAACGTATGAATTATTCAAACTTGGAATGAATTTTTACATAATATAATTTAATATAAAATTTACTAGTGTTTCTTAGAGTATTAGATTTGAAGATGTCTTGGAAATAATCTTGTTTTGGATGTGAAAGAAATCTGGACCCTAAGAGATCTATATACATCTATACAAACGTACAATTAGTATAACATTATATATAATAACGGCATGCATTTTTGGACTGTCAGTCAATGTATCTGAGCTATATTTAACACATCTCCGTGTTTCAACTTTTTGATATATATGAGTTGTGGGAGCATTAAATTAGTTGATGTCTAGGCTCTCTTGCAGCTCTAACTTTCTGTGATCTCATTAGTATTATAAATGAGTATAATCAGTTAGTCTACAAATGTAAAAGGAGGGGCACCTGGGTGGCTCGGTCTGCTGAGCATCCACAGCTCAGGTCATGATCTTACGCTTTGTGAGTTTGAGTCCTGCATCCGGCTCTGTGCTGACAGCTCAGAGCCTGGAGCCTGCTTCGGATTCTGTGTCTCCCTCTCCCTCTGCCCCTCCCCTGCTCACACTCTGTCTCTCTCTTCTTCAAAAATAAATAAATATTAAAAATTAAAATAATAATTTTTAAAAATGATATGTAAAAGGAAAGAGGGATTTTCAAAGGTAAGGGAAAATTGAGATGTGATCTGTTCTTTAAAAGATACATAGATTTTATTCCTATATAGATTATTTTCTTCAGGAAGCAAAGGTAAAAACTTTATTTTTTGAGTAATTATTTATTGTAACATTCTGTTTTAGTCCTATTGTTAGGCATATAGCAACTGCTCCACCTCATTCATCTCCTTCAAATGACGTAAAGTTGTTAGAGGATGAATTTATAATTGATGAATCAGAAAGAAGTTTTGCCAGTCCATCTTGGATTACTATACCCAGAAGGGCCAGGCCTCTGAAACAATGCACAGTAACCCCTGCAGAGAGCACTGCACTCCTTCAAAGTAAGAAGTCAAGAGAAAAACACAGTGTATCAACTGCAGATTTGACAAGTGACCAACATTCTGGCAAAGCTCACCCAGTAGGGAGATCTCAGCCCTCTGAACAAAAAAGACCAAGTAGGAGTTGTTTTTTGTCAAATGAAATGGAAAATCATTGTACATCTGCCGAATATGAAATGTATTATGAGAATGCAGATAAATCATCTGGAAACAAAAGGACTATAAAACAAAAACAGAGAAGAAAATTTAAGGCCAATGTACTTGAAGAACAGGTTGATAGGGAACAATCTGAAGATAAAAATATAAATGTGTTACATATCACCCAAGATAAGTTACAAAGAAATTCAGACAGAGGTATGGAAGAGTGTGAAGAGAGGATAAATGTTGCTGTTTCCAAAAAACAGGTGCTTCCCATAGGTAAGTGTTTTATATTAAGTGTAACTATGAACATTAGTTCACTCCTTTATGTTTTTATAATATTTCTATTTAGCTTTGGGAAGTAGGCAAAGTAAACCTAAATCTGTAGGCTCTTTTCTAGAATGTCTATTTTACATATAATTTAATTCTGAGTCACTTGAGTTTTGTGTAGCTTCTAAGGTGGGAGCACATATAAAGGAAGAAGTGAAGGGAAAAGGCTCATAAACCAGGTAGTTACCAGAATATGAATAAGACAGCATCATTTGTTCTTGGAGGTTTATTAAAATAAAAACAGGGGGGAAAAAACCCCAGGATAGTATAGGACTATTTCTTATAGGATAAAAAATTTTACTCTTTTATTCCATTTTAGTATTCATCTGTATTCATTTATCTAATGTTCACTAAATTGCCAGACACTGTATGGCAATTTTACAAAGATGACTAAGGCACAATTATTGCCATTAAAAAAAATCAATCTAGTAGTATCTGTAAACCAACAGATATACCTGTACATTCACAGGACAATAATGGAATCACAGAGAACAGTTATCTAATATCTCAATAAGTCTTTTTATCTTGGATTACTATATTATTTATCTTTCAAACTGGGACACTTGAGAATGAGAGGGATGTCAGGACAGGAAGCATAAACTGGGATTGCATAAAACTGGGAAGCATGAACTGGACAGGCTGAAGTGTGGCTACCCTCCTTACATCATCATTTTATAGTGATTGAGGTTTGTAAAGATGGCACTGTCATCTAGATCCATTTATTTTCTTTGTACCACTTTTTAAGTAATAGAAAAGGTAGTTATTCTTATAGAATATCTTTAGTTAGTGGAATGGAAAGCACTTAACAAATGTATTAGACACTTTATGTGTACGTAACATAATTTAACCCTTCTTGACAGTCCCATAAATTAGGAGAAAATACTCATGGTTAAAATATGCTGGTTCAGGATCTGTCCCATTGTAGAACCCATATTTTTTCAGCACTATTAAGAAGTTTTGAAATAATTGAAAATGCTTTTGATGCCCAATTGGAAAAATTATTAGCTAACCAGAAAACTCTATTCACTAGAATTTTCTATGTACTTAGAGGTTCTAGATGACTATACTGTATTGCTGATACAGAAGGGAGAAAGTATATTAAATGTTTTTTTAATGTTTATTTTGAGAGAGAGAGAGAGAGAGAGAATCTGAAGGAGGTTTTCCCCACCCCAGCGTGGAGCTTGATCTCAGGACCATGAGATCTTGACTTGGGCTGAAATCAAGAGTACTGACTGACCCACCCAGTGCCCCTAGTGGCAACCGTGTTGAAAGTTCTCTGTTTTTGCTTTAGTTTTGTAAAACTGACCCTTTTGTTATTTTCTATATCCTTTCCCTAAAATACCTCCTTTATTGTCGAGTTGTTACTGTCTGTGGTGACGCTTCCATTATCTCCCATTCTCATTACTTGCCAAGTATTGGTTGATTCTAATATTAAACACAGTATTGGTAAGGTATATTTTTTCCATTTTCATCAACTTTTTTGTGTCTGCTTCAGATTATGAAGACTAATATTTTTCTTTTACTCCTTTTATAAGCATTAATCATTCCCTTTATCTCAAATTCAGACCACTGCCAAATCCTGTAGTTTATTCTCAAACTGGAATTGGAGAGTGATACTACTGTAAGGAATCTTGACATAATTTGGCTCGTTTTCTCTTCTCTCTACTCAGTCCAATTTAACTGGGAGAATGACTAAAACACGTAGAATAGTGCTTTTCAGACTTATATATGCATTTGAATTCCCTGAGGATTTTCTTAACCTATTGATTCTTAAGCTGGTTTAATAGGTGTCAGGTGGGACCCAAGATTCTGTATTGCTAAACAGTTTCTCCCAGGTGATGCTAATACAACTGATCTGTGACCCATACTTGGTATATCAAAAACTTAGATTGTATTTAGAAGAGCTCATGCTGGGTAGCACTTTTGCCAGTTTCATTGCCTACTGTAACATTGGCTTCAACCTAAATTCGTATTTCAAGTAAATGTTAGTCATCAAGCAATGTGAAAGGTTTCATTTAACTGATAGATCTTATTGAGAACATTTGACTGTAAAAAAAAAAAAGAGGTCGAAAGAAGCCCACAGAATAAATTTAAGATATTCCTATAATTGAGATTTTTTTTTTTTTTACCTATTGTGATTTTCTGAAAACTCTTTGGTTTAATAGAATGTAAATTGTTTTAATGGTTTTCTTTAATTTAGGAGGCAAGAAAAATAACACCAGTGTTCCTAATGCAGAGAATCAGAAAAAAGCCAAGGTACATAAAAAGAGGCAATTTTCCAGTGGGTCCAGCAAGAACAAACTTGTACCTGATGAAGTGACTTCAACCATTACAAGAAGTCGAAGAATTTCGAGGCGTCCATCTAATTGGTGGGTGGTAAAGTCAGAGCAGAGTAAGTATTTTATTTAAATTATGTTCATTGAGAGCTCCAAAAAGTCATTCTATGAGAGACTTTATGTTTGTTTTATATAACCATTTTCCACAGAAAAATCTTATGAGGGCAAAGTTAAATTGGATCATTAGTAGAAATATTAAATTAGTTAAGTATGAAGATCTTCATTTGGGCTCTATTCTAGATATAGGGATATATGCGGTGGGAAAACAAACCTATCACTGCTCTCATGAGACTTACATTCTAGTAGAGGAAGACCAGCAATATAGATGTATAATTCATGCAGTGATAGGTAATGAAGAAAAATTAAGCAGATAAAGGATAGAAATGGGAAGTAGATGGAGAAGTAGAGGTGGATAAGAAGATAGAACAGAATACTGTTTTATAAAAAAATAAGAGTCCATTTTCATCTTTCAGAGCACATATTTCAGAAACATGAAGAGGGGAGCCATACAAATAACTTGGTGTGGAACATTTCAGACCAAGGGAACAGTATTTATAAAGGTGCTGATGGAGCATGCTTAACATGGTTGAGGAATTTATGAAGGCCAGTATGGCTAAAGAAGAGTAAGCCAGGAGAGTTGAAGTCAGGGAGGCAGGCTGTGATAGAGAGTTTAGAAAAAGTGTATTGGGAAGCTCCTGGAAGATTTTAAGCAATAAAATAAAATTTAAGTGACTTGGTTAAGTCATCCTTTTTTTTAACTTTAAAAAAATTTTTAAGTTCATTTATTTATTTTTTGAGAGAGTGAGCGAACAGGGGAGGGTCAGAGAGAGAGGGAGAGATACATTCTGAAGCAGGCTCTGCACTGACCATGAGCTGGGGGCTCAGACTCACGAACTGTGAGATCATGACCTGAGCTGCAATCAAGAGTCGGCTGCTTAACTGGCTGAGCCACCCAGGTGCCCTGATTGAGTCATGTGGCAAAAGAATTATTCTTACTTCTATATAGAGAGGAAGCTAGGGCTGGACAAAAATGGAAACATGGACACTAGTTAGGAGATTGTTGGAGAGAAGAGATGAAAAGTGGTTGGATTCATTATTAATGGATTAGAGTAAGAGAGAAAACCAGGAGTCTAGGATGACTCAGATTTTTTTTTTTTTTTTTTGCCTGAACAAATAGAATAATGGAACTCTACTATTTACTGGGATGAGAAAAAGTATGAGAGAAGCAGATTTGCAAAGGATATCAAGATTTCAGGTTGTGATAAATTAATTAGATATCAAAGTATATACATTGAGGATATAGCCTGGTTAACGAATTTAAAGTTAGGGGGAGGGGCGCATGGGTGGCTCAGTCGTTAAAGTGTCTGACTTCGGCTCTGGTCATGACTTCACCGTTCTTGGGTTTGAGGCCCGCGTGGGTTCTGAGCTGACAGCTCGGAACCCTGCTTCGGATTCTGTGTCTCCCTCTCTCTTTCCTCCTCCCCCATTCACACTTTGTTTCTCTCTCAAAAATAAACAAACATTAAAATTTTTTTAAAGTTAGGGGAAAGGATCTGGGAGAATATATACTTGAGAACTTATCAATATATAGATGAATTTAAAACTTTAGGACTGTTTGAAATCCCCTATTAGACTGAACCTGGAGAAGGAAAAAAGAGCCAAGGATTGAGTCCTGGGAGACTCTAATGTTAGGAGTTTGGAAGGGGTAGGAAGATCCATCAAAAGAAACTACACAGGCGCAGTTTAGTAAGATTAAAGGTAAATGAAGAGAACTTAGGGTTGTGGAAGCAAAGTGAGGAAAGCATTTTAATTAAGGATTGAGTGATGAACTTTTAAAAATACTACTAATGGTCTGAAGTAGATGAGATTTAAGAATTGACAATATAATTTTGGGCCACATGGAGGCTGTTGGTCACTTTGATAAAAGATTTCTGTGGAATGATTGGATCAAAAGCCTGATTGGAGTGGTTTCAAGAGAGAGTTGGAAGGGAAGAAGGAGAGAAAGTAAGAAAAAAAGGAGCATAGCAGATGTAGGGTTAAGGGAAGGTTTTTTTTTTTTTAAATAAGATATTACATCTGTTTATCTGCTTATTTAAAATGACCTCATAGAATGTGGAAAAGGAGAATCTTGTTGCACAGTTGATGGGAATGCAAACTGGTGTGGCCTCTGAGGAAAATAGCATGGAGGTTTCTCAAAAAGTTAAAAATAGCTATGATACAGTAATTGTACTACTAGGTATTCACCCAAAGAATATAGAAATACTAATTCAAAGGGTACATGCACCCCAATGTTTATAGCAACATTATTTACACTAGCCAAATTATGGAAACAGCCCTAGTGTCCTTCAACTGAGAGATGTATAAAGAAGATGTAATGTGTATGTATATATATGTGTATATATATATGTGTGTGTGTGTGTGTGTGTAATGGATTATTACTCAGCCATTAAAAAAATGAGAGCTTGCTATTTGAAACAACATGGATGGAGCTAGAGAGTATTATGCTAAGCAAAATAAGTCAGAGAAAGATAAATACCACATGATTTCACTCATATGTGGAATTTAAGAAACAAAACAAATGAACAAAGGGAAAGAGGGAGAGAGAGGCAAACCAAGAAACAGACTCTTAACTATAGAAAACAAACTGATGGTTACCAGAAGGGAGGTGAGTGGGGGGGGAGGGGTGAAATAGGTGATGGGAATTAAGGAGTGCACCAGTCCTGATGAACAGTATGGAAGTGTTGAATTACTATATTGTACACCTGAAATGTTAACTAACTGGAATATAAATAACAACTTTAAAATGACTCCTGAATACAAAAAATTCAAAAATTTTAAAAAATACAATGACCTCATAGAAAGGTAAAGAATAAATCTAGATCACAGTTCTTGAGTAGGCAAGGACAGGACTGATCTAGTATACAGATGGAAGTAGCTTGGTAGAATCGAAGGTGGAAAGATAAAGATCTACTCTTCTATTTTTTTTCCTCCGTGAAAATAGTAAGCAAGATTATCAGGTGAAAGTGAAGTAAGAGAAGTGATAAAAGAAGTTTGAAGTTTCCTTACATCAGAAGGACACAAAGGAAAATCAGAAAAAAAGTACATGGGCAAAGTCTGAAGCAGTTCTCTCCCAATGGATTCTTACCAGAGGCACTTAGTTCCTCCAGCAGTGAATATTTATGACAGAGGTGTGAAATGTTGTCTGCTAGGAAAGTTCATTAGGGCTTAACGCCCAAGATTGTTACTTGAGGTGGACACCTAGGCACTCTGCCTAGCAAGTACTAAAATTCTAGACTCCCTGAAGGAAAGCAAGTATTTGACATAAACCGTATTTTTTGCATAGGCAGTTTAGGTACACTAAAGCACATTTGTCAGTTAGGAAATGATGGGAACCCTCCCAAAATTCAAGTTCCTACATGCTAGGCAAGAGCTTTGCAAGTAGGTCTTTCTATAGATAACATTCTTAGGTCTGCTATGCCATCTCTTTTCTGTATAGTGTGAAACATTTATTGTTTTAGAAATACTTTTGATCTTTTAAGGGAAGTGATCATGAAAATATGGTAGATGATAAGGTAACATTTACTGGATACTGTTGACTTTGGTATTTAGATCAACAAGTGAGAGACTAGAAAAATATGTGGCCTTGTTGCTATGAATTTTTGAATCATTGGGATCCTTGATTATAGCAGAAATATTCTGTTGCAGCCTTCCTTGGATTTTGGATTTAGATCTGAGTTTAAATAATTATTTCTCCACTTTGGTTAAGTTATTTTGTTCAGTTTCTTACTTTGTAACATGATTACAAACACGTCTACCTCATTATAAGGATTTAGTGACATGTATTGTCTACTCCTGATACTGCTTTGAGGAGCTCACCTTTCTGCCCCAAGTGCCTGAAACTGTACTATGGTAGATGAGTGTGTAAATACATGGGCAAATAAAAATCTTAGCTTGGATAAGTGTTCTAGAACTCTGAAACTTACCAAAAAAGATTTGCGTAGCAGCTTTGAAACAGATGTTGAGTTTCTGATTGAGTAGGGAGCCACAGAAATAGAGGAATGCTTGTAGATCTCATAGTTCAGGTAGTCCTTCATTCGGTAGAAAAAGAAAGTGAAGCTCAATAAAGCAATATGACTTGCACCTAAGGTCATGGACCTTTGTGCTAGAACTGGAAAACCATAGAATCCAGGTTTCCTGACTCTTGATCCATTGCTTTTTTCCCTAACAAGCAACCAAGCTGCTGATAGTGGATGTGTGGCCCTAGTGCTTTTTCGTGTATGTTGAGAAACATTTATTGAGTGCCCACCGTGAGGCAGGAATGGTGTTAGGTAGAGCCAGTACCAGAGTGAGGCAAGTGCGTAATATAAAATGAGAAATTCGAGGAGGCATTTAGTCTCCGGATTGTGTGAGTTCAGGTTCAGTACTTGTATGACTCTGAGAGTGAGTACCTTCTTAAATTTTTTAATTTTATGATAAGAAAAAGATTTTTATGATAACTTTTAAGATCAACTTGTTGGTATTCATTTTGCTATATATATATATGTGTGACACACACACACACATATATATATATAATTATTACATTGTGCACCCTGAACTTATAAAATGTTAATGTCAATTATATCTCAGTAGGACTGGGGGAAAAATTGCTTCACTGCAGTCCTGCACCTGGTGTTAGGTATTGGGAATGTAGAGATAGGTAAAAGAACAATCTTAGCCTAAAGGAATTGCCAGTCTGCTGGAAGAGAAAGATAAGTAAATGGATAATAAATGTTCTCAGAGGGTTTAGAGAGAGCTACCTAATTTAAGCATGGGAATTTAGGACAGCTTCCTGAAGAATGAATTAGGAATTGGTTAAGTAACTAGGTGGGGTGAGGAGGATGGATGGAATGTTTCAAGCAGAGTAGCACGTGCAGAGATCTGGAGCTGAGAATTTGACCTTTTAAAGATTATTTTAGCAGAGTTATTTGTAAGGCTTGTTAAAATACAAAGTATTGGGCCCTACTCTGAGTTTCTGATTTAGTGGATCTGAAGTGAGGCCTAAGAATTTGCATTTCAAACACACAAGTGATGGTGATCCTGTGCTTTTGAGAAATGCAAATAGTTCAGTATTGCTGGCTTTTTTTTTTTGTTTGTTTGTTTATTTGGAGGATAGTGTTGAGAATTTTGATTAATGAAATAAGTGGTCTACATGTAGAAATAAATTATTGAAAGTATTGTTATAGATTATCACTAAAGGACTTTAGCAAGGTTGTAATGATCCAACTTGTGTTTTCCTAAGGTGATTCCTAAAACAGTGTGAAGAATGGATTTAAGAAGGGCAAGTCTAGAGAAAGGGAGACTTAATTAAGAGGCTCCTTTAATAATCCAGATAAGAAAAGATACCAGTCCCTGCTAATGACAGGCAGGAGAGCTTGAGAGAGGTGGATTTGAGTGGCATTAAGAATGTAGAAATGACAGGATTAGGGGACTGATTGCAGATAGGGACAGGAGTCTTGGATGATTCAGATTTCTGATGTAGGTATTTGAGTAAATAGTAGTACTTTTTGTTAAGATAGGAAGTAAAATCAGAGGGGGAGATTTAGAGGAGAGTGATAGGTGAACATTGTGATACCACTATCTACATAGTATTTAAGTTAAGGGTAGAAGAGTCCCTCAAAGTAGGTACGTAAGAGTGAGAAGCTAAAGCTAGGACCGTGGGAAATACCAGGATCTTAAGGATGGTCACAAGAGTAGTGGGCAGAGACAGGGTGGTTTTGGAAGCTCCTGATAAATTTGGTGCATATATCTAAAAATTGAAAAGCTGCATAATTTATGAACTTAATTTGAAAATAAATATAGCCTGTGAGATTGGTGTGTGTGTGTGTGTGTGAGTGTGTGTGTGTGTATGTCTGTGTGTTTACATGTAAATATATATAATGTTGGTATTTCAGTGAGCCAGATAATCGGGATAAACATTATGCTAACTTTAGGTTATCATTGAATCCTTCAGGTCTTGTTTATAGCAGTTCTTCAAGAAGAAATGAATTGTCAGCGTGTCACAACAGTAGACAAAAACCTGCTGGAAAACCAAACCAGTCATCTAAGAATATTGGAGACAAATCTATTCCATTTAAAGGGCAGATGAGAACTACTTCAGACACCTCAAGAACACAGGAGTTTTTAACTGCTAAAGATTCTGGAAGAATTATTGACTGTGATAAAATTTCTGGTTCTTCCCAAAATGAGTCATTGAAAAGTGATCAGGAACACCTGGCTAAGAAGAAAAATCATGATCATTCTAGGTAATGTCTGTTATGAATACAATATAGTTATTTTTGCTGTTCAGCATTTGTTTGTCAGTGTCATTTAATCATTTATGGAGAAACAGTATTAGCGTAAAGGACTCTGCAGTCTGACAGACTTGGTTGTAAATTCATGATCAGCCATTAGCTGGGTGATGCCCCAGGACAACGTAGTACTTTTGTTTGTTTCATCATATTAAAATGGGGAATAATATATATAGTACATGGGATATGAGTGACATATATAATAAGGTAAGTATTACTGTCACTGAAGAGTTGCTTCCTTTTTGGAGCACCTGGGTGGCTTGGTTGAGTGACCAACTCTTGACTTCGGCTTGGGTCATGATCCCAGGGTTGTGGGATCAAGCTCCACATCGGGCTCAGCACTGGGTGTGGAACCTGTCTAAGATCCTTTTTTTCTCCATCTGCCCCTCCTTCATACATGCTCTCAAATAAAAAAATTTTTTTATTTAAAAGTTGCTTTCATTTTTAAAAAAATACAGTGGTAAAAACATAAATTTTACCATTTTAGTCATTTTTTTAAATTTATTTTTTTAGCTTTTAATTCCAGTGTAATTAACCATCTTAGTCATTATTAACATATAGTTTGATTTGCTTCCTTCTGAGTGAGGATAATGTGGTTTCAATAATTAGGAATACATCTTAATAATTCTTCCCCTAAGATGGTAATGGCGTACTTTGAGTGTTTATTATGTGCCAAGTATTTGCTAGGAGCTCAATGAATTTTCATCAGTCCCTAACCGCCTAGTGAGTTAGGTATTGTTCTTGCATATTCTTGCTTATTAGCATAGCATTTATGCTTTCATTTACTCATAAAATAATGCATATATATGTGAGAAACTGCAAGAGTTCTAGGGGTATACAGAAATAAATGATTAGAGTGCCTTAAATATAGCAGTGTATGTGTCATTATTGTACAAACAAAATCCCATATACATTCTATTTAACATTTTCACACCATTTTCATACCACTTTTCTCTTCAGTTTCTTTTAATAGAATATTTCAGGTTTATGTAAAAAAAAATAAAACCTGAATCCCCATGACCTCACTTAAGAAATAAAACATTATAGTGACCATTGAAATCCCATATGTACCTTACTCAACCCATTCCTCTTCCTTGTTAGCAGTAGCCACTCTACTGAGTTTGGTAGTTACCATTCTCATGGGTATTTTTATACTTTTCCTACATGTGCATGTATATATGAACAGCATGTGGTACGGTTTTAAAGCTTTATAAAAATGGTTTCATAATATACACATTCTGTGACTTGCTTTTTTCACAATTCATTATATTGAGATTATTCGTGTTGCTAAATGATTTATTTTTATTCCTTCATAGAGGAGGTTTCCCTTCGGGGTGCCTGGGTGGCTTAGTCAGTTGAGTGTCCAACTTTTGATTTTGGTTCAGGTCATGGTCCCGGGGTCATAGTATTGAGCCCAGTGTCAGGCTCCATGCTGACAGAGAAGCCTGCTTAACATTCACCCATGGGCGCTTGGGTGGGTCAGTTGGTTAAGCATCTGACTTCAGCTCAGGTCATGAGGTCATGACCTCATGACTCACGAGTTCAGGCTTTGTGCTAACAACTCAGAGCCTAGAGCCTGCTTCTGATTCTTTGTCTCCCTCTCTCTCTGCCCCTCCCCTACTTGTGCTGTCTCTCTCTCTCTCTCTCTCTCTCTCTCTCTCTCTCTAATATTAAAAAAAAAAATAGATTCTCTGTCTCTCCTCTATTTCCTCTGCTCCTCACAAGTGCTCTCTCTCTAAAATAAAAAAGTAACATTTGAAAATACACATACCATTTTTAGCTCTCAGTACATAAAAAACAAGTGGCTTTGGGGGGCCTGTGTGGCTCAGTCGATTAAGCGTCCATCTCTTGATTTCAGCCCAGGTATTTATCTCAGGGTCCTTAGTTCAAGCCCTATGTTGGGAGTCTAACAAAACAACAAACAAAAAAAAAGTGGCTGGTTGAATTTATGGTATCACTGTATATGGTATTTGAAAATATATTTAGTCCTTTTTTCCCCCAGTACTTCATTTTTTTTTTTTATTGCCAAATAGTCTACCACTTTATATCTATTCATTCATTAAAGGGTGAATATTTGGGTTGTTTCCACTTTTGCTGTTATTTTTTTTAAATGATAATTTTTATTTCCAGTGCTACTATTCTTTTTCTTCAAGTGTAATTAACATAGTGTTGTATTTTCAGGTGTACAATATATTTCTCTAGTCTCTTGATAATTTTTCACTATTAAAAACGATTTTTGAGTAGACATTTTATACATTTTTTTGTGCACATATGTAAGATTTTTTATAGTATTATATATACAAGAAGTAGAATTGCTGGGTTTTAAGGTATGTACGTGTTTAGCTTGTCTAAATACTGCCACATTGCTCTCCAAATTGGTTGAGCTGATTTATAATTCCATAGCAAGGTGTAAGAGTTCTTAATGCTCTATGTTCTTTTCAGAATATATTGGTTAGAGTTGTTATTGGTCAATATAATGGAGTGTATCTCTGGATTTCATTGCATTTTCCTAATTAATAGTGAAATTAAATAGTTAAATATCTTTTCATTTGTTTCATGCTCATTTTTATTTTTTTTTTAGAAAAACTTTTAAATACTTATTTTGAGAGATATTGCAAATGGGGGAGGGGCAGAGAGAGAGGGAAGGAGAGAGAATCCCAAGCAGGCTTTGCACTGCAAGTGCAGAGCCCCACATGGAGCTCGAACTCAAGAAACTGTGAGATCATGATCTGAGCCGAAACCAAGAGTTAGATGCTTAACCATCTGAGCCACCCAGGCCCCCCCTTGCTCATGTTTAAATAGATTGCCTCTTTGTAAATTGCTTGGCCAATATTATATTTTTTGGAATTGATTTTTAGGAACTCTTCATCTGTTTTGGCTTTTAATCCTTAATGGGTCACATGTATTTGTGTCTTTCGTACGGAAGACATAATTTTAATGTGTGTTTAACTCTGGTGCATCATGGGAGTTAGGGGCACTGACCCCTGCACAGTCAGAAATTTGCTTGTAACTTTTGACTCCTCCAAAGCTTAACTACTAATAACTTACTGTTGACTAGAAACCTTACTAATAGCATAAACAATTGATTAACACATATTTTGTTCTTTACATATATTATATGCTATATTCTTAAAATAGAGTAAATTAGAGAAAAAGTGTTATTAAGAAAATCATAAGGAATAGAAAAAACATTTACAGTATTGTATTTATTGGGAAAAATGGCTTATGTGTGGACCTTTGCACTTTAAACCTGTGTTATTCAAGGGTCAGCTGTAGTAGAATTTATTAGCCTTTCAGTATTTGAACATTTGCTTTTTTTATTGACTCCAGGGTCATAAGGATCTGTTTTTCTATATTTTTGTCTAAAAGCTTTAACTTGCTTTTTTATATTTACTTCTTTAAACCATCTGTAATTTATTTTTGTGTTTGATGTGGAATAGGAAATTTAAATTCTTTTTTCCCTGTGTAGGTGTTTATTGAATGGTACATTTTCCCCCACTGATTTGTAATGGCATTTTTGTCTTTTGTCAGATTTCCGTATTTATATCAGCTTGTTTCTTGTATCATTTATTTGCATAAGATTCTTGAGAGATATAGGATAGGACACACGTTAGCTCCATATTTACATGTAAGGAAGGTCTACATAGATTAAATAGTGTATCATTCGATAACTAGGTCTTCTAATTAGTAGTCCAGTTGTTTTTACTTGAATGTATAAATAATAAAAATAAATCAAAGTTTTATTAAACAAAGCAAATGAGGCTTACCTATAAGGTTGAGAGAAATATTAAGATAAAAAATTGGTTTACATTGAGTTTTTTAATTTGAGCTAGTATTTCTATAACAAACTTTTATGTATCTTTTATGTACAGTGAGAATGTATGGTACTCCCCATACTATACAGTTCACTCATGAAATGTGTACAGTTCAATGTTTTTTTAGTATATTCACAGATAGGTGCAACCCATCAACACAGTCAATTTTAGAGCATTTTCAGCACCTCACAAAGAAGCCAGTACCCTTTAGTTATCATTTCCCTATTCCCCTCTCCCACTGCCCTAAGCAACCACTAATCTATTTTTTATCTGTGTAGATTTTTCTACATTTTGAATTTTCATCTGAATGAAATCGTATGAGTTTTTTGTACTGGCTTCTTTCTTTTGGATATTTTCAAGTTTCATTCTTGTTGTAGTGTGTATCAATACTTCTTACTTTTTATGACCAAATAGTATTTTGTTTTATGGTTATACCATGTTTTGTTTATCTTTTCATTCATTGATGGACATTTGAGTCATTTCTACCTTTTGGCTCTTATGAGTAATGCTGGTATAAACAGTTGTGTACAGGTTTCTGTGTGACCATGTGTTTTCATTTCTCCTTGATATATACCCAGGAGTGGAGTTGCTGAGCCGTATGGTAACTATATTAAAATTGTTTGAGTCAAACTGCAAAATTGTTTTCCAAAGCATCTGTATCATGTTACATTCCTACCAGCAGTGTATGAGGGTTCCAGTATCTCTACATTCTTACCAACAGTTGTTATTACCTGACTTTGATGCGAGCCATCCTAGTTGGTATGAAAGTGGTATCTCATTGTGGTTTTCATTTGCACTTCCCAGATGACTAATGATGTTGAGCATCTTTTCATTTGTTTATTCGCCATTTACGTGTTTTTAGAGAAAGGTCTTTTCACCCTAATTTAAAATTGTTTTTTATTGTGTTGTAAGAGGTCTTTATATATTGGATACAAGTCCCTTGTCAGGTAAGTAATTTGCAGATATTTTCTCCCATTCTTTGGGTTGTCTTTTTGCTTCATAATGGTGTCCTTTGAAGCACTAATAAGGTTTTTAATTTTCATAAAGTCTAATCCATCTATTTTATCCCTTTGTTGCTTATACTTTTGGTGTCATGTCTAAGAATCCAAGTTCATCAAGATTTGTCATTATCTTTTCTTGGTTTTTCTTACGTTTAGGTTTTTGATCCATTTTGAGTTAATTTTTATATATTCTGTGAAGGGTTCCACGTTATTCTTTTGCATGTGACTATCCAGTCATTCCATAATTGTTTGTCAAAAGACTACTTTTTCCTCCATTGAATGGTCTTGGCACCATTATTGAAAATAAGTTGACCATACATATATGAGTTTCTTTCTGGATTCTCAGTTTTTTTGTCTTAATCTTTGTATCAGTTCTTGGTCCAGTACTGTCCTGTCTTGATTATTACCATTGCTATGATACGATTTGAGATCAAGAGGTGTAAGTCTTCTTTATTTTTCCTTTTCAGATTGTTTTGGCTATTCTGGGTTCCTTGCAATTCCATATAAATTTTAGAATCAGCATGTCAATTTCTACAAAGATATCACTTGAGAATCTGATGGGGATTGCATTGAATCTGTATATCAGTTTGGGGGATATTGCCATTTTAACACTAAATCTATTGATCCGTGAACATGGGATGCTTTTCCATTTCTTGAGGTCTTTATTTCAACTGTTTTCAGAGCATAAGTTTTACACTTTTGTTAAATTCATTTCTAAGCATTTTATTCCTTTTGATGCTATTGTGAATAGAATTGCTTTTTAAATTTAATTTTTGGATGTTCCCTGCAAGTGTATAGAAATACATTTGGTTTTTGGTTTTTTTAAGTTTAGTTATTTTGAGAGAGAGAGAGCATGGACGAGCAGGGGAGGGGCAGACAGAGAGAGGGAGAGAGAGAATCCCAAGTAGGCCCTGTGCTGTCAGCATAGAGCTGCACATGGGGCTTGGTCTCATGAACTGTGAGATCATGACCTGAGCCGAAACCAAGAGTCAGATGCCCCACCGACTGAACCACCCAGGTGCCCCTACAATTGGTTTTTATATTTGGCTTGTATTCTGCAACCTTGCTGAAGTCATTTATTAGTTTTGATAGCTTTTTAGTGGATTTTGTAAGATATTCTGATTATAGAAATCATGTCATTTGTGAATGGTTTTACCTCTTCCTTTCCAGTATTTTATAAATTTTATACTGCCTAATTGCTCTGGCTAAAATCTGTAGTACAGTGTTTAATAGAGGTGGCAATAGCAGATTTGTCTGGTTCCTAACTCTTAGGAGGCAGGCATCCAGTCTTTCACCATTTAGTCTGTTGCTAGCTGTAGGTTTTTCACAGATACCCTTTATCAAGTTGAGGCAGTTCCCTTCTAGTACTAGTTTGTTGAGTGCTTTTATCATAAAAACATGTTGGATTTTGTTTATGCTTTTTTTTTTTTTTTTTTGCATCTGTTGAGATGATGCTATAATTTTTTATTAAGATTGATGTGATGTATTTCATTAATTGCCTTTCAGTTAAACCAAACTGCATCTGTGGTGTAAATCCCATTTGGTCATGGTGTACGTATAATTATATTTATACGTCTCTAGATTTGCTTTGCTAGTTTGTTGTTGAGTTGTTTGGTCTGTAGTTTTCTTGTGATGTCTGTCTAGTTTTGGTATCAAGATTACTGGCTCCATAAAGTGATTTGAGAAGTTCTCTTTTATTTTTTGAGTTTGTGAAGAATTCGTATTCTTTGAATGACTGGTAGTATTCAGCAGTGAAACCATTTGGGCCTTTATTTCTGGGTAGTTTTTGATTACTGATTCATTCTCTTTTTATAGGTCTTTTGAGATTATTTCTTCTTGAGTTAGTTTTGGTAATGATGTGTCTTTAGGAATTTATTTCTTCTATCTAGGTTATCTATTTAATTTATTGACATGTAATTGTTCATCATAGGATTGTTTAAAGAGTCCCTCTGAAAACCCTGCTGTTCCTCAGTAGGGTGACTAGGGCTATCAAAGAAAACAAAGTTGTTTGTGGATTTTCCAAAAAACCATGATAGATTAAATGTGTAATATATATTATATGCTGCCTATAGATAATGTCTCTGGGTGTCCTCCTGTCATCACTTCTATCTTACCTAGGCCAGATCTGTACCATTTCTTTTAGCAGAATTTTTCTTCACAGGTCCTAGAATCAAATTTTCTTCCTAGGCCAGTTGTAAGTCCTAGGACCTGAATAGGTTTAGCTAATATTTGTTACAGCCAGTATTATATTATCTACTCATTGTATAATGTTTTTGGAAGAAATGTTTTATGGAGAAATGTAAACAGTTTTTCACTTTACATATTCACAGAAGTACAAGAAACCCAAAGGATCAAGATAGTACGACTGCACAAAATGTTCATCCAAAGTCTCAAATCAAAGGATTTACATGCAAGACACTGGCGGAGTCTAACCTGGATTCTGGAGAGCCTAAGACTTCAGTTTTGGAAAGAAGGTATACATGTGTCATAAGGATAACTGGATTTACTTACTGTATTGGTTACTCATTGCTGTGTAACAAATTACCCCAGCCTTTATTAGTGGTTTGCAAAACATTTATTGTTTTGTAGTTTCTGCGGCCTAGAAGTCTGGCAGAGCCTCTGCTGGGTAGTTCTCACTCAGGGATTCTCATGAGACGTATGTAGCATTCAAGATACCTGTCTGGTTTGTAGTCCTTTGAAGCCTTGCCTGTAACTGAAGGATCTACTTATAGGGTAGTTTGCTCCCATGGTTCTTAGCTACGGGCCTTCCTTGTCATGTGACCCTCTCCATGGGGCTGTTCAATATGACAGCTGGCTTTCAACCAAGGAAGTGATCCAAGAGAAAGTGTGACCATGATGGAGGTCATAGTGCCTTTTAATGACCTAGTCTCTAAAGTTGCACACTTTCACTTCCACTTTGTTCTGTCTGTTAGAAACAAGTCATTAAATTCAGACCACATTCAAGGAAAGGGGGATAAGCTCTCTCTGTTGAAAAGAGAAGTATTTAAGAATTTGTAGGTATTTGTTTAAAACAAGCACACTCCATGATCAAACCAAATTAACCTACTCTTACAGTATCTGAAGTCATATATACCCTTTTTAAAATGAAGGAATGGGAAATTATAACAGATTCTCAAGACTTTTCAGGGATGGCTAAGATTTCTTTAGTATTTGACGGGTTAAGACTACTATGCCTATCCTGTGTTCATAATAGAGGAAAGGAATCTCCCAACGGGGATAAGCTGTATCATTTCTGAGCAATTTTTAAATTTAAATATTTTAAATTTCACTTTTTTTGGCTGTATTTTTTAAAGTTAAAATAAGCTGATTTATTTCTAATTTTACTTTTTATAATTTGATTTTTATCAAGAGGTGCTGAGCTGAGACTAAAAATTTATTAGCTGATCCATGGGTTAGTTCATTTTTATTTATTTATTTATTTATTTATTTATTTATTTATTTAAATGTGGCTGCTAGAAAATTTAATTTAATTAATTTATTTAGTATAATATATTGTCAGGTTGACTAACATACAGTGTATACAGTTTGCTCTTGGTTTTGGGGGTTGGTTCGCATGATTTCATTGCTTGCATACAACACCCAGCGCTCATCCCAACAAGTGCCCTCCTCCATGCCCATCACCCATTTTCCCCTCTCCCATACCCCCCTCCCCATCAACCCTCAGTTTGTTCTCCGTATTTAAGCGTCTTTTATCGTTTGCCTGCCTCCCTCTCTGTAACTATTCCTGAGTTAGCTTAAAAGCTTATAAAATTCAGTATTTGTCCTGTCTTAGGGGATTAAATTATAGATTCTTTGTTTTATGCAGCATGTAAGTATATTCTTGGTGACCTATAACATTACTATTGGTTTTATAAGAAAGAAACATTTGGCAGTTTTAGGAGAAAAATGTCCATTAAGGTAGATAATTAGATATATGTATTATAAAGGCACCAATTTTATGGTTTACTTTTTTATGTTAAAGTGGACCTTTCAGGCTCAAGAATTATTTAACATCTGGAAAGAATAATTCTGATGTGGATGATAAAGAAGTTCAGGAAAGTTTAGGTAAGTTATTATTTATTGTCTACTGTCTTGATATTTATGGCAATATGCATACAGATTATGGTGTGCTATATTTTATATAAATTATCGTTAATGGCAAATGTGTATTGAGTACTTACTCTTAAGAGCCTTACTATATGTTTAGAGATCTGTAAGACCTTACACCTAGGTGATGGAGGGAGAGAGAGAAAGAATGACAGAGTGACAGTCCTTTCTTTGAGGTAGAGAACATAAGGAAATAATTGATACTTAAAATATCTGCTCTAGTGTTTAAAAATGTTAAACTTGGGGCATCTGGGGGGCTCAGTCGGTTGAGCAGCCGGCTTCGGCTCAGGTCATGATCTCACGGTTCGTGGGTTCGAGCCCCCCATCGGGCTCTGTGCTGACAGCTAGCTCATAGCCTGGAGCCTACATTCAGTCAGATTCTGTGTCTCCCTCTCTCTCTGACCCTCCCCTGCTCACGCTGTCTCTCTCTCTCTCTCTCTCAAAAATAAATAAAACATTAAAAGAAATTTAAAGAATTGGGCAATGACTTGATCAGAAATTTGAATTAAAAAAAATGTTAAACTGATAAGGGTATAAATGAAGCAAGATTAGCCATCTATTGCTTACTGAAGCCGTATAATGGGTATATCAGTAAATTCATTTTTTTGAATGTGTTTGAAACTTTCCATAATAAAGTTTTTAAAATGCCTATTAATCATTTTGTAATTTTTTATGCTTCTAAAGAATGTGTGCTTGGAATATAATCTGTTATACTATTTTTTCTTTCCTAATTACTTATTCTTTTTCCTTTTAATTTCCTTTTCAAATGCTAGAAAGGTGGATTTTTTTTTTTAAAGATTTTGTTTTTAAGTAATCTCCATACCCAGTGTGGGTCTCAAACCTATAACGTCTAGATCAAGTGATGCTCTGTCGACTGAGACAGCCAGGAGCCCCCTTTCTTTTTCCTTTTAAATTGCTTTTTTCTCCCCGTGTTTAGATTTATTTTATTATTTTTCTCCTCTAAGTTGAATGCTTTCTGTATTTATTTTTCTACTTTTTATTTGACAAAAAAAAATAAAAACCAGTGAATTTTCCTAAGTATAGTTTTGGCTTAATTTTATAGCTTTTTAAATGTCGTGTTCTTATTGTAGTATACCCCAAATTACAGTGATTTTTCTTTGACCCAGGAGTTTTTTTTTTTAAAGAATGTATTAGTCAAGAGCTTGGTCTCCAGAGTCAGGAACCTGCGGTTGAATTCAGTTCCACCACTTACTTATTATGCTGTCTTGAGTAAAAAATTTCAGTGTTAATTACTTCAGCATCCTTATCTGTAAAATGGTGATATCATTTCCAATCCCATAGCTGTCTTGTTTAGTTTAATATCTGGTTTATATTAAATACATAATGTTGGCTGTTATTCTAAAATGTTTTGTTCTTTGTTAATTTCTAGTTTCATTTCATTGTTCTAGGGAACTTTGGCTTGTGTTATTTATTCTTTGAATTTATGAAGGTTTTCTTTGCATTCTGTATAGTATGCTTAGAACACATAAAATTCACGAAAGAATTTTATAGTTCTCTCATGGGTACTTGAAAAAGGAGAATATTTTTTGTGTAACATGTATTGATTTACAAATGTATATCCTTTTATTTTGTTAATAACATAAGTATATGTAAATTTTTGAATATATTTTGAATATTTATGGAACTCTTAAATACTTATAGAATATTTTGGGACACTTACTGTTAGGTATGTAGTAGTGAACCAAACTGACAAAAACTACTGTCCACCCGGAGCTTACTTCCTGCAGTACCAAGATAGAAGCAATAAAAAAGATAGCAAAACTTAATGATTTGTTGGATGTTGAGAGTAGAAAATGAAGTAGGGATTTTAGGGTGGGAAATGGCGGTTACATTTTTAGGTAGATGGGCAGAAAAGGCCTCACTGAGGAAGTGATCGTTTGAGCAAAATACGAAAAAGATGAGAAAACAGAGCATGCAGCTGTATGAGGAAATAATGCCCCAGGTAGAGGGAAGACATTCTGATACGGTAATGAGTCTGATGGTGAAACACCAAGGAGACTGGGTAGAGCAGAGTAAGAGAGGGAGGGAGGGTAGTAGGAGATGATGTCACAGAGACAACAAGAATGAAAGGTCACATAGGATGTTAAAGGCTATTTTAAGGATTTTTGGCTACTCCTAAGAGAGATGGTAAGGCATTGGAGGGTTTTGAGCAGAGGAGAGACATGATGGACCTATAACAGAATTACTGTGGCTGCTGTGTTATGGAGGGACTGGTGAGTTTGAGGGGTCCTATGTAAGGTTGGAAGCAGGGAGACTGGTTTGTGAGACATTCATAATCTCAGTGAGAGGTTGCTTAGACTAGGGTGGTAAGAGTGGAAGGTAGAGAGCAGTAGCAGGATTTTGAATATTTTTGTAGATAGAATCAACAGGATTTCCTGATGGATGGGCTGTGGGAAGAGAGAGATGTAAGGGACAACTTTAAGGCTTTTTGCCTGAGCACCTGAAAGAATGGTATTGTCACTACTTGACTTGGAGACTACTAGGGAAGGAGAAATTTGGGGGAAAAGAACAGGATCTTAGAATTGAACCTGTTACATTAGGTGTTATTTTGATCCTTTATAGCCTTGCTTGTGATTTGTGAAATCTGCTAAGGACTGCTAGAGTTGTAGTAAAGTGTTTCCATTGCAGCTGTGTGCTTTTTTCCTCCATCTATTTCCTGCAGTGTTTGCTCTATACATTTCAGTGCTGTTACTGAGCATATAAGCCTATATATGGAATGTACCTGCTTTGGTCAGATTTATCATCTTGATCTTGTTACAGTGCCTTTACTTTGTAGGCTGTTTTGTCTAATATTAATATTGTGACCCTTGCTTTCTTTTGGTTCTTACATTTTTGTTCATCCTTTTACTTAGCCTTTACTACAGAACGAAAGTGGTTTAGAAACATTACATGATTGAATTTTTATTTTTAACTTTCTCTGTCAGTATTTTTTCTTTTAATGTTTAACACATTTATACTTACTGTCAGAGCAGATAGACTTCTTACTTCTTTGTAAAGTTGGTAGGCATGCTCATATATGCTATCAAGAACTCAGGGATTTATTTTTTTACAACCAGTTGAAGAGTAAAAATAATTGTGAATCATAATCTTTTTTTCTTTTACTAGCTGGCTATTGGTCTTTTGCTTCTGAGTAGAAATTTAAAGTCAGACTTGATTCTTGTTTTCTTTGTAGGTAACCTTGTTTTCCTCAGTCTCCATGCTTATTAGGTTTCTTTAATGTTTGAAATTTAGGAATTGTCTCTTTGTTACTGTTTTTTTAAAAATAATTTTTTGGAAATTATTAAATTTATCCATTAAATTATTAAATATTGGAAGTTATTAATTTTAGACTTACCCCCAGATGTCCTATCTGTTTCATCCAGATTCTACAGCTGTCAGCATTTTACATTTGTTCCATCTTCCTCCCTGCCTCTGCTACATATATATTCATACACATTGATTATCATTAGCCTTTTAAAGAATTTGGTTTTTAATTGAAGTATAATTAACATTCAATGTTATATTAGTTTCAGGTATACAATATAATGATTCAACATTTTTATACATTATTCAGTCCTCATCATGATAAGTGTATTCTTAATCCCCTTTATCTATTTCACTCATCCTTCACCCACCTCTTCTTTGGCAGCTGCCAGTATGTTCTCTGTATTTAAGGGTCTTCTGTGTATCTGTTGTTTTCTTTGTTTGTTTATTTTGTTTCTTAAATTCCACATATTAGTGAAATCATATGGTATTTGTCTTTCTCTGCTTGTTTTACTTAGCAACCTTGTTGTTGCAAATGGCAAGATCTCACTTTAATGGCTGAGTACTGTTCTACTCTGTGTGTGTTGTGTATATATTCATCTATAGATGGACACCTGGATTGCTTCCCTATCTTGGCTGTTACAACTAACGATGCAGTAAACATAAAAGGTGCATATATCTTTTTGAATTAGTGTTTTTGTTTTCTTTGGGTAAATATGGAGTAGTGGAATTACTGGATCATACGGTAATTGTATTTTTAATTTTTTGAGAAACCTCCACACTGTTTTCCACAGTGGCTACAGCAGTTTGCATTCCCATCAACAGTGCCTAAGGGTTCCTTTTTCTCCGCATCCTCACCTACATGTTTCTTTTTGATTCTAGCCATTCTGCCAAGTATAAGGTCCTAGAGGTTCATTGTGGTTTTGATTTGCATTTCCCTGATTATGAGTGATGTTGAACATCTTTTCATGTGTCTTTTGGCCATCTGTGTGTATCTTCTTTGCAAAAATACCTGTTCAGGTTTTCTGCCCATTTTTAAATTGGATTATTTGGGTTTTTTGGTGTTGAGTTGTAGAATTTCTTTATATATTTTGAATATTAACCCCTTATTGGATATATCATTTGCAAATATCCTCTCTCATTTGGTAGGTTGCATTTTCATTTTGTTGTTGGTTTTCTTTGCTGTGCCAAAGCTTTCTATTTTGGTGTAGTCCCAAAAGTTTATTTTTGCTTTTGTTTCCCTTGCCTGAGGAGGCATATCTAGAAAAACGTTGCTATGGCCATGTCAGTGAGATTACTGTCTCTGTTTTCTTCTAGGAGTTTATGGTCTTAGGTCTCACTCTCAGATCTGTAATCCATTCTGGGTTTATTTTTGTGTAAGGTGTAAGAACTTGTGATCCAGTGTCAGTTTTTTGCATGTAGCTCTCCAGTTTTTCCAACACTATTGATGGAAGATGTCTTTTTCCCGTTGTATATTCTTGTCTCCTGTGTCATAGATTAATTGACTATATAAGCATGGGTTTATAGCTGGGCTCTTTATTTGTTCCATTGATCTGTGTGTCTATTTATGTGCCAGTATCATAATACTATTTTGATTACTATAGCTTTGTAGTACAGCTTTGTACTATATCTTGAAACCTGGTATTGTCAAACCTCCAGCTTTGTTGTTTTTCAAGATTGCTGTGGCTATTATTATTAACCTTTTCTGTACTATTTGAGAGCAAGTTGCAGACATATTATGTGTGAGTATATGCAGACATGATGCAAGACAAGAACAAAATCACTCTTTAATTATCCAGGTCAGGAAATCAGCATGAATATAACACTAGTATTCCTTCACTGATTCCATGCAGATTTCACCAGCAGTTCTATAAGTGTTCTGGTTCAGGATCCAATCCAGGATCATAGGTTGCATTTAGCTCTCATGTCCCTTAAGTTTTCTTCCGTAAGGAACAGTTGTAGGTTTTTTCTAACTTTGCTGAACTTTACCTTTTTTTTTTTTTTTTTTTTGAGAGTACAGACTTTTTATTCTTTGGAACGACCTTCAACCTCAGTGTTGCTTATTTTTCTCATGATCATATGCCATCCATGCACATGTGACAGAAATAGCACAGAAATGATGCTGTGTTTTTGCGCATCACATTAGGAGACACAGTGTTTACCCATCTCCTACTGGTGATGTTAATCTTGATGTCCTGTTCAAGATATTGTCTGTACTCTAAAGATATGGTTGTTCTCTTTTGTAATTGGTGTTTTTTAGAGTGGTATTCTGATGCTATTTCAGTAATGTGTTCCTTTTCAAACCTTCACATCAATCTGTGAAGACTACCCACTTGAATCGGTAGCAACTAATGATGATACCAAATTATTTTCTATTTTCCTAATCCAGTCTCTGTTAATTAATGGCATTCTATAAGAAATAGTTTTTCTTCCCCCCTCCCCCACAATATTTTTTTGTGTGCTTACACTGTCAGTGCAGAGCAGACCCAGGGCTTGAACTCATGAACCATGACATCAAGACTTAACCGACTGAGTCACTCAGGCGCCCCAAGAAAGTTTTTCTTACCCTTTCTCTAATTTATTTATTTATATAATTAAGAGCTGCTACTGGATTCCTGTTTTATTTGATGGTTGTAATTTTTATCATTTATTCTGATACTCAAATTGTGCCAGATTTGATCAGTAGGTGTTCTTTCCACTGGTCCCTCTGTCCTTTTATTATGTTTCTATCATTTTTTCTTTTTTTTTTTTTAACATTTATTTATTTTGAGAGACAGAGACGGAGTATGAGCGGGTGAGGGGTGGGGGCAGAGAGAGACAGACAGACAGACAGAATCCGAAGCAGGCTCCAGGCTCTGAGCACAGAGCCTGATGTGGGGCTCGAACCCATGAGATGTGAGATCATGAACTGAGCCGAAGTCAGATGTTTACCCAACTGAGCCACCCAGGCTCCCCATGTTTCTACCATTTTTTGAGTACTTGTGTTGTTGAGTCTTGTGTTTTAGAGTAAGATGTTCTGGGTTACTTCCCCTGCCTCAACTCTGGAATCACTATTTCTCCTAAGGAACATGGTTCTTTTTAGTGGAGAGTGGCATTTAGAAACTCCGATCTGGGTATGTGGTGTGCTCACTGTTACTGGGATATCACTGCCTCCTTCTAGGTTCTCTCAGTGGACTGTCATCAGTATTTTATTTTCTTACTTGCTTCATTCCTTCTCTGACCCCACCATCTGTCTCCCACAGCTTACTGCTATGGGAAGTTTTTCTTTTTTTCTTTTTTTTTATGTTTATTTATTTTGAGAGGGAGAACATGAGCATGAGCAGGGCAGGGGCAGAGAGAAAATCCAAAGCAGGCTCTGTGCTGACAGTGCAGAGCCTGATGTGGGACTCAAACTCACAAACCATGAGATTATGATCTGAGCCGAAATCAATAATCAGACCCTTAACTGACTGAGCACCTAGATGCCCCTGGGAGAATTTTTAAGCGGTGACTAGCCTTCTACTTTTTCTAGTGGTGATTTCATGGGAAGTCAGATTTTTCTTTTTTTGTGACAGCTTTATTTGAGATATATATTGAGATATTCCCATAATATAAAATTTACCCATTTATGGTATATAATTCAGTGGAGTACACCATCACCACAATAAATTCTAGAACATTTTTATCATTCCCAGAAGAAACCCAAAATTCTTTATCTTAGCAGGTACCTTCCATTCCCTCACCCCTTAAACCTCCTTTGCCAAGGCATCTATTAATCTACTTTTGATTTCTTTTTTTTTTTTTTTAATGTTTGTTTTTGGGAGAAAGAGATAGTGCCTGAACATGAGCAAATGGGGAAGGTGGCAGAGAGGGAGGGAAATAGAGGATCCAAAGCAGCCTCTATGCCAACACCAGAGAGCCCAACACAGGGCTTAAACTCACTAACTGTGAAATCCTGACCTGAGTCAAAGTTGGATGTTTAACCAGCTGAGCCACCCAGGTGTCCCTACTTTTGATTTCCATAGCTCTCTATACATTTGCCTGTTCTGGACAGGGAAATTAGCTTTTATGATCACTAAAGTTTCTTCTAAGCCAGCAGTTTTATAAAGTATCTAATTCAGTTGTTTTTAACAATCTTTTGCTATCATGGACTCATTTGAGAATATAATGAAAGCTTAGACTTACTTTTCAGGAATTGCATATGACGTGTAAAATTATATCAAAAATTTTAGATCTTTAATGGATATTAAGTGTTTCAGTACATGTTGCTGCATAACAAACACCAAAAACTTAGTGGCTTAATATAGCAATTGATTTATCTCTCATGGTTCTGTGTGTTTACTTGGCTTAGTTAGGCAGTTCTCATGTGGGCTTATTCATGAATTCATAGTTAAATGCAAGCTACTGGGGCTGGAGTCATTTGAAAGCTAAACTGGGTTGGAAGTCCAGGGTGAGTTTTTCACTTATATATTTGCACTTAGCTGGGGTGGCTGGAACAGTTGGGGGCTGACCAAGTATATCTTTTTCCCTCCACATGGCCTTTCCACGTAGGTAGCGTGGGTTTCCTTACAGCGTGACATTCTTGGAGTGGTCAGACGTCATATATGGTGTCAGTCTTTTCCATAATGAAGTTCCAAGAGACCCAGGTGGAACCTGCATATCTTCTTAGGACTTAGCCTTTGAAGTCCTAGAATGTCATTTCTAATGTGTTCTGGTCACAGGTTAGCAGAGATTCAAAGAAAAGGGAATTGGACTCTGCCTCTTGATAAAGAACAGCATTTATGCATAGGAAGAGAAAGAATTGATGGCAGCTATGTTTGGATGCTATTTACAACACTAAAATTGGAAACTCTGACCTAATTGGCACACTGATAATTTAGTATACTTGTACTATTTTAGAACTCAAAGATCATGCATTACGTTATTAGCATATTAATTGTTCATTATTATACCCTGCATTTTTATCTACCAAGTGGCTTATTTCACCTGAAATCCAGAAGCAATAGAAAACCTGCTTTTCTGTTATTTTTACCTGGTAGGCTCTTAAGACATACACATTGTAGTAAAATCTAGAGAAATATTTCATTAGTCTTTATTCCTTGGCAGTAGAAAGTAAAAGAAGTAATAAAATGTATTGTTGGGTTAAATTCTATTTAAAATACTAATATTGAAATTGACCATCTATTACACTCTAATTCAATATGGAATTAACAGTTTTTGTTCATGATATTATCATTTCCATTTTGCAGGTGACTCAGGAGTAAAAATATCTAGAGTACTATCAGAGAATAAAATACATCACAAGTTAGGTAAGATTATTTCTCTCTTTTAATATCTTCATATTATAAAATCTCCGTTACAAAGTAGGACTTAATTTTTCTCAAGCTGCGGGGGGAAGTATTTGGATTAATTGACATAAATTAAAACTATGTTTTTATTTTTCATGAATTTTATAATAAATCATCTCAGGCCAGTGACTTTCTTTATTGTTCATTTAGTTAAATCCTTTATCCCTTTCACTCTTTTTCCCATAGTGATACTAGGAAGCATGATGTCACCTAGACTAAGAAGCTAGAGTGGAGAATCTGTAAAATAGAACTGCTAGGTAGATGACATCCCTGACAGTTCCCATTTTTATCCAGTTGACTTGTAAGCAAAGCAGTAACTGGAATAAGCAAGTAGGCAAAGTTGGGAGCTGAGGAATCCATGGAGAGGCCATGGAGGATTAAAACTGTGCTTCCCAAAAAGATATTTGCCAGTCAGGATTCATGGGGACCTCTCACCTTTGTAAGATTGGAGTGGCCTTGTACATTTCTCTCTGTGCTTGAGGTTGTGAGTGCCCCTGCACTTGTACCTGAAGAGAACCACTGGAAGTGAAGCTTCCTTAGGTTGCTTCAACCACAAACACACATCTTGTCAGTATTTTGGGCCCAGTGAAGAGAGGCTGCTCTGCCTCTTCGTGCTTAATGCTTGTCTTGGAATGGATTGCTAACTAGTCAGGAGTAGGCAAAGAGAAATAAAAATGTTCCTGAGCAGGGGCTTTATCAACCAAAAAGAGGAAAATCAAGCATTATGCCTAAAAACAGTAGGCAGCTGCTGGTGAGCTACAATCTTTGCAGTAAATAGATAACAATTTTAACAATAAAAGAAAGATTCACATATAGCATAGAAAACTTTCTGGTATTGAAAGTATTTTTTTCACTTTAAAAAGTCAGTGAAAATAGTCACTGTTGCTGAGAGCTGAATTAGTAGCTGGTGTTGACATGGAAGAAATTCCTCAGAGATGAAATATAGAAAGGTGGAATTGTGAGGGGAAAAAAAGGTATGCAATGGAAATAACATGGAGACAGTTGAGAAAACTTGCAAATAATAAGACTTAAGAAAAGAGAAACAGATGGAGGAGGGAGAAGAGTTAAAAGTAGTGTGTTAAAGAAAATCCCTATATTAAAGTTTGGCTTGTATCTATAATTTGAATGAGTTTGCCAACTTTTAGTCAAAAATATTGAAAAAGATACACTTCTAGTCATCAGTGAATAAAACTAAATTTCAAGAATATAGGGAAGCTTTTAGACAGAATGAAAAAGTTACATATAAAGGAGAAAAAATGACTAGCACTGCTTATCTCTGTTACACTGGAAGAATAAAATAACATCTATAGCCTACTTTTAGAGATGTATTACAATCCAATAATCTTCTACTTGGCCAAGATAGTTTTCTTTCTGATAAGTGAATTTACTTTGCAGATAATACAGAGATTGAGATTACTCTAAATCCTCCAGGCAGAATATTCATGTGAGGTATTCTAAACAAGTAGATAAATCAGAATGGAGTCCAAAGAGAGGAAACAGTGGTGAGGAATAGTTCTTGTAACATATATGGTTAAAGTTAAATAATGTGTATTCGTTTTCTGTTGGTATGTACTAAATTATCGTAAATTTAGTAGCTTAGAAAACACACATTTATTTATTATCCATATTTTCTGTGAGTTAGAAGCTCAGGCACAGATTAGTGAGTCCTCTGTTCAGGGGTCTCACAGCCTGTAATCTGAAGTATCAGCCTGGGCCATGGTCTCATCTGAGGTTTGAGGTCCTCTTCTAAGCTCATGTGGTTGTTAGAATTCAGTTCCTTGAAATCGTGGGACTGTTTTCTTGCTGGCTGTCAGCCATGGGCCGTTACTTTCAGCTTCTAAAGGCCACTTGCAGTTCCTTGCTACATGACCCTGTCCGGAAGGTCCTTCACAGTATGGCATCTTGGTTTTTCAGAGCCAGCAAGGAAGAATTTCTCTCCGCTTCTGCTAGATGGTGTCTTTAATGTATAATATTCTATATATTTTCAAACAATGATGTAATCACAGGAGTGATTCCCCAGCACTATTAGCCATGCTCTCTACATGAGAAGAAAGTCTCAGTTCCTGCATACATCTTAGGGGAGGGGATTATTATACATGGATGTGAATCATTGCTGATTACCTAGGGTGTGACTACTAGTTAATGCTAATGTGAATGGGGATTTATAAGTGCTAAATAATGATTTTTGTAATAATACCTTGAAATCCAGACTATATTAATAAAACTTAGTATGGTAGGGAAGAAAGTAGTGGCAGAAGAGTAGTATTAAAAGTAGTCTAAAAGGTTTATTTTAACTGAATGAGAAAAAGGAGAGGATAGCATACCTTGGTAAGGGTTATAGTTTTAAATATAATCATGGAGAAATGAGTTTGATTTTTGAGTGTCAGGAATGGGAAGGTGACCATTGATATCAGAACAAAAAATCACAGCAGAACTTTGAAATGACCAAGGGAAGAGAGGAAAAAGAAACGGTCATTTCTTGAAACAAATAAAAATGAGAAAGAAGAAGCACTGATTTAAGTTAACTAGTAAGTATAAAGTAAGATGGAAGGAATAAAAGGAAACATGTTAATTGTTACACTAAATAAGTGTAAATGGATTGAATTCCTCTAATGTAGGCACTCTCAGATTTGGTTAAATAGTACAAATTGACTTATGTGTTTATAAGACTTAAAACAGGTTTTAAAATAAAAGATTGTCAAAAAATTAAGTAGGCTAATGTAAATATAAAGAAAATAGTATATTTTTAGTATTAGGCAAAGTGGAATTTAAGGTTAAAATACAAGTGCTGAACAGAATAAACAAGGGCATGTAGTGATAAAATAATTAATGAAATAGAAAAATCACTAACTCTTATATACCAAACCTAGCAGCTAAAATGTATAAAGAAAAAACTAAGAAACAGCAAGATTTTTATTTAAGTGGTACAGTTAGACTGGGAGATTTTAATAAACTTTCAGAATTGGAAATGTCTGGTGAACAGTAAGAGCATAGGAATTTAATTATATAGTCAACAAAGTCAGTTTAGTATATAGAACTTTGCATTGTTCAGATAAAATGAGTGGATTTAGGTACACCTAACTACCTCAATTTACAAATTTCCTACTGAGGAGCATTTAGATGGTGTTCAGTTTGGTTTTTATTTTTTAACTATGAATAGTACTACCATGAACGTTCTTGGAAATATGGTTTTGCCGATTAAAAAAAAATTAATAGAGGGTTGCCTGGCTGGCTTAGTTGGAAGAGCATGTGACTCTTGATTTCAAGGTCATGAGTTTGAGCCCCATGTTGGGTGTAGAGATTACTTGAAGGAAGATAGGAAGGAAGGGAGGGAGGAAAAACAAAAAACAATAATAGTTAATGTTTAATGAATTGCTATATATCAGGCATTTTACAGCATTATATTAATTTATATCTCATAAAACTCCATGAGGTAGGTTCTATTATTTATCCTTATCAGACAGATGGAAAAAACTGCAGAGGTTGAGTGGCTGTAGCTTCTGTGATGTTTCACAACTGGTTCATGGTAAAGTCAGTATGTAAGTTTGACTCTAAAACTTAGCTCTTGAGAATTCAGGAGAAATACTTCTAACAGAAAGTCAGCTAGATGGTTATGGTAAACTGTAACAACCAAAGTATTTTAAAAGTTGTAATGATTATTTATAAGAGTTTCAGTTTGTAATACTGCTTTTTCTTTCTGCTGCTTTTAGAAAATATTTGTTTAATTTCAGTTAATATACAGTGTTATATATATTTTTTAAAGTTTATTTATTTTTGAGAGAGCGTGAGCGAGCACAAGCAGGGGAGGGACAGAGAGAGAGAGGGAGACACAGAATGCAAAGCAGGCTCCAGGCTCTGAGCTGTCACCACAGAGCGTGACGCGGGGCTTGAACCCACGGACTGTGAGATCATGACCTGAGCCGAACTCATACACTTAACTGACTGTTCAGTGCCCTTAACAGGTGCCCCAATATACAGTGTTATGTTAGTTTCGGGTTGAATATAGTAATTCAATGCTTCCATACATCATTCTCCACTCATCATGACAAGTGCACTCCTTAATCCCCATCACCTTTTTAACCCATCCCCCCCATTCACCTCCCCTCTGGTATCCTTCAGTTTGTTCTGTATAATTAAGAGTCTGTTTCTTACTTTGTCTCTCTCTGTCTTATTTTTCCCCTTTGCTTATTTTTTTTGTTTCTTAAATTCTTACAGTGAAATCATATGGTATTTGTCTTTCTCTGACTGTTTTTCTCAGCATTATACTTTCGAGCTCCATCCATGTTGTTGCAAATAGCAAGATGTCATTCTTTTTAATGACTGAATAGTATTTAATGACTGAATGTCTTCTATGTGCATTCATCTATCCATGGACACTTCGGTTACTTCCATATCTTGGCGACTGTAAAGAATGCTTCAGTAAACAAAGGAGTGCACCTGTTTTTTCGAATTAGTGTTTTCATTTTTTTAGGAAAATGCCCATCGGTAGAATTACTAAATTATATGGTATTTTTATTTTTAATCTTTTGAGAAACCTCTATACTGTTTTCCACAGTAGCTAGATCAGTTTACATTCTCACTAACAGTGCATGAGGGTTTGTTTTTCCCCACATCCTTGCCAACACTTGTTATTTTATTTATTTATTTTGTTTTATTACTGGCCATTCTGAATGGTGTGAGGTGATTTCTCATTGTGGTTTTGATTTGTATTTCCCTGATGATTAGCAACTTTGAGCATCTTTTCATGTGTCTGCTGACCATCTGTATGTCTTCTTTGCTAAAATGTCTATTCAGGTTGTCTTTTTTTTTTTGGTGTTGGGTTGTAGGAGTTCTTAAATATTTTGGATATTAATCCCTTTTTTGGATGTATCATTAACAAATATCTTTCCCATTCAGAAGGTTGCCTTTTCAATTTGTTGTTGGTTTCCTTTGCGATGCAAAAGCTTTTTAGTTTGATGTAATCCCAATAGCTTATTTTTGTTTGCTTTTGTTTCCCTTGCCTGAAGCAACATATCCAGAAAAATATTATTAAAGCTAGTGTCCAAGATATTATTGCATATATTTTAGGAGTTTATAGTTTCAGGTCTCACATTTAGGTTTTTAGTTTTGTTTAGTTGTGGGTTTTTTAAAATTATTAAATGTTTATTTTGTGTGTGTGTGTGTGAGAGAGAGAGAGAGTGCACATACCTTTGCATGAGTGGGAGAGGGGCAGAGAGAGAGAGAGAGAGAGAGAGAGAGAGAGAGAGAGAGAGAGAGAGCAGAGCCTGTTGTAGGGCTCAGTCCCACGAACCATGAGATCATGACGTGAGCTGAAGTCAGGAGTCCTTGGCTTAACCTACTGAGCCACCAAGGCACCCTTATATTTTATTTATTCTATTTTAATTTTTTGGTCATGGTGTTAAGAAAGTGGCCAGATTTTTCTTTTGTATATATCTGTCCACTTTTCTAAACACGTGTTCATTTATTGAAGATATTCTTTTCCCCATTGTATATTTTTGCCTCCTTTGTTGCAGATTAAGTGACCATATGAGGGTGGGCTTATTTCTGTATTCTGTATTCCATTTTATTGACCTTTGTGTCTCTTTTTGTGCCAGTACCAAAATATTTTCATTACTATAGCTTTGTAGTGTAGTTTCAGGTTTGGGATTGTAATGCTTTACCTTTGTCCATTTTACTCAAGATTGGCTGTTTGGGGTCTTTGTGGTTCTGTACAAATTTTAGGATTTTTTGTTCTATTTCTCTAAAAAATGCCATTGGAATTTTGATAATGATTGCATTGAATCTGTAGATTTCTTTGGTATAGACTTTTAATGATATTAAGTCTTCTGATCCATGACCGTGTTATATCTTTTCATTTATTTTTGTTGTCTTCAGTTTCTTTCATCCGTGGCTTACAGTTTTCAGAATACAGGTCTTTTTATCTCCATGGTTAAATTTTATTTCTAGGAATTTTATTCTTTATTTCTGCTACTTTGTTACTAGTATGTAGAAATACAACAGATTAAGTTTGTCTTCTGCAACTTTACTGAATTCATTTATTTGTTGTAATAGTTTTTTGGTGGTGCCTTTAGTGTTTTCTATATCTAGTATCATGTCATCTGTAAACAGTGACAGTTTTACTTATTCTTTACCAATTTGGATGCCTTTTATTTATTTTTCTTGTCTGATAGCTGTGACTAGGACTTCCAAAATCATGTTGAATAATGGCGTTGAAAGTGGACATCATTATTCTGTTCCTGATCTTTGAGGAAAAGCTTTCAGCTCTTTACCCCTGAGGATGATTATGCTGTGGGTTTATCATATATGAACTATATTATGTTTAGATATGTTTTCTGTAAGCCCACTTTGTTGAGAGTTTTTATCATGAATGGATGGTGAATTTTGTCAAGTGCTTTTTCTGTGTTGTTGAGATGATTATATGATTTTTATCTTGATTTTGTTAATGTGGTGTATCACATTGTTTGATTTGTAGATGTTGAACAATCTTTGCATTCCTAGAATAAATCCCAGTTTATCATGATAATGATTCTTTTAATGATTGTTGGATTCTTTTGCTAATGTTTTGTTGAGCATTTTTGCATCTGTGTTTATCAGGGATATTGGCCTGTGATTTTCTTTTTTTGTAGTGTCTTTGGTTTTGTTATGAGAGTAATGCTGCCTCATAGAATGAAATTGGAAGCATTTCTTACCCTTCTATTAAAATTTTTGGAATAGAGAATAGATATTAACTCTTTAAATGTTGCATAGAATTAACCTGTGAAGCCTTCCGGTCTTCGACTTCTATTTATTGGGAGTTTTTGATTATTCATTTTGTTACTAGTAATCAGTCTGTTTAGAATATCTGTTTCTTGAATCAGTGATGGAAAATTGTATGTTTCTAGGAATTTGTCTAGTTCTTCTAGGTTGTTCTGTTCGTTGGTGTATATTTTTTAGTTGTCTCTTATAATTCTTTGTTATTTCTGTGGTATTAGTTGTAACTTTTTAATGTCTGTTTAATTGAGTTTTTCTTTCTTTCTGTCTTGATGAATCTGGCTAAAGGTTTATCAATTTTGTTTATCTTTTTAAAGAACCATCTCTTGGTTTCATTGATTTTTTTTTTTTTGTATATTTTTTTTACTCTCTTTCACTTGTTTCCACTATGATCTTTTTTATTTCTTTCTTAAGATGCTTGATATGATTTTAATATTTTTAAATTCATTGAGACTTGTTTTGTGGCCTAAGTTGATCTATTCTAGAGAATGTTCCGTGTGCACTCGAAAAGTATGTGTATTCTGCTGTTTTTGAATGGAATATTCTGTACAGATCTATTAAGTGCATGTGGTCTAATTTGTCATTCAGAGCCACTGTTTCCTTATTGATTTTCTGTCTGGTTGGAATATTCGTTGATGTAAGTAAGATGTTAAAGTGACCTACTGCTGTTGTATTACTGTCAATTTCTCCCTTTTTATCTGTTAATATTTACTTTATATATTTATGTGCCGCTATGTTGGGTGCATATATAGTTACAACGGTTACCTCCTCTTGTTGGATTTATCCCTTCATAATTGTATAATGTCCTTCATTGTCTCTTGTAGTCTTTATTTTAAAGTTTTGTTTGTTTGATCTAAATTATTGCTACCTTAGCTTTTTTTCACTTCATTTGTTTGCACTCTCTTTTTTGATCCTGACTTTCAGTTTGTATGTGTCATTAGGTATTAAGTGAGTTTATTATAGACAGCATATTGATGGATCTTGTTTTTTTCCCATTCACTCACCCTGTGTCTTTTGTTCGGAGCATTCAGTCCATTAACATTTAAAGCAGTTATTGAAATGTACTTTGATTTTTATTGTTTCCTGTTTCTTTTGTAAGTCTCCTAAGTTTCTTTCCCTTTTTTTTCCCTCTTATGATTTGATAACTTTCTTTAGTGTTACACTTGTATTCTTTTCTCTTTTATTGTGTGTGTATGTGTTTCTATTATAGGTTTTTTGTTTGTGGTATTACTATAAGGTTCATGTATAACACTCTATGTATTTAGGAGTCTGTATTAAGTTGATGATTGTTTAAGTTCCAACACATTTTAAACACATATTTATTCTTCCTTCTCAATATACTTGATATTGTCCCAACATTCCCTTACATTATCCTCAATTAAAAATTTTTTTCTTTTTGCTGTTCAGCTTAGGTGGTTTCTACTGCCCTGACTTCCAGCTCACTAATCCATTCTTCTGTATCTTCTGATTTGCTATTAATTCCTCTAGTGTATATTTCCTTTTAGTTATTATATTCTTCAGCTCTGATTGATACTTTTTTATATTTTCTGTCTCTTGGTTGAAGTTCTCACTGAGTTCATCCACTCTTCTCAAGTTTAGTGAGCATTTTTATGACCATTACTTTGAACTGTTTTTCAGGTGGATTTCTAAAAAAATTTTTTAACGTTTATTCATTTTTTGAGAGACAGAGAGAGAAGGAGACACAGAATCAGAAGCAGGCTTTAGGCTCTGAGCTGTCAGCACAGAACCTGACGTGGGACTCAAAAACCCACGAACCGCAAGATCTTGACCTGAGCTGAAGTCGGATGCTTAACTGACTGAGCCACCCAGGTGCCACAGATGGATTGTTTCTCTTTATTTCCTTTAGATTTTTTTTTTTTTTGGTGAGGTTTAATTTGCTTTTTCATTTGCAGCATATTTCTCTGTCTCTTTATTTTGTCTAATGTTCTGTTTGTTTCTGTGAATCAGATAGAACAGCTACCTCTCTTGGTCTTGAAGAAGTGGACTTGTGTTGGAATGTTACCTATATAGAATGTGTGTGCTTGGCAGCTGTGGTTAGCCAGTTGGAGCCAGAGTGAGCATGGGCTGGGGGTTCTGGGGCATTTCATGTCAGGGCTGACCTGGTGGGATGGCTGGACTTGGACTGTGCTTGGGCTGGGGTTACCCTGGCACAGTAACTGGAGCTGGAGCAAGGGTAGGAGTGGGTCCCTGGGTGCTTCATGCCAGCACTGTCTTGGTTGGATGGCTGGAGCTAGTGCACAGGGGCGGGGTGCTACCCTTTGGGGATGGCTGGAGTTAGGGTCCTGGGGCTGTCTGTGGCAACCCTAGCAGACTAGCGAGAGCACCTGAATTCTGATCCCATCTGTGTTATCAAGGTGGAAGAACATAAGCAATGGTGCTTGCCAGCACCTCTGATCTGGAGACAGTTATGGCAGCTCTACCACTTTTTGACAGATGCTATAGGATTAGTAAATGGATTTTGTTCAGTTTTGGTCCAGTTGCTCTTTAAACCACTGTTGTATGTTTTATATTGTTTTGTTTGGTTTTTGTGCCTCGGGGCAGGTGACTCTGTATACTTCTCAGTGACATCCATTCCTTTGCAGGTCACAGAATCAGGGTAGGGTTTCTGATGTTATTGTGTCTTGTCTCTCCTGACTTTCTCTCTGTGTCCCTCTGTCTTTGTTGAGCAGAAGCTGTTCAGTCAGCTTTCTGTTCTTCAGAAGGAATTGCTGTACATCTAGGTGTGTGGGTTCGATGTGTCCATGGAAGATATGAATTGAGGGTCTTCCCTGTGCCACCATCTTGGACCACTTCTAGCTTTGCCTCTTTTTGTGAATACTTCTGTAAACTCATTTTCTATAAATTAAATTCTGAATCAAAGATTACTATAATAATAGTTACTGCTAAATTATCTTCAATCTCTTTACATTTCTACATACAGTATATTTATTTCTGTGTTCCTTTAACATCATGAGTGTTATTAAGTTTTTTAATCTTTGCCAATCTGGTAGTTTATTGTTACATTGACATTTCTTTAATTACTAGCATAAATATATTGTAAAATTTTGTTTTTCTACTGTTTTGTCTAGAAGCATTAGTGTTCTAGAGGGTAATATCAATTTTTCCACTACAGAGTACCATCCAACTAAACATTTATATGTATACATTTTTGTCTAATATTTTTTTACAGTATTGCCTTCCAACACACCAAATGTACGCAGGACCAAGAGAACACGATTGAAACCTTTGGAATATTGGCGAGGAGAGCGAATAGATTATCATGGAAGGCCATCAGGTAAATTCCAATTTACACTTTAATATCTGACAATAAAAAATAATGATGGTTGCCACATCTTATTTATATATATTACATGTCAAGCACTGTCTTAGTATTTACACAGATTACCTCATTTTATCATCATCCTTCAAAAATGAGTCAAGAATAGATTCAAGTACAGATTTGTCTGATTATTATAGAGATGCTTATTTTCTTCTCTCTGGTAGCAGTTTGAGGTGAGTATGTGGCTTTATAGAGTGTTATTATTCCATACTATTAAACAAGGTTTTTAATTGCATAAAATAAGTCACTAGATCAGAACATAAGGAAATTATGACTGGCAGAGATTAAGTATTCCCCTTTACTGTTCTCATCCCACTTTCTCATCATATTTCTCTACAGAAATGTAGAGAGTGGGCAAGAAAGTACAGTGAGTCTTCTTCAAAAGTTATTTCCTTTCTGTGATGGGTGTATGTAAGTCAAAGAACTAAGCTCGCATGTGGATTATTATAAATATTTCATTACTGGCCTTTGTGTTCTTTGTTTATTTTACATATAATTTATTGTCATATTGGCTAACATATAGTGTGTACAGTATGCTCTTGGTTTTTTGGGGTAGATTCCTGTGGTTCGTTGCTTACATACAACACCCAGTGTTCATCCCAACAAGTGCCCTCCTCAATGCCCATCACCCATTTTCCCCTCTCCTCACTCCCCCATCAACCCTCAGTTTGTTCTCTATATTTAAGAGTCTCTTATGATTTGCCTCCCTCAGTCACTGTTTGTAACTATGTTTTTTTCCCCTTCCCTTCACCCTTGGTCTTTGTTTTGTTTCTCAAGTTCCACATATGAGTGAAAACATATGATATCTGTCTTTTTCTGACTGACTTATTTCACTTAGCATAATACCCTCCAGTTCCATCCACATTGCTGCAAATGGCAATATTTCATTCTTTCTCATTGACAAGTAGTATTCCGTTGTATATATAAACCACATCTTCTTGATCCATTTGTCAGTTGATGGACATTTAGGCTTTTTCCATGATTTGGCTGTTGAAAGCAAGTATGCTATAAATATTGGGGTACTTGTGCCCCTATGAATCAGCACTCCTGTATCCTTTGGATAAAATCCTAGAAGTGCTATTGTTGGGTCGTAGAGTAATTCTATTTTTAATTTTTTGAGGAACCTCCACATTGTATTCCCGAGCGGTTGCACCAGTTTGCATTCCCACCAACAGTGCAAAAGAGTTCCTGTTTCTCCATATCCTTGCCAGCATCTGTTATTTACTAAGTTGTTCATTTTAGCCACTCTGACCAGTATGAGGTGGTATCTCAGTGTGGTTTTGATTTGTATTTTCCTGATGATGAGCATCGTTTCATGTGTCTGTTGGCCATCTGAGATGGATGTCTTCTTTGGAAAAGTGTCTATTCATGGATTCTGCCCCTTTTCTTCACTGGATTATTTGATTTTTGAGTGTTGAGTTTGGTAAGTTCTTTATAGATTTTGGATACTAACCCTTTATCTGATATGTCATTTGCAAATATCTTTTCCCATTCCGTCGGTTGCCTTTTAGTTTTGTTGATTGTTTCCTTTGCAGTGCAGAAGCTTTTTATCTTGATGAGATCCCAATAGTTCATTTTTGCTTTTAATTCTTTTGCCTTTGGAGATGTGTCCAGCGAGAAATTTCTGTGGCTGAGGTAAAGAGGGTGTTTCCTGCTTTCTCCTTTAGGGTGTGGATGGTTTCCTGCCTCACATTCAGGTCCTTCATCCATTTTGAGTTTATTTTTGTGTATGGTGTAAGAAAGTGGTCTAATTTCATTCTTCTGCGTGTTGCTGTCCAGTTCTCCCAGCACCATCTGTTAAAGAGACTGTCTTTTTTCCATTGGATATTCTTTCCTGCTTTGTCAAAGATTAGTTGGCCATACATTTGTGGATCCATTTCTGGGTTCTGTATTCTATTCCATTGATCTGTGTGTCTGTTTTTGTGTCAATACCATACTGTCTTGATGATGACAGCTTTGTAGTAGAGACTGAAGTCTGGTTCTCGCATTGGTTTTCTTCTTCAGTATTACTTTGGCTATTTGGGGTCTTTTGTGGCTCCATACAAATTTTAGGATTCTAGCTTTGAGAAGAATGCTGGTGTAAATTTGATTGGGATTGCATTGAATGTATAGATTGCTTTGGGTAGTATTGACATTTTAACAATATTTATTCTTCTGATCCATGAGCATGGAATGTTTTTCCATTTCTTTGTGTCTTCTTCAATTTCCTTTATAAGTTTTCTATAGTTTCCAACATACACATCTTTTACATCTTTGGGTATGTTTATTCCTAGATATTTTATGGTTCTTGGTGCAATTGTAAATGGGATCAATTTCTTGATTTCTCTGTTGCTTCATTTTGTGTATAGAAATGCAACTGATTTCTGTACATTGATACTGTCTCCTGTGACTTTGCTGAATTCATGTATCAGTTCTAACAGTCTTTTGGTGGAGTCTTTCGGGTTTTCCATGCAGATCATCATGTCATCTGTGAAAAATGAAAGTTTGACTTCTTCTTTGCAGATTTTGATGCCTTTTATTTCATTTTGTTGTCTGATTGCTGATGCTAGAACTTCCAACACTGTTAGACAAGAGTGGTGAGAGTGGTCATCCCTGTCGTGTTCCTGATCTCAGGGGGAAAGCTCTCAGTTTTTCCCCATTGAGGTTGATATTAGCTGTGGGCTTTTCATAAATGGCTTTTATGATGTTTAAGTAAGTTTCTTCTATCCCGACTTTCTTGAGGGTTTTTATTAAGAAAGATGCTGTATTTTGTCAAATGCTTTTACTGCATCTATTGACAGATATCATATGGTTCTTTCCTTTCTTTTCTTTTCTCTTTTCTCTTTTCTTTTCTTTTCTTTTTTCTTTTCTTTTCTTTTCTTTTCTTTTCTTTTCTTTTCTTTTCTTTTCCTTTTTTTCTTTTCTTTCCTTTCCTTTCCTTTCCTTTCCTTTCCTTTTCTTTTCTTTTCTTTTCTCTTCTCTTCTCTTCTCTTCTCTTCTCTTCTCTTCTCTTCTCTTCTCTTCTTCTCTTGTTTATTTTTAAGAGAGAGAGAGAGACAGAGTGCAAGTGGGAGAGGGGCAGAGAGAGAGACACAGGCTCCAGGCTCTGAACTGTCAGCACAGAGTCAGATGTGGGGCTCAAACTCACAAACTGTGAGATTATGACCTGAGCCAAAGTTGGTTACTTAACAGACTGAACCACTCAGGTGCCCCTTATCCTTTCTTTTATTAATGTGATGTAACACATTGATTGATTTGTGAATATTGAACCAGCCCTTTAGCCCAGGAATGAATCCCACATGATCATGGTGAATAATTCTTTTTATGTTGAATTCAATTTGCTATTATCTTGTTGAGAATTTTTGCGCCTGTAATTCTCCATTTCTGTGGTGTCTCTGTCTGGTTAGGGAATCAAGGTAATGCTGGCTTCGTAGAATGAGTTTGGTAGCTTTCCTTCCATTGCAATTTTTTGGAAGAGCTTGAGAAGGATAGATATTAATTCTGCTTTAAATGTCTGGTAGAATTCTCCAGGGAACCCATCTGGCCCAGGACTCTTATTAATTGTTGGGAGATTTTTGATAACTGATTGAATTTCTTCACTAGTTATGGGTTTGTTCAAAATTTGTTTTTTCATTTGAGTTTTCGTAATGCATGGGTGTCTAGGAATTTGTCCATTTCTTCCAGGTTGTCCAGTTTGTTGGCATGTAATTTCTCACAGTATTCTCTGATAATTGTTTGTATTTCTGAGAGATTGGTTGTGATAAGTCCATTTACATTTGTGATTTTATGTACGTCTTTTTGAGAAGTCTGCCTAGTTTTATTTATTTTTATTTATTTTTTCAAAAAACCAACTTAGTTTTATTGATTTGTTTTCATGGTTTTTTTGGATTCTATATTGTTTATTTCTGCCCTGATATTTATTATTTTTCTTCTTCTCCTGGGTTTGGGAGTTCTTTGTTGTTCTGCTTCTAGTTCCTTTAGGTGTGCTGTTAGATTTTATATTTGAAATTTTTCTTATTTCTTGAGATAGGCCTGGATTGCATTGTATTTTCCTCTTAGGACTACCTTTCTGCATCCCAAAGGGTTTGGACTGTCATGTTTTCATTTTCTTTTATTTCCATATATTTTTAAGTTTCTTCTATAATTTCCTGGTTGACCCATTCATTCTTTATTACGATGTTCTTTAACCTCCTTGTATTTGGAGGTTTTCCAAACTTCTTCCTGTGGTTGATTTCAAGTTTCATAGCATTGTGGTCTGAAAGTGTGCATGGTATGATCTCATTTCTTTTATATTTATTGAGGGCTGTTTTGTGACCCCGTATGTGATCTGTCTTGGAGAATGTTCCATGTGCACTTGAGAAGAATGTGTATTCTGCTGCTTTAGGATGAAAAGCTCTGAAATATCTGTCAAGTCCATCTGGTCCAGTGTATCATTCAGGGTCGTTTCATTATTAGTTTTCTACCTAGATGATCTGTCCATTGCTCTAAGTGGAGTATTAAAGTCCCCTGCAATTACCATTCTTACCAATAAGATTGCTTATGTTTATGATTAATTGTTTTATATATTTGGGTGCCTCCAAATTGGGTGCATAAACATTTATAATTGTTAGCTCTTCTTGATGGATAGACCTCGTAATTATGATATAATGCCCTTCTTCATCTCTTGTTATAGCCTTTAGTTTAAAATCTAGTTTGTCTAAGTATGGATATTCCAGCTTTCTTTTGACTTCCAGTAGCATGATAGATGGTTCTCCATTCCTTCACTTTCAACCTGAAGGTGTCCTCAGGTCTAAAGTGGGTCTCTTGTAGGCAGCAAATAGATGGGGCTTGTTTTTATCCATTCTGATACCTGATGTCTTTTGATTGGAGCATTTAGTCCATTTTCATTCAGTGTTATTATTGAAAGATACAGGTTTAGAATCATCTAAATGTTATCTGTAGGTTTCATGCTTATGGTGGTGTCTCTGGTCCTTAGTAGTCTTTGCAACATTCCACTCACAGAGTCCCCCTTAGGATCTCTTGTAGGGCTGGTTTAGTGGTGATGAACTCCTTCATTGTCCTTTGTCTAGGAAAACCTTCTCCATCTATTCTGAATGACAGGCTTGCTAGATAAAGGATTCTTGGCTGCATATTTTTCCTATTCAGCACATTGAATATTTCCTGCCACTCCCTGCTGGTCTGGCATGTTTCAGTAGATAGGTCTGCTACGACCCTTATGTGTCTACCTTTATAGGTTAAGTCTCATTTGTCCCTAGCTGCTTTCAGAATTCTCTCTATATTTGTATTTTGCCAGTTACACTATGATATGTCACACAGAAGATTGATTCTTGTTACGTCTAAAGGGAGTTCTCTGTGCCTCCTGGATTTCGGTGTCTGTTTCCTTTCCCAGATTGGGGATGTTCTCAGCTATGATTTGTTCAAGTACACCTTCCGCCCCTTTCTCTTTCTCTTCTTCTTATGGAACTCCTGTGATACGGATGTTATGTTTCATTGAGTCACTTAGTTCTCTCATTCTCCTCTCGTCTAGAATTTTTTTATCTCTCTTTTTCTCAGCTTCTTCTTCTATAATTTTATCTTCTATTTCACTTATTCTCCCCTCCCCTCTGCCTCTTCATTCCTCGCCATCACCACCTCTAGTTTATTTTGTACCTTATTTACAGCAGTTTTTAATTCATTGTGACTTTTTAGTTCCACGATCTCTGCAGCAGTAGACTCTCTGCTGTCTTCTATATTTTTTTCAAGCCCAGTGATTAATCTTTTGACTACTATTCTAAATTCTTGTTCAGTCACATTGTTTATATCTGTTTTGAGCAATTTTTTAGCTCTCTTTTCTTCCTGGAATTTCTTTTGAGGAGAATTCTTCCATATCATTTTGGCTAGTTTTCTGTTCGTCATGTGTTTTAAAAGCTTGTTATGTGCCCTGCACCTATGAGCACTACTATATTATAGAGGGGTTATACACTGTCCAGGGCCTGGCCCTTCAGGATGTGTTTTTTTGGAATGTGTTACTTGTTCTCTGTTGTTGTGACTCTGGTTGCTTTATCTCCCTACTTGTAGTAAAGTTTTGGACCCTCCAACAGGTGTGCTTTGATTTGTTTGTTGAAGTAGCCCTGTGGCCCACCAGGTTGTCCCCGTGGGCTACTGGAGAAATCTGTCATTCTGCTGCCCAGACTCTTGGAATTCAAAGTCCTTTGGACTCAACACTGCTATGTTTGAGGGACAAGAGAACTTTGGGTCCCCCTACTTCTCTGCCATGTTGAATCTCTCCTCTTTGTTTTTTAACCTTCCATTGATGACTGTTGATTTCAAGCAACAGATCATTCTACCATCTTTCAGCAGTTCATCTATATTTAGGGTAGTAGAAACATAAGTGAGGCTGATTGGTAATTGTGTTACTTGAGTTACTAGCTGTAGAATGTAGTAATAGTAATATATTTGTTGGTAGTCTGAAAAGAAATGTACTATACTAATTTAAATTTTGTTTGAATATTTTTACTTTCCCAGATATGATACTTTATTACCTTTTTTGTTGTTAACTTTCAGGAGGATTTGTGATTGGTGGAATACTGTCCCCAGACACAGTATCATCTAAAAGGAAGGCAAAAGGAAACATTGGAAAAGCCAACAAATTAGTTAATAGGAAAAGGATCTGTCTTGATAATGGTGAAAGAAGTATGAACTTATTCTGAAAGTAACTTTTAGATTTTATTTTAAATAATAGTATTCTGATGGGGTGCCTGGGTGTCTCAGTTAGTTAAGTCTCTGACTCTTTGATTTTGGCACAGGTCATGATCTCAAGGCTGACACCGCAGAGCTTGCTTGGGATTCTCTCTGTTGCTCTCTCTGCCACTTCCCCTGCTTCTCTCCTCCTTCAAAATAAATATATAAACATTTAAAAAAAAGTAGTACTCTGAGAGGTAGCTCTTTATAAATTTTGAAATTTATTTCTAAAACCTTTAGATATAATACTTTAGGGTGAATTCACTTTTTTTCCTTCTCTTCTGTGTTTTCTATTAAGTTTTTTATTTTAATTCCAGTATAGTTAACATACAGTGTTATATTAATTTCAGGTGTACAATATAGTGATTCAGCAATTCAATAATCATTATTCAGTGCTCTTCATTAAGTGTACTCTTAATGCCCTTCACCTGTTTCACCCATCCCCTCTCTGACCTCCCTCTGATATGTTTTATTTTAAATGAGTACCCTCAGTTCGAGTTATTTTTCAACAACATTTTTTACTTGAAGCATACTTCAGGATACATGGTTATAAAAGATATATTTAAAATAGAATACACATTTTCTTCAAGTACACACAGAAGAATCCCCTATTTAAATCACATAAAAAGAAATATAATAAATATTGCTTTATTTAAGAATTTTTGAATTTAAGAAGATTGAAATCATACCAAGTATATTTTCCAACCACAGTGGTATAAAACTGAAGATTAACAATAAAACAAAGCTGGAAAATCTATAATATAAATATTAAATATTTAATGCATAAATATTAAACAACATACTATTGCACAAGATTGGGCCAGATAAGAAATCAAATGCAAAACTCATCAGTACTTTCAGTGTTATTATTTATTCTGGTCTTTGTTTTATTTATTTCTGTTTTTTTCTTTTTTCTTTTTTTTAAATATCAGCTAAGTCTTTTTTTCTGCTTCCTTGTGTAGTGTGAAGTTGTTTACTTGAACTTTTCTTAATACAAGCATTTATAACTATAAATTTCACTCTTAACATCTGCTTTTGCTGCATTCTGTGAGTTTTGGAATATTGTGTTTTCTTTTTTTTTTAATTTTATTTTTAAGTTATCTCTACACTCAACATGGGGCTTGAACCCACAACCCTGAGATCAAGCGTCACACGGCCAGATTCCCAGTGTTTATCTTTTATTTTGAATATACTTTTTAATGTCCACTTTTCTCAAGATTATGGAAATAAACTGATTTTATTCTTTAAAAAAATCATTAACAGCATAATATAAAGCATTTCTGCAAGAGTAAATTGCTTTGTCATTGAAACTGCCCTTTCCCATGCTCAAACTATGATTAAAGTAGACATTTTAGGGGCTCCTACATGGCTCAGTCAGTTAAGCATCTGACTCTTGAACTCAGGTCTTAATCTCAGGGTCATGAGTTCAAGTTCTGTGTTGAAGCCTACTTTAAAGAAGATAAAATGAAATAGATACATCAATAAATTTTTTTCTGAAGTGTATTACATACTTCAGCTCTATTAAAGGATATTCAGCACACCCTTTAACTTCTTGATGATGCAAGAGTATCAAGAGTTGTCATAACAGGCTTATAAAAATAAGTTTAGTATGTTTACTTCCATACTGAATCATTGTGGTTTTTTTAATTTTTCTTATTAGAGTGGTCATTTATAAATAGGAAAACAAGAAGAGATTATTATGCCTCTGGCAATTTGTTTTTTTTTTTTTTTTTGCGGTTTGTCTATAGCTATATTTCATACTAGACTTTTTTTTTTAATTGAAAAGAATTTTAAGTAGTTTGTATTTCAGTGATATTTTTTTTTACAGAGAATAAATTCATGGTAAATCTGAATGTACCTTTGGGAGATCCGTTGCAGCCAACGAGGGTAAAGGACCCAGAAACAAGAGAGGTTGTTCTCATGGGTAAGCTTAGAGATGATACTGAAAATGCTTAATTTAACAGCTAGCAAGGGCAATGCTGGCTTGATGACTAGCCTACTTACTTTCTCTTTTTCTTCCCAGCTCTTTCAGAGCCAAAGTCCAGTAGAGTATCTAATTCCAATAAGCAGCCTATGTGAAGACTACACTGGAGGAGCATTAATACAAACCAACATCTAGAGGGCAAATAGCACAATGCATTTATACTCTGGGTTATAAGTGCTATGATCAGGAGTGTTGCCTCCCCAGTAGGGTGAAGGTCTTCTTTGACCAAGAGGACACATGGTGACGGGCTTTTTATGGGTAATTGTTCCAATTTAGCTGGTAGATCCCAGAATACACCCTTACCTCATAGTAAGGGACAGTGTGGGCAGGATTTAGACAGCCTTCTGGGTCATGGGGTGCCAATAGTAATATCTGGGATATCAGACCTTTAGGATGATGACTAGCAAGGACATTGATCTGCCACACAAATGCCAGGTTTAAGTTTAAGACCAGCACAGGGTCCTAGAAGCCTCCTGTTGTATCTAGTAGGCATTAAAAGTACAGTGTCTGAGACACCATGATTGGTCCCAAAGGATGGGCTATAGTGTGATAAGGGCGAGTAGAGGACACTTAGCTATTTAGCAATCAGGCAGTATTTACATACAGGAAATATTTAAATGTTTTAACTGTTTTGACAGTACCAGTACATACTGAGGACTGTTTATCCTAAGTCAGAGGACAAATAGGTCAAGTCAGAGAGGTAGTAATGGTATTTTCACTTAAAATTTTGGCTGTGAAATAGGTTCCAGTCATTTTTATAATCAGATTGTTTATTTGGCGACAAGTAGAAGTACAGAAAATTTTGTTTAGTGTAGTATCTTAACTAAAACCATTGCTTGTTTAGGTTAGAAAAGTAGTGAGTTTGTCAGGAGTTCATTGCTTTGTATCTATTTCTTGAGTCTATGTATTTTCTATGTCCTGTAATCTGTGAGATTACTAACATTACCAAAAATCCAAGGAAACAGAAGCTTATGGTAGAAGAATGTATTAACTCTATATTTGGGAAGGTTTATAAATAAAAGGGAAATTCAAAAGTGAGGTAGTGATTTGTGAGCATCTGTTAGAACTCTTGCTTTATTGACAGAAATCTTGCTATTTAATAATCAGTCAGGAAAGCACACAATCTGTTGTCACAATGATACATTTGTTAATTGTGGACTTTGTTAAACTTTTTAAAAATGTGGAATTCTTTCTTGTTTCTTAGCTAATTTTGTTTTCTGAGCTATAATAGAAATAATAATAATACTGCTATTATTATTATTAATAGCTAAGGCTCACCTAATGCTTATTTTCTGCCAGGCAGTGTTTTAAATACTTTATACACATTAATTCATTTGATATTTACAGCTCTCACATAGATGAACTATTGTCTCATTTTATAGAAAAGGAAGCAGAGGCAAAGAGTGAGAAATAACTTGCCTGGTCATACAGCTTATAAAGACAGACAAAATTTGACCTCTACCATTTTAGCTCAAGTAAATGAGGTTTATATCTAGAAATAACTCTGTTGGGTATGTGTGTATATGTTCTATCATTTATCATTGTTATTGCTGTTGCTTTATATTTACATTAGTGTTTTTCCCTTAGATCTTTTAAGGCCACGAGATACATATCAATTTTTTGTTGAGCATGGTGAGTTGAAAGTATATAAAACACTGGATACACCCATTTTTTCAATGGGAAAATTGATCTTAGGACCACATCAAGAAAAGGGAAAGCAGCATGTTGGCTCAGATATATTGGTAAGTGTGTTTCTCCTTATATTTATGGTTTGGTATAACTCTGATTTATTGGACTTGATGAGGCATTAAAAATGCTATTTTCTCAAAAATGAAATTACTATAGTGCATAGAGAACTTTTTTTACTTATTAAGTCGTTTTAGAGTCGGTCAGCCAATGGTTATTTAAAAGTATTTGTTCGGGGCACCTGGGTGGCTCAGTCGGTTGAGCGTCCGGCTTCGGCTCAGGTCATGATCTCTCGGTTTGTGAGTTAGAACTCCGTGTCGGGCTGTGTGCTGACAGCTAGCTCAGAGCCTGGAGGCTGCCTTCAGATTCTGTGTCTCCCTCTCTCTCTCTTACCCTCCCCTGTTCACGCTGTCTCTCTCTCTCTATCTCTCAAAAATAAATAAAACATTAACAAAAAAAATTAAAAAAAAATAAAAGTATTTGTTCTGTGCTTATAGCATTGTAACTTTGAAATTCAAAAATTCAGAAGTCTCTTTACTTAAAAGAATCCTAGAATGCAAACAAATAGAGCCCATGAAAATTAAGTCTAAATCTCATTTTTCTGATCGTGCAGTTTAGCAACAATAAGTTTTAAAAGTCTTCTTCAGATTCATGTAATTAACAGTAGACTGAGGACTAGGTGCCAGTTACTTCAGTAAGTACTAAATAATGTATTACTGTATATGGCAGTATTACTGGCTGAAATTACAATGAGATTCAAGGTGGGTCAGTCTCTGTCTCTGCCTCTTATTGGAGATACACACCCCTACACCATTGATGTGAGACATATGTATATATATAGATATTCACATATATCTGTATTTATACATTTTTGAATTTGAAAATTACAGAATTTGAAAATCACCCAAATTTTAAGAATAGTAATATTTTGCTGGCATTTAAAAAATATTATGTCTAAGGCACTTTCTTCAGTAAGTAGCATTTCAGGAACCTGTGTATCATGGGTTACTAAAATATTATATTCAAAACAATTATTTTTACTAACAAAATTGAAGTAAATTTAAGAAAGAGAGAACATCAGGGACCTTGAATTTATATTAACAAAGAAAGACAATTTGAGGCAAGGAAAGAAGGTGCACATGAGAATAAAAGTAATTCAATACGACATTAGTATAACTAGAATCCAGATTTAAAATACTTTAATTGTTTTAAGTTATATATTTACTTATTTTTGAGAGAGAGAGAGAGAGAGCATGTGCACGAACAGGGGAGGGGCAGAGAGAGAGGGAGACAGAATCCCAACCAGTCAGCGCAGAGCCTGATGCAGGGCTTGAACTCACGAACCGTGAGATCTTGACCTGAGCTGAAACCGAAAGTCGGATGTTTAACCAGCTAACTGAGCCATCCAGGTGCCCCAGATTTAAAATACTTTAAAATATACTTTAATCCAGTCTTAAAATGTTATTGATCTCCAGGTGCTATTAAAAGAGTAAAAAAAAAATGCATTTAACTGAAGTAATTATTCCTGTATAATCCTTAAAGAACAATTAAATAGATAAGCATTATGAAATATCATTATTGAAATAATAACACTTACCCATTAAATTGTAATGCCATTATTCTACAAAACAAAATTTGAATAGTAAATGTTTGAAAGTATTTAACCTGGCTACTATTCAAAGGCATACATATTAAAAACGCAGGTATTTTATACTTACTGAACTAGTAGAAATTACTGGAAAGATATTTGTATTCTTTGACCTATGAATCTCATTTCAGAATGTTTTCCTAAGAAAATAATTTTAAAAGTTAGGAAAGCTGGACATACGGAAGTACTTATTGTGATATTGATAGTAATTGGAAAAATTAGAAACAATTGAAATGTGCTGGGGGAAGAAATGGTTATATTTTATATTTTGACTTAATGAGATAAACCAACATATAATAATTAGCAGTTAAATAGCACTTAGATGTTCCAGGTACTCTACTAAGTATTTTTGTGTCAGTTTAAGCATATTATTTTAAAGAATAGCCATATGAGAAGACCTTTATGGTAAATATTTAAGCAAAGTTCTGTAAAATAGAAAATTCTCTATTGTGACTAGAATTTAAAAATGAAAATCAAAGGAACTGTAGAAAAATAACGTTATTAGGTTATTATAGTTGATTTTTATTTCTTAGAGTATTGTCTTTAACGTTTTTTAATGAAAATCAGTTAAAATTCTTTTGATAACAAGAATATTTTTACATGCTTTAAACCAAAACACACTTCTTAAAAAATTTTTTTTAAGTTTATTTATTTTTGAGAGAGAGAGAATCTCAAGCAGGCTCAGCACAGTCAGCTCAGAGTCCAATGCGGGGCTCAATCTCAAGAACTGAGAGATCCTGACCTGAGCTGAAATTTGAGAGTTGGATCCTTAACTGAGCCAAAAACATAAAGCACGCTTTTCAATATATGCTTTTGAGAAACAAAAGGGACCAGATGGAGAACCAGCATAGATCATTAACTCTTTCCTTCAAACTCAGTGTTAGAGAATCTGTATAAGAGGGCATGGTAGACTTGTTAAAATCAAACCACAGAAGAATTAACAGATTAACTATAGGAGTTGGTTGTGGAGCTCTCCCAGAAGACAAGAGGTTAAGAAATGGAAAATATAAAAGTGAAGTGATGTGGAGAACACACACACACACACACACACACACACACACAAAGAAGAGAGAAAAAAACACAAATGAGTGAAGTGATGGAAATATTTGAAAAATTAGACAATAAATGTTCCAGAACTAAAAAACAAAAAAAAATGAGAGGAACACACTTGAGGGAACCAGAGTTCCTTAGAGAAATGTCTTATTGCAGGCCTGGAGCTGAGCTTGAAATCTTTTGATCATACCTGCTAGCAAACTTAACAGAGACCATTAGAATTGGGTCATAAGGTCACAAGATCAAACTTGAAGATGCTCTTACTGTACAAAGATGTGAAAGCTTGAGTATCAATAAGAATAACTTAAGTGAATTGATACACATCCATTATATCTAAATTTATGAATTTGAAAGACAGCTACAAAAAGAAAAACTAATTCACCACTGTTGGAGAATTCTAGGAAGCTAACTCATTTTGACAACAAATATGGTAAATAAAGGGAAATAATCAAACATTTATTCTGCCCTTTTCATATAACCAAATAAAGATGAGGCAAAGTTTGTTCTGTTAGAAATATTCCAATTAATAAATGAGAAAGGAATGTTAGAATGAAGTATTACCATTTTGCAACCCCTGATAAACTGTTGGCTCTATCTAGATGTTGAGTATCAGTGTCTGCTAATATCTGAAAAGAAGACAGCCAGACATTATGTGCCTTCTGATGGAAGAATACAACAACATGTATAAAATAGTCTTGCCTCTTCCATCCCCTTAAAGATAATTAACAACAACAACAAAAATACCTGCATTTCATCAAACTCTAAGATCCAAGTACCCGTTTATAGGAAATAAAGAAGAGAGGACCTTTCAAGTGACACCAAGTAACAAGCAAAATTCAGCTGTGCAGATTTTTACAACAAACTTTGCTGTTCTCTTTCTTTAATAAATAAATTGCAGGGAACAAAAACGAACCAAGTAGAACCTATAGGTCAGGGGTTCTCAACCATGGCATTATTCACATTTTAGACTAGATAATTCTTTGTTGTAGGGGGCTTTCTGTGCACTGTGGGATGTTTAGAAGCATTCCTGGCCTCTACCGAATAGATTCTAGTTGTAAGAATCTAATCTAATCTAGTGATAAGAATCAGAAATGTCTCCAGACATTGCCTGTTGTCTCCTGAAATTGAGAAATCACCCCCAAATTGAGAACCACTATAGTGATTTAAGTGATTTAAGCAGATAAGCAAACTCTTAAAAATACATTTAAGTGACAGTTGGAAATTTTAATACTGACTGGGTATGTGATATTAAATATTCACTTATGTTTAGATGTGATAATGCTGTTGTAGTCATGTTTTTAAAAAAGCACCTTGAGGTGCACCTGGCTGGCTCAGTCAGTAGAGCATGCAACTCTTGATCTCAGAGTTGTAAGTTTGAGGCCTACTTTGAGTGGGGATTACTAAAAAACAATAAAACTTTAAAAATAAAATAAAAAAATCCCCTTGATTTTCTTAGTACACACTGAAATATTTGTAGATGGGTTTATGATGCATATTTATTGCAAAATAATATGGAATGGGGAAAGTAAAGAGACTGAACAGGGACGGTTGTTGGTGTTAGATACTCATGGGAGTTCAACATTGTATTTTTGTATATTTCGAAAGCTTTAATGGGGAGAGTTGTGCTTAAAGAGCCACACTGAATAGATAAGAAAAAAAAAAACACCTAGAAATATATGCTTGACTTTCTGAGTAGTATGTTTGTTGCCTTTTGTTTTTTAAATTGGGACAAATTTTTTTAGATGTAATAACAAAATTTTTTTTATTAAATTTTAAAAGTACCTTTGGAACCATTTCAAGAGCTTTATTCCCATTTAGGGAGTTAGTATATCATATTAAGAGCATTAATTCTGGAATCAAGGTGCCTGAGTTCAAACTCACCTCTGCCATTTATGTTGTGAACTTAGAAAATTACACCCCTCTGTTGCCTCATTTTCTTCATTTGTATAAAGCTATTAAAATAGTACCTGTCTCACTGGTAAATACATACATTAAATGAATATAAATGAAATCAATATAAAATGCTCAAAACAATGACTGGCAAGGAGTAAGTGCTATGTATGTGCTACCTGCTTCTGTTTTTATGGTATTTTAGGCTCATTTTACAAAGAGTTAAAAAAAGAGGAAGAGGAGGAATAATTTTCAGAGGCAAATGTTTTTGATTGTTAAATCTCAGATTTTGAATCTCATTGTTTGAAGGCTTTATGTTGTTTTAGTTGCCCCAAAACCAGATCATTGCCAGGATGCTCCTTATGCATAAATGTAAAATTTGCCATGTTTGAATATGGAAGCCTGTATGATTGAAAGTTAGATTTATCCTTTTACTTTCTTAATGTTGATACTTGTTTACATGTATCATTTGTTTGGTTTGCTTTTGCTCTCTTTCCTTTGTCAGTTTGAATTACATGTCCTGAGCATGTAACCTTTAATGAGGTGTATATAAAACCTAGCTGTTTTCCTAGTATAGCAAAGTGATATTATTTACAGTGGTTCTGAAATTTCATAAGCTGGTAAATAGTAAGAACAAAAGAAATTTCTTCCCATATTAATTTTCCATTGCTGTTTTAAAAATTGGTATAGATTCAGTGACTTAAAACAATACCCATTTATTATCTCATAGTTATATAGGTTAGAATTCTTTTAAGTGTTTGTTTATTTTGAGAGAGAGAAGGGGGAAGAGAATTCCAAGCAGGTCTGTGCTGACAGCGCAGAGCCAGATATGGGGCTCAAAACCACAAACTTTGAGATCATGACCCTGAGCCAAGATCAAGAGTCAGCTCAATCGACAGAGCCACCCATGTGCCCTTTTAGGTTAGAATTCTGGTGAGCTTGGCTGAGTATTCCGTTTAAAATATCACAAGGCTGGAATCAAGATGTTGGGAGCCCTGTATTCTTCTCTGGAGACTCTGGATGAATTTGCTTTCAGGTTCATTCAGGTTGTTGGCAGAAATCAGTTCCACATGGTTGTAGGACTGAGGCTCCATTTTCCTTGCTGGCTGTTGGCCAGAGTGTCATTCTTAGCTTTTAGAAATAGCTTATATTTTTTGGCTCATGGCCCTCTTATCTTCATTGCCAGCAGTCTGTGTCTTTCTCATGCTTTGAATTTCTCTGGCTTTTCCTCTCCTTCATGTCTCTTCTGCTTCCAGCAGGAAAAATTCTCCATTTTTAAAAGGGTTCGTGTGATTAGAATGGGCCCAACTAGATAATCCAGACTTATCTATCTCCCCATCTCAAGGTCCCTTCAAAACAAGTTCTGAAAATTAGAATGTGGACATCCATCGTTGGAGGGCCGTTTTTCTGCTTATTCGTAAAGGAACTGTTTCCTTTAAGTTTCTTTACAGTGTAGTTGTGGTGCCGGTTCAATTTGTAATGCAATTTTAATTTTTAATTTTACAGGTTTTTTATGTTAACTTTGGTGACCTTTTATGTACCTTACATGAAACATCTTATATAATAACAACTGGGGATTCATTCTATGTTCCTTCAGGTAAGAATAATTAAAGACATTTTCTTTCAAATAGTTAAATATTTACATAGTTGCTCAGGGGCACCATGCAAATGGAAGCCACAGTGGTCAAAATGAAACTGTCATGTGACTGATGCTAAAGAAGTTTGATACATATTTTAATTTTACCATTAGGTAAGTATGTTTGTATTCGGTTACATGAAAATTGAACAAGAGTTGTTTATTGCTAAAGGTAAAAATATTTAGTTAGAAGATATGTTGTGTCCAATGTAGGAGGAAAATTACTTCTGCTCTATTATCTCTAAGACATTATGTAGTCAAAACGATTTTTGGTAGGTTAATTTAAACATACAGAATACACTGGGTGTTATATGGAAACCAACCTGACAATAAACTATAAAGTTTAAAAAATAAATATAAAAAAAAAAAAAAAAGAAGAAGGAGGGATGCCTCCAGCCACTAATAGTGAATGTAGGAGGAAAATTACTTCTGCTCTATTATCTCTAAGACATTATGTAGTCAAAACGATTTTTAGTAGGTTAATTTAAACATACAGAATACACTGGGTGTTATATGGAAACCAACCTGACAATAAACTATAAAGTTTAAAAAATAAATATTAAAAAAAAAAAAAGAAGAAGGAGGGATGCCTCCAGCCACTAATAGTGAATGTTAACATTAAAAAAAAAAAATACAGAATAGTATGTTTCATCAGCTGTGGAGGAGCACAAGCCTTTGGAAAGAGGACTTTTAAGTTGTTCATTTGTTTATTCATCATTCAACAAAAGTGACCCAAAGTCTTATCAAACACTGCTCTAAGAGTGGGATACATAAGTGAACCAAATAGGGAAAATCCCTGTCCTCAAGGAGCTTACATTCTAATGAAAGGAGACAATTATAGTAGCAGTGTTTATGTAGTCTTTAGTGCATGCCAGCACTGTTGTGATACAACTCAGTTAATCTTAATCGCTATCAATTTCTAATATATAGAAAGTCACAGTATGTCACAGTATGGTACTCAGTGCTGTAAACTTGTCTTATGTGTGGCTATTCTATATTTCACTTTTGTTGTTATTTATAATTGAGAAGCATTTGCTCTTTTTAAACTTTGAGATTGTATTTTACCTTTTTTACTTACTTTTGTAAGCATATATCTGGTTTAGGGGAATCTATAGCAGTTTCAAAGAATTAACAGTTGAATTCAAAGAAAAATTTTCTCTTCCTTCACCATTGTCTAATTCATTTTTGCATTTGGAATGATCAGAATGATGTAACATTCATTCTTTCAAACATTTTCTGGATTACATGGGATGGTTAACTTGGATTTTTTTAGTTCATGGCATTAAATAAGACTTACTTTAGATGAGTTGATCTTTAAAAAGAAATGGTAGAATATACTTTTTAACTGCCTTAGTGATGGCTAAACATTTAATCAAAAGGAAATGATTCCTATGGAAATAATTGTTTTTTTTCTTACTGCTTTACTTCTAGGTAATTATTACAACATCAAAAATCTCCTGAATGAGGAAAGTATTCTTCTTTTTACTCAGATAAAAAGATGAAAGATGAAGCAAAGTTTAAATACATGTGTTACACACACACATGCACATATATGTATAAAAGTTTGTGCAATTGAGACATTTATCTTTGTAATTATTTTTGATGTTTTAAAATAAAAGTTTTATTCAATTTTGTGTTCTTTTATCTGATAAACATTTCAAACTCCCACATGCTTTGGTGGCTCAGTCGGTTAAAGGTCTGACTTTTGCTCAGGTCATGATCTCCTGGTTCATGAGTTTGAGCTTTGCGTCTCGCTCTGTGCGGAGCCTGGAGCCTGCTTCAAATTCTCTCCCTTTCTCTCTGCCCCTCCCCCACTCATTCTCTCTCTGTCTCTCTCTTTCCCTCCCTCCCTCCCTCTCTCCCCCTCTCCCTCTCCCTCTCTCAAAAATAAACATTAAAAAAAGAATTATTGAAGAAGTCAGTGTAAAAGATCATTAAAAAATAACTCAGGCTTTCTTCTTACCAGATGCACTGAAAATATGTAGGAAACTAAAGACATTTAGGAAAGAAAATGGTTAAATGTTAGAAACAAATTGTTAGCAGCTATTTATGTAGTCATTTTAAATATTCTCATATTAACCTGAAAATCTTAGTTTGATTTGTCATCATAATTTAACAGTATGTTTTAAATGATGCTTTTATTTTAAAATATCAGTGCAAATGTATTACTTTTCCTGTGAAGCTGGTAGGGCATTGTCTACTAATTTCTCAGTGTCTCCATAAGAAGTTGAAGAGTTTAGTAAATGAATAAACTTTTTATCACTAGAGAAACTGGTATACTTGCTTTCCCAGGTCAAGAGTTAATAGGACTAGATATGTTTCGATCTTTAATTTGGGCAGATTTTTGCTCAGTCATCTGCAATGGCTTGATTTTTTAAGTGAAGCATTTATTTTATTGATGTAATTTACACATAGTCAAAGGCAAGTGATTGATCTCACAGGTCAGTGAGTTTTTGGCAAGTGCATCTATAAGTAGTCCACAAAATTTCTTCCACTTTAGAAAGTTCCTCTTCTGTCCAATACCTGCCAGCCTGACTTCTATCTCTTAACCCACTGTTCTGCTTATCATGGTAGAGAGGTTCTACTTGTTTTAGAACTTTATATACATGGACTCATAAAATATACTTTCATTCAACACAGTATCTATGATTCATCCACTGTGGTGGTTATATCTTGCAGTTGTTCGTTCATGTTTTATTATTGAGTAGTATTCCAGATGAGCGCTGTTCCTTCTTTCTGTAATCTCTGGAAGAGTTTACACAAGATTAGTAACATTTCCGTCTTACAAGTTAGAAAGAATTTCCAGTAAAACCATCCAGGTCTAGAGTTTTCTTTCTGGGGAGATTTTTAATTAGGGCTTTAACTTCTTTAATAAGTACCAGGATATCCATATTTCTTATCTCTCTAGTTTTGGTAAGTTTGGTTTTTTGAAGAATTTGCCTGTATCTAAATTTCAACTTGATTTGCATGAGATTCATAATATTTTCTCTTTCAAGAGCTTTTTTGAGATTTCATATAAAATCTTAAAATATCCATAAGTTAATATAAAAATGCTTAGTATAGTATCTGAAGCACAAATTATGCTATATAACTTTTTTTCTTTTTTTTGGTCATTTTTTACTATTTTTATCAATTTTGTTACTCTTTTAAAATAATTAACTTTGGTTTCATTGATTTTTCGCTCATGTTTCTATTCCATTCATTTTTAATCTGATCTTTATAATTTAGTGCATTCTGTTTTGGATTTGATTTTTTTTCTGCCCTAAGGTGAATGTATTTGTTTATTTTAGAATTTTCTTCCTTTCTAATTCAGCCATTTAAAGCTGCACTTTGATACTTCATTTAATTCAAGATATTTAAAATTTTTTCTTGTAATGTTATCATTGACCAGTGGGTTATTGGAAGTGCCTCTTGTAATTTCCACATTTTTGAGAGTTTCCCAGATTTGTTTTGCTGAACTAATATGGAGATTTGCTAAGTTTTTCCACAGTTTTAGCTTTTGCAGCGCTGTGGTTTCTATTGCATCTATTTAATTCTGCTGTTGAAATATGAAGGTATCTGTAGACAAAGTAAATGAATAGGTATTGCGATAAAACTGTATATACAAAAATGCAATGATCTGCATTCAGCCTGTGGGTGTGATTTGCTACATACTTTGTTTAATCCTCTTAGTCCTTTAACATTTATTGATACTGTTTTATGATCTGCAATATGGTCTGTCTTTGAGAATGTTTCATGTGTTAGAAAGAAATGTGTATTCACTTGCTGTTGGAGTATTCTGTGTCTGTTGGTTGATAGTATTGTTTAAGTTTTCCATATCCTTAATGATTTTGTGTAGTTTTTCTTTACTGATTAGGAATATTGAAACCTCTAATTCTACCTATTGACTATTTTTCTTATCTGTCAATTTTCACTTCATCTATTTTGAGACTGTTGAGATTCATTTTCATTTCTCATTGTTTTACTGTTTATTGACCTATTTATCATTATGAAATCTTTTTTAGTAATATTTTCTATTTTAAAGATTATTTTGTCTGATGATAATATAGCTAATTACTTCAACTCTCTTATATATACTGTTTGATATATCTTTTTGTGTCCTTTTACATTATTATTATATCTTTGAATTTAATATGTGTCTCTTTTAGAAAGCACATAGTTGGGAGTTTTTAAAATCCAGTCTAATAGTCTCTGCCTTTTGCTTGGAATATTTAATCTACTTGTTGAATGTAAATATTGGTAAGATTGGATTTATGTCTGCGATTTTGTTTTCTGTATTTCTTAAAGGGTTTTTGTGTTTTTTTGTTACAACTGTTTTCTTTCTGCCTATTTTGGATTAGACAGCCTTTATAGTATACCATTTTAAATCTTACGGATTTATATTTTGAGTTATTACAGTGGCTGCTGTAGAGATTTCTTTCTTCATCTTAAATTTACCTCAGTCTCTGTGAGGTTACTTACTACTGGCCTCATTTCAGTAAAATTTAGCAATTTTGCATTGCTATGGTTTCATTTCTTTTGGGAAACCTTTTAATTTATGCCATCATTATTGTATAAATTACATTATAATATGCATATATTTGATTGTGTGTATTTATATGTTCCAACAATTTGGTGTTATACTTATTATTTTGAATGATAGTCTTAAGTAAAAAAGAGAAAACATATATACAGTCTTTTATATTTACTGTCTTTCATTCCTTCATGTGTATCTAACTTACCATCCAATGTTCTTCCCTTCAGCCTGAAGTTTAGTACCTTTTACAGGGTAAGTCTGTTAGCACCATATTCTCTTAATGTTTGTATATCTGGGAGTGCTTTTATTTTGACTTTGTATCTGAAGGATAGTTTCACTTAATAGATAATTTTAGGTTTACAGTTTGTTTTGTTCTAGCACATTGAGTTTGTTTTTCCATTGCTTTTTGTCCTCCATCACTTCTGATAAGTCCATTGTTAATTATATTGTTCCTTGCGATAGGTCATTTTTCTCTGGCTCCTTTGAAGATTTTTTTTTTTTGGTCTAAGTCCATTCAGTTGCTGAATGGACTTACCTTTATCCAATTTCCCGCAATGGTTACATATTACGTAACTATAATACAATGTCCACCATACAATTTGCATGGGTACAATGTGTGTGTATGGTTGCATGTCATTTTATGATATGTAACCACTATTGCAATCAAGATACAAAGCTATCGCTGCAAAGCTGTCCTTTAGGCTGCCTCTATGGTCACATCAACTACCCTCCTCCCTTCTAGTCTACCACTCTGCCTTCTAGTCTTAACCTCTGGCAACCACTCATTTATTCTTCATCTCTATAATTTTGCCACCTAGAGATTGTTATATCAGTGAATCATAGAGTATATAACTTTTGGCATTTTTCACTCAGCATAATACCCTTCAGAGCCATCCAAGTTGTACATACCAATAGTTCATTTCTTTTTATTGCTGACTAGTGTTCTTTGGTATGGATGTGCTACAAGTAAAGATGGTATAGTACTGTGTACCTGTGTTTGTGTAAATGTAAGTTTTTATTTCTCTGGAATAAATAACGCGGAAATACATATGGTAAGTTTTTAAAGAAACTGCTAAACTGTTTTCTGGATTAGATTAGTGATACCTCATTATAATCTTTGTTTTTCTCTAATGTTGAGTGACTGTCTTTTCATATGCTTATTTGTCATCCATATATCTTCTTCAGTGCAGGGTCTGTGTCTTCATGTCTTCTGACCATTTTCTGTATGGATATTTTAATGTTGAGTTTTGATCATTTAAAAATACATACGCCTGGGGCACTTGGGTGGCTCAGTTGGTGAAGTGTACGACTTCAGGTCAGGTCATGATCTCGCAGTTCATGAGTTCGAATCCTGCGTCAGGCTCTGTGCTGACAGCTCGGACCCTGGAGCCTGCTTCAGATTCTGTGTGTCCCTCTCTCTCTGCCCCTCCCCCCTCATACTCTGAGAAATAAATAAGAAAAAGTTTAAAAATATATACACCTAACACTAATACAGTGTTAGATGTCAATTATCTCTCAATAAAATGGGAAAATATTTTTTAGGAGTCATGTATTAGATATGTGGTTTGCAGATATTTTTCCTAGTCTATGGCATGCCTTTTCATCATTTTAATGAGGTCTTTGAAGAGCAAAGTTTTAAATTTTTATGAAGTCAAATTACAAATTTTTTTCTTTTATAGATCACACTTTTAGTGTCATTCAGGCACACTAATTTATTTTTAAGGTGTACAACTTGATAATAATATAACATTGTAAATAACAATAAAATAACATTGTAAAATGATTACCACAGTCAAGTTAGCACATTCATTACCTCACGTAGTTACCATTTTTGGGGGTGTATGGTGAGAACACTTAAGATCTCAGTAAATTTCACTTGTACAATATAATATTATTAACTATAACCATGCTTGTACATTCGATCTCCAGATCTTACTCGTCTTATAACTGACATTTTGTACCCTTGACCAATATCTCATCATTTTCCCAACCCTCCACCCCCTTGCTACCACCATTCTACTCTAGTTCTAGGAGTTTGACTTTTTTAGATTCTCCATGTGAGATCATACAGTATTTGTCTTTCTGTTTCTGGTTTATTTCACTTAGCATAATGTCCTCCAGGTTCATGTTGTTGCAGATGGCAGGATTTTTTTTTTTTTAATGACTGAATGATATTCGTGTGTTTGTGTGTACCATATTATTCTGTCCGTCTGTCATTGCACACTTGGGTTGTTTCAATATCCTGGCTATTGTGAATTGCAGATACTGCTTTGAGATTCAGATTTTATTTCCATTGGCTATTTACCCAGAAGAGGGATTACTGAATCGTATGGTAGTTGTATTTTTTATTTCTTTGGGAACCCCTATACTCTTTTCCATAAAAACTGTACAGTTATTATCAATAGTGTACGAGGATTTCCTTTTCTTCATACCCTTGCCAGCACTTGGTAATGTCTTGACAATAGCAATCCTAACGGATATGAGGTGATAACTCTGGCTATTTGCATTTCCCTGATGATGGGTGATACTGAGAACCTTTCCATATACCTGTTGACCATACAAATGTTGACCATTTGTAATCTTCTTTGAAAAAATACCTATTCAGGTCCTTTTCCCATTTTTAAATTGTATTCATTTTAATTTTAATTTAACTTAATTTATTTAAATTTTTAGTTTTGCTATTGAGTTATAGGATTTCTTTATATATTTTGGATATTAACCCCTTTCAGATATATGATTTGTGAATACCTTTTCTGTAGGTTGCCTTTTATTTTGTTGAATTTTTTCTCTGTTGTACAGAAGTTTTTTAGGTTGATGTGGTCCCTTGTTTATTTTTGGTGGTGTTGCCTGTGCTTTTGGTGTCGAATCCCCCTCGAAAAAATCATTGCCAAGACTAATGTCAAGAAGATTTTCCCTATGTTTTCTCCTAGAAGTTACAGAATTCAGGTCTTACATTTGAGTCTTTATTTTGAGTTAATTTTTATGTATAGTGTAAGATAAGATTTTAACTTCATTATTTTATATATGGATATTCAGTTATCCCAACACCATTTATTGAAGAGATCACTTTTTCCCCCATTGTTGGTACCCTTGTTAAAGGTTAGTTGAGTGTACATGCATGGGTTTATTTCTTGGCTCTCTATTCTGTTCCATTGGATTATGAGGCTATTTTTATGGCAATACCGTACTGTTTTGAGTACTTTAACTTTTTAAGACAGTCTGAAATCACTGTAAGGCCTCCAGCTTTATTCTTTCCCAGGACTGTTTTGCCTGTTTGAGGTCTTTTGTAGTTTGATATGAATTTTAGGATTGTTTTCTATTTCTGTGAAAAATGCCATTGGAATTTTGATAGGAATTGCATTGAATCTATATATGACTTTGGGTAATATGGTCATTTCAACAATGTTAATTCTTCCAATCCATGAATAAGGAATATCTATTTATTTGTGTCTTCCTCAATTTCTTTCATCCTGTGGCTAAGAGGGGCTATAGCTAGGTTATGGGACTATTTTAGGATCTGCAACTGGACTGAATTTGGTAGTGTATGCATGTGTGTGTGTTTTTCTCTTTTATAAGAGGTTTTTTAATGAGAAGTTTAGGTTTTACATTTAAGTACTTTGGCCAGAATTATCAGAACAAATCTTGGTCTCTGATTTTAAAAGTACATTGTGTACATTGTTAAGAAACTGGATTAAGATAGATACTCTTAATATTTTTTACAGTGTTAAGGCATATTCTTCTGTTCTCCTTTTTAAAGATTTATTAGGGAAGTCGGTCTAAACCTTAGCCAAGGTTCTTGGCTCATATTAAATTTAATAGGTAAAAAATCATGGCATAACAACATTAGGGATAGTAGTTAGTATATGAAATCAACAAACTCATTTCCTTGCCATCAAATCTTTTGTGTTCCTTTGCCAAGGTTATGATGGATAAAGATGAGAGTGATCTCTAAGAACTGTTAGAGTGGGCTTCTTTTTACACACTCCTACTACTTCAATTTTCCCAGGCTTCATATTATTTTGATATTCTTGGCTTCTTCTGGAACTCTGTAATCAGGCTATAACATGCAGAACATCTACAAAAATAAAAGAATGACAGTTTCCTTATTAGCTATTGCCATATTTTTCCTCCTAGTGGCCTCTCAAGAATAGGACACAACACATCAAAAGTTTTTTCCTCAGCAATTAAGATACAGACCCTGTTCCCACATTGTCATATAAAGTCTATCAGAGTTAGAGGACTTAGACAAATAATAGTATGGCAGGGGTAGGCTATGAAACTCTGAGCTATTATTGTGGTTGGATTTCTACCCAGTGAATTATCAGCTTTTAGATCAGACCTCTATGAGTGAATACTTTTTGGTTTCCCTCAGAGAACCCTGCACATGGAATCAGAAAATGTAAAAGCACTGATGCTTTTTGTATGAAGGATTTACGTAGTATAAGATATCTTACTAGTCTTTTAATATTTGAGCATTTTCTTCCTCTGGTTAATTCCCTAAAATCTTAGCACAAATATTTGCTAGTTAGAATATACTTCTTAGCACAGAGTAGGCCTTCAAAAGCAGTGTTTCATATGATTCCAATGTGGGTAATATAAGAGTATATTTTTAGTAAAACTAGTTTTAATAAATTAATAACTTTAATGATAGTTTTAATAACAGAAGATTACTACAATTTAGTGGGGTTGTAAAACCAATTTTTGATAAAGTACAATTTTAGGTGTATTTTTTTAAATTATGATTATGTGGTTAGTCATATTGCCTCTTGAAGCAAAGGGAGAGAAAATCTTAGATATCGGATTCTCACTCCAGTGAACTAGATCAACCCTATCAAGATACCAAGGAATTATTAGTAGTCTGGAAGAGGTAGTTTAGCAAGTGATAACAGGCTGAACTTAAGAAGAATAGTTATTTTAATATTTTTATCCTGCCATCTGCATTTAATTACAATCCACTTGTAGCTCATACATAGCTGCCTAATTCATTCAGTGATCCAAACCTATTTACTGGACAACTGGACAACTGCTATCGGTTGATTAAGTGATGTAACTAAAGGTTTTTGTAAACAATAAAGTGCTATAAGAATGTAAGGTAATGGTATACAACTCAGTTAGCAAGAACTCAAATCTGATTAAAATGGGCAGAGGATCTGAATAGACATTTTCCCAAAGAAGACATACAGATGGTCAACAGGTATATGAATAGGTGCTCAACATCACTAACCATCAGGGAAATGCAAATCAAAACCACAATGAGTTATCACCTCACACGTTAGAATGGCTGTTATCTACAAGAATGCCAACAAGAAATACGTGTTGGCAAGGATGTGGAGAAAAGGGAACTCTTACATACTATTGGTGGGAATGTAAATTAGTTATCTATTATGAAAAACAGTATGGAGTTTTCTTTTAAAAAAAGTTAAAAATAAGAGCTACCACATGATCCAGCAGTACCCTCATAGAGGGTAGAGCTACCACAGGATCCAGATATGCACCCTCAGATTCAGTGCAGCATTATTTACAATAGCTAAGATGGAGAACAAAGTAAATGTCCATCAATAGATGAATGGATAAAGAAAATGTAGTATAGACATATAAAATAGTATATAATTCAGCCCCCAAATAGTAGGAAATCTTGCCATTTGCAACAACAGGGATGACCCGTAAGAGAAATAACACAGTATCTCACTTATAAGTGGAATCTAAAACAAAAACAAGCAAAACCAGGCTCATAGATACAGAGAACAGATTGGTGATTGCCAGAGGTGGGGATGAGAGGTCAGTGGAGTGAATGGAAGGGGTCAAAAGGTAAACTTCCAGCTACAAAATAAGTCATGGGGATGTAGTGTACAGCATGGTGACTATAGTTAATAATACTGTATTGCATAGTTGAAAGTTGCTAAGAGTAAATCTTTAAAGTTCTCATCATAAGAAAACTAATTTTTAATGTATGGTGACAGGTATTAACTAATTCTGATCACTTTGTTTTACGTGTGTGTGTGTGTGTGTGTGTGTGTGTAAAATCATTATGTGGTACATCTGAAACTAATATATGTCAATTATGCCTCAATTTAAAAAATGTGTGGTGATCATCAACTGTAACAAATGTAACACTAAGGCAAGACATTAATAATAGAGGAAGCTTCTGTCAGGAGAGAGGGCATATGGGAATTTTTTTGTACTTTACACTCAATTTTTCTGTATACCTAAAACCACTCTAAAGAGTATAACGTCTCTTGATGATGATAGTAAGAAGCAGCAGCAAGGTTATTTTGTTGTGACTGAATACAAGGCAAAGTATCTGAATATTATCTAACTTTAACAATGCCTGCTAACTAAAAGAGTATTGATAAGAAACAAACTTAAAGTTTCCTGGTTCAAAATAATAGACTAAGAACCATATTCCCTCCCCCAATGGAGCAGAATGTTGAGCAGTTCCTGGTTTAGGTATTGGATCCTGAGGATAAAGTAGAACAAGGATTTTTGGATCGTCAAAAATAGAGATGAAAATTAAAAGAATAGGCAGCCTCATTTATGGGTTAAAATGCTAAATACTTTGTGTCCCTATTTTTTCAAATGTCAGCCCTGTCTGCCTGTTGTCTGGTTCCGAGGCTACAGTCTGCAGGGAAGCCTGCCTATTGCCAAGTGTCCCTTTCTCTATGTGGAATCCACCATCCTCTTCAAATGAAAGGATTATTAGGGGAAAAGAACAACCAAACTGCAGAGGAAAACCACACGGTAGGAAAAAATAGGCATGAAAAAGATCAGGATGAACCGGCCCTAACAACCAACAAGAGAGAAAAGCAATTCAGGTAAGAGAAGAAAATCTAAAAAAAAAAATTCTAGTTAGTGTCTTTGGAAGTATTAAAGAAGAAATTGGGTCCATAAAACAAGCATTACTGTTGTTGAAAAAGAAAAAAAGCTTTTAGGGAATAAGAAAGAGTTAATTAGAAATTTAAATACTCGGTAGGCATACTAAATACTAGAAAGGACATGGTTGAGAAAACAATTAGCAATCTAAAAGATAAATAAAATGAGAAATATATAGAAAAGTTAAGGGACATGGTAGATAGATTTAGCAGGTACAGCATTTGTAGAAATTCCATAAAGGAACAGACTGGAAAGGAGAGGAGAAAAAGAATGGAAGACCATTTTCTTGAGCTAAAGAAAAATAGTTTTCAGATTGAAAGAATCCCCAAGAGCCAAGAAGAAAAGAATTTGAAAAGATGCATCTAGAAACATTTTGATAACACTTTCTGAACTCTTAAGGATTAAAAGGAAATTCTAAAAGCTTTCAGAGAGAAATAGAACAAGAGCCTTACAAAGGAATAAAAATCAGCTTCAGACATCTCATCAACAGTGGGCTGGTAAGACAAAGGGAAATTTTCTCCAAGCCTGAGATAGAATGATTTTGAACTTAGAATCTATACCCCACCCAGCCATATAATCAACTGAAGGTAAGATAGATTGTCAGAATGAAAACATTAAAAAAGTTTGTGACCATTGGACATCATATGAAGAAACTTGAGAATGCACTGTATAAAAAAGTAGGTTTTTTACAGACGAACTCAGAAGATACTGGAAATAGTAAGGAATGGTAGGCCCCAAGGGACACATTTCTTTGGCCTTTACTGTAACTTGATTCTATACTGAAAAGTGTAATATTCATTAAAGTTACGTTGTAAAGGCTGTTTGTTTTTAGTTTTAAAGTAAGTTTATGTAGAAGGCCCAGAGGTAGAATTTTGGTTACAGATCATAGTGTAAGCTATCATAAACTTAACATTGCAAGAAATTATATCATTAATACAATTTCAGGGCACCTGGGTGGCTGTCGGTTAAGTGTCTGACTTTGGCTCAGGTCATGATCTCAGTTTGCGAGTTCGAGTCCCACATCAGGCTTTGGACTGACAGCTCAGAACCTGGAGCCTGGATCAGATTCTGTGCCTCCTCTCTCTCTGCCCCTCCCCCACTAGAATTCTCTCTCTCTCTCTCTCCCTCTCTCTCTCTCTCAAAAATAAATAAACCTTAAAGATTAAAAAAATACAATTTCAATTTATAACAACAAATTCTCATTAAACCCACGAGTTCCTGTATGACTTTCCCCTAGGGCCTGTGTTGGGTAGACAATAGCCAAGAGTTATCCACCCAGATTGCTTCATCTCTATCCGTATAAATGTTGAATCTGTATTTTGGGCTTTTACTTCACTCTTGGACTCTATATTTCAAACTGCCAGTTGAATGTCTTGCTCTGGATGTCCTACTATAATCTCAAACTCAACATTTCCCAGTCTGAATCCATCATGCATGGTTAAATGCCCAACTAGCGTTTCCTTATGACTGCCCTACCTCTAATTAACATTACCTAAACTATTTAGGCTTGCAACCTTAGTCTTTCTCGATGCTTGTTTTCTCTCATCCTCTTATATATGATTGTTATAAAACTCTGCAGTTCTATTTTGTCATGTATTTCAAATGACAAATAGACCCTTTAAATCCAGCCTTATCACAGTCTTGTTTCCTGCCTAGTCTGTTGCATCAGCCTCCCAAACCTGTCTCCTGCCTTGTCTGTAATATCTCCTTTATTATAGCCATGCTACCTATAGCTACTAGATTAATCATCATAAACTATAGACATAATTTGGTTATTCCCTTCCTCAAAAATTTTCAGGGCCATTTAATAGTGTCCTACCACCTTCTGTGATGGTTCTCAAATTTCAGTGTGACAAACAACACCCCAGGAGCTAGCTACAAATCCATGTTCTGGAGGGTCACTGGTAGAGATTCTGACTTATTTAATCATGAATAGGGCTCAGGAAATGGCATTTTTAACAAATATCTCAGGTGAGTTGTTGAAATGCACTTATCCTTTGGACTAATACCCAAATTCTTTAGCTTTATGATAATATTCAATAATTGGTTTCTAGAATACTCTTTTTATTCCTCACCTCCCTATAGATATACATGCTTTAATGAAATGATGTTATCTCAAGTTTTCCAAACACCAAAATTTCCAGACTTAATTGATTTTCTTAATCTTTTATTTCCAGCTAGAATACACTGCCTATGAATTGCTGCTGGTCTCTCTCATTGTTAGGGGGTCTGTTTGAATATCACCCCCTCAAGGAACATTCCCCATCCTCTGACCAGATGTGAACTCTCATTTGTCTAAATTTTCATAGTAACATGACAGCGTATCCCTGCATAAGATTAGACTTTGGGATATTTTTGAATATTAGTGAAAAAAGAATGGAGGAAAAATAAAGTCAATGCTAGTGTTCTATATCCTAGAAGGCTGAGGCTTAGATTTATCTTTAAGGCAAGATTCACTTTGTTCTGGAACATAAGATAGGCTCAGTGAAACACCAGCCATGTATCAGACTGTGCTTACATTACAATCCACATAGCATTTTCTAAGAGTAGTTAGTTCTTGATTTTAAAGAAAGAGAAAATTCTGAATATGTTCAGATTTTAGTGTGATATATAAAAAATGAATGGCAAGTGCATCAGTTTGCTATGACTGCCATAACAAAGTACCACAGACTGGGCAGCTTAAAGAAGAGAAATTAATTTTCTCACAGTTCTGGAGGTAAAAAGTCTAAGATCAATGTATCAACAGGTTTGATTTTTTTCTCTTGAGGTCTTTGTGTCTTCATATGGTCTTTCCTCTATGTGTATCTGTGTCCAAATTTCTCTTTTTAATAAGCATGCTAGTTATATTTGGTTAGAACCCACTCTTTTGATCCCATTTTAACTACCTCTTTAAAGGTTTATTTTCAAATAAAGTCACATTCTGAGGTATTGGGGGTCAGGTCTTCAACAGATGAACTATTCAGGGACACAATTCAGCCCACAAAAGTGATTACAAGATACTGTCATTTCATACTGGTTACTGTTTATTTAGAGGAAATAAATTCACAACAGGATTTGAAATGAGAGATGAGTGAAAACAGTTTTGATGACACTGAAGTTGCCATTAATTGTATTGAATTTTGAATTAATTCCTTCAAGTATGTATCTCAGTAATATATTCATTATCTTTATTAGTCTATATTATCTAAGGACCAAAAATGTCACAATTTTTAATATTAAACTGTTCAGAATATCTAAAAAAGAAAAAAACATGAAGAGTTGTCTTTTTTCCACTATTGGATTTTCCTCCTTTTTTAGTTATGTAGTTAAACATTTAAAACCATATCCAAATAGTATAACAGAATATAATTAACATTTCCAGTGTTGAGACCCAGAAAGGCATGCCTTGCTAAGGTCACAGAGTTAGAAAGGAACAGATTTGGGACTTCGAATCCAAATATGTCTGAGGCCAAGGCCTATTCCCTTTGTTAGTGTACAGGGTTGCAGAGTGTCTCCTAAATTCATGTCCACGTGGAACCTCAGGACTGATGTTACTTCGAAATAAGATCTTTCCAGATGTAATTAAGTTAAGGATTGTGGGGTTCAGTTAAGTGTCCCACTCTTGATTTTGGCTCAGGTCGTGATCTCACACTTTGTAAGATCGAACCCTGGGTCAGGCTCTGCGCTGTCTTTCTCTGCCCCTCCTCTGCTCATTCTCTCTCTCTGTCTGTCTCTCTGTCTCTGTTTCTGTCTCTCTTTCTCAAAATAAATAAATAAACTTTAAAAAAGTTAAGGATTGAGATGAGAGCATACTGGATTAGGCTGGGCCCTAAATCCAATGCTAATGTCCTTCTAAAAGATAGAAAATGACACCCAGGCAATGTAAAGATGGAGGCATAGATTGGAGTTATGCTAGGTAGGCTAAAGAAAGGATGTCAACAGCTACCACAAACAGGAAGAGGCCAAGAGAGATCATTCCCTAGAGCCTTCAGTAGGAGTGTGGCCCTGCTGACACCTTGATTTCAGACTTCTAGCCACTTAGGGCAGTGAGAGTACCTTTCTGTTGTTTTAAATCACCAAGTTTATAGCGATTTGTTGCAGCAGCCCTGTGGACTACCCAATCCCACTGCTTTCATTTCTTCCAGGTATATACATCAGAGTGGAATGTCTGTGTTGTTGGAAATTTTACTTTTAACTTTTTGAGGAACTACTAAATTGTTTTCCACAGGAGACACACCATTTTACCTTTTTACATTCCCACCACCATGCACTAGGGTTCCAATTTGTCTATATCCTTGCCAACACTTTTTTTATTATCTGTATTTTTAAAAAATATAGCCATCCAAGTAGATGTGAAGTGGTATCATTGATGTTTTCTTAGTTGTGTTTTTGCATCAAAACAGTGAATTGCAGTTGGGCAACAGAGTTAAAGTAACTTTTTGGTAACCAATGGATTTTTTTATGATCAAGGTTAAGGTAAGTTACTTTTGTTTATTAAAATATCAGTTTTTGCATCTCCACTGGCTCACTGAGAAATCACACATCCAGACTTCCCACCATGTTAGAAATGTGTTCTCTCACTGGTGGTCCATTCTAACTACACTGATGCTGCTACACCTCTAATTCCACAGGGAGCTCCAACAACAAGAAAGCACTGAAATGTCCAGTCACTTTTACTTCCAGGTGACCCCAACCCAATTCTAGCAGAGTAAGAAAAAAATATTGGCAGATGTTATTGGGAGGGATATTGTAGCAGTTCACTGGAAGGAAAGACTGCAGGAAGTAGAGACTCAGGACTAAAACTGAGATTCAGCTCTGACAAGAGAGCACTCTGGGTCTTTCTATGTACATCTTTCATTCTTTCCTACTGCAAAATAGGTAGATGGCCTGTTCTAGTTTTACACTCTTTCACATGCTGTGAAGCAAAAGACTGTTTTCTTTGGTATCTCTATCGGAATAGTGCTGGACATTATTCTGACTTGCCTCACTCCCTGTCACCCTGCATTGCTGTGGTGGAAGATAGCTTTGAGTAATCGTGGGATGTTTAGTTTTATGTGTCAACTTGACTAGGCTGAGGGATACATAGATAGCTAGTATAATAATATTTCTGGTATGTCTGTGAGGGTGTTTTTGGAAGAGATTAGCATTTGAGTGCTGAACTAAGTAAAACAGATGGTCCTCTCCAAAGTGAGTGAGCATGTTTGAGGGTCCAGATAGAATAAAAAGGCTAAGGTAGGGCAAATTCTCTCTGTCTTTCTCTCTTTCTCTGCTTGAACTGAGACATCCATCTTCTCCTGCTTTTGGACTCTGGTGAACCTGGTTCTCAGGATTTGGGATTCAGAGTTTGACTTACACCATTAGCTCCCTGATTCTCAAGCCTTCAGACTTGGAAGACACACCATTGGCTTTCCTGGTTCTCTCCACCTTCCAGAAGGCTGATTGTGGAACTTCTCAGTCTCTATAACGAGAGCCAATTCCTATAATAAATATCTATATCTCTATATATCCTATTGGTTATGTTTCTCTGGAGAACCCTAATACAAATAGTGTGCAAGAAAGTACATGGGGAAAGAACAACACTTGGATTAAAGTTGTCTTATTCTGTGTGGCTTAAACAACAGAAACTTATTCCTCACAGTTCTGGAGGTAAGAAGTCCAAGAGTAATGCACTAGCAGATTTGGTATTTGGTGAGGCCCCACTTCCTGGTTTGCAATAGAGTTCTGCTTACTGGGTCCTCAAATAGAAAGGGAATAGAGGATGGGAAGGAAACTCCCTTCTGTCTCTTTATATAAGGGCACTAATTCCATCACAACAGCTCCACTCATGACTTAATTACCTCCCAAAGGCCTCACCTCCAAATACCAACACACTGAGAATTAGAATTTCAACATGTGAATTTTTAAGGCATACAAACATTTATTCTATGACAAAAGTAGACGTCATGAAAATTAAAAACTTCTGTGCTTCAACAAACATCATTAATAAAAAGGTTCATAGAATGGGAGAAAATATTTGCAAACTGTAAGTCTGATAAAAGAGTTGTATCTTTGGGGCTCCTGGGTGGCTCAGTGGATTAAGCCTCTGACTTCTGCTCAAGTCATGATCTTGTGATTCGTGAGTTTGAGTCCTGCATCAGGTGAGCTTGCGCCCCACTTTGGGCTCTGCGCTGACCAGAGCCTGTGTGGGATTCTCTCTCTCTTCCTCTCTCCCCCTTTCTCACTTGTGCCCCCACCTCAAAAATAAATTTAAAAAAAGAGAGACTTGTATCTCTCATATATAAAATACTTCAACAATTAAATAATAAAGAGACAAATATCCAATTTTAAAATAGGCAAATAATTTGGAAAGATATTTTACCAAAGATTTATACAAATGGCCAATAATCACATGAAAAGATGCTCAACATATCAACCATTAAAGAAATTTGAATTGAAACCATAGTGATATATCACAACCATTAAAGAGGGCTAATATAAAAAACACAGATAAAAACTAGCGTTGGAAAGGATGTGGAGAAATCAGAACCCTCATGAAATGCTGGTGGAGATGAAAAATAGTGCAGCTGCTTGGAACACAGTCTAGTAGGTCTTTAAATAGTTAAAACTATGTTACCATAGATCCAGCAATCTCACTCCTAGATATATACCCTAGAAAAATTAAAATATATATTCATGCAAAAAGTTACATGGAGATGTTCATAGCAGCAATATTCATAATAGCTCAAAAGTGTAAACAAATCCAACCCTATCAACTGATGAGCGGGTATATGAAATCTGGATATCTGTACAATGGGGTATTATTTGGCCATAAATGTGATGCTGATACATGCTACAACTTGGATAAACCTTGGAAACATTATGCTAAGTGAGTGAAGACTGTCACAAAAGACCACATGATTTTGTTTATATAAAAAGTCTAGAATAGGTAAATCTATGAGACAGAAAGTAGGTTAGTGGTTGCCTAGTGCTGGTGGCCAAAGAGGAATTGGGAGGATGATATATAAATAAGGGTTACGATTTTCTTTACACAGTGATTGAAAATGTTCTAAAATCTATAGTGGTGATGACACCTGATGCAAAACTCTGTGAATGTACTAAGAATTAGTGAATTTTTCACTTTGAATGAACTGTATGCATGTGAATTTTATCTCAATAGAAGTATTTTTAAAAAAAATACCATGGCTGTCTGGAGGAAGAGCATGGTATGTTTGAGTTGTGAGCTGAACCAGCTACTTTTTTCATGGAACATCATTTTTACCTGAGTGACTGAGAGAGAAGCTATTGTCATTCAGACTTGGGTATTTGGCAGACATTTTAAAAAAATTTTTATAATCAGTTTATTTTTCTAATATAATTTATTGTCAAATTGGCTTCCATACAACACCCAGTCCTCATCCCAAGTGCCCTCCTCAATGCCCATCACCCACTTTCTCCTCTTCCCCCACCCCCCATCAACCCTCAGTTTGTTCTTTGTATGTTTGTTCTCTTATGGTTTGCCTCCCTCAGTCACTGTTTGTAACATTTTTCCCCCTTGCCCTTCCACATGGTCTTCTGTTAAGTTTCTCAGTTCCACATATGAGTGAAAACATATGGTATCTGTCTTTCTCTGACTGACTTATTTCACTTAGCGTAATACCCTCCAGTTCCATCCACATTGCTGCAAATGGCAATATTTCATTCTTTCTCATTGCCATATAGTATTCCATTATATATATAAACTACATCTTCTTTATCCATTCATCAGTTGATGGACATTTAGGCTCTTTCCATGATTTGGCTATTGTTGAAAGTGCTGCTGTAAACATTGGGGTACACGTGCCCCTGTGTACCAGCACTTCTGTATCCCTTGGGTAAATTCCTAGCAGTGCTATTGCTGGGTCATAGGGGAGTTCTATTGTTAATTCTTTGAGGAACCTCCACACTGTTTTCCAGAGCTACTTCACCAGTTTGCATTCCCACCAACAGTACAAGAGGGTTCCCATTTCTCCACATCCTCCCCAGCATCTATATTCTCCTGATTTGTTCATTTGAGCCACTCTGACTGGCATAAGGTGTTATCTCAGTGTGGTTTTGATTTATATTTCCCTGATGATGAGTAATGTTGAGCATCGTTTCATGTGTCTGTTGGCCCTCTGGATGTCTTCTTTGGAGAAGTGTCTGTTCATATCTTCTGCCTATTTCTTCACTGGATGTGAAGTTTTTGGGTGTAGAGTTTGGTGAGTTCCTTATAGATTTTGGATACTAGCCCTCTATCCTATAGGTCATTTGCACCTATCTTTTCCCATTCTGTCGGTTGATTGTTTCCTTTGCAGTGCAGAAGCTTTTTATCTTGATGAGATCCCAATAGTTCATTTTTGCTTTTAATTCCCTTGCCTTTGGAGATGTGCCGAGTAAGAAATTGCTGCGGCTGAGGTCAAAGGGGTTGTTGCCTGTTTTTTCCTCTAGGATTTTGATGGTTTCCTGTCTCACATTCAGGTCCTTCATCCATTTTGAGTTTATTTTTGTGTATGGTGTAAGAAACTGGTCTAGTTTCATTCTTCTGCATGTTGCTGTCCAGTTCTCCCAGCACCATTTGTTAAAAAGACTTTTTTCCTTTGGATATTCTTTCCTGCTTTGTCAAAGATTAGTTGGCCATACATTTGTGGGTCCAGTTCTGGGTTCTGTATTCTATTCCATTGGTCTATGTGTCTGTTTTTGTGTCAATACCATACTGTCTTGATGATGAAAGGTTTGTAGTAGAGGCTAAAGTCTGGGATTGTGATGCTTCCTGCTTTGGTTTTCATCTTCAATATTACTTTGGCTATTTGGGGTCTTTTGTGGTTCCATACAAATTTTAGGATTGTTTGTTCTAGCTTTGAGAAGAATGCTGGTGCAATTTTGATTGGGATTGCATTGAATGTATAGATTGCTTTGGGTAGTATTGACATTTTAACAATATTTATTCTTCCAATCCATGAACATGGAATGTTTTTCCATTTCTTTGTGTTTTCTTCAATTTCCTTCATAAGCTTTCTATAGTTTTTAGTATACAGATCTTTTACATCTTTGGTTAGATTTATTCCCAGGTATTTTATGGTTCTTGATGCAGTTGTAAATGGGGTCAATTTATTTATTTCTCTTATTGTTGCTTCATTATTGGTCTATAAAAATGCAACTGATTTCTGTTCATTGATTTGGTACCCTGGGACTTTGCTCAATTCATATATCAGTTCTAGCAGACTGTTGGTGGAGTCTGTTGGGCTTTCCATGTAGAGTATCGTGTCATGGAAGACATGTTTTTAAAATTAATTAAATGAGCCTGTTAAACCAAGGAAACTGATAGTATGTGTGTCCAATAATAAATTTAAGCTTTCAAGTGAAAATTAGAATTTTCTTTGAAGACTTGGTGACTTGTATCTGCCAGCTCTTATCTGTCATCTACAGTAAACTGCTTCCTAAATAAGCATGAGTTTTTGATATGGTATAGTGAAATATGCCAACACTGGAAGATCTGCTAACTCAGTGAACCAATATGTTTAAATGAGCCATGTGTCATGCAAAATCATATATGGGTAAAAGATCCGTTCAAGGTGTAAGAGAAACCAATGGATTTTTAACATCTTGGAGTTCAAAAAGTTCACTAATAATGGCATTTCAGATGTAACATTGCAACCAACATTTAAGATGCTACCACTTACCAAGTTTTCTTACCAAGTATCAAAGAAGAACATACACTATAATCTGAAAAGGTTATTAAAATAACCCTCCCTTTTCCAACTACATATCTATGTGATCAGATTTTCTTGGTGTGTTTCAACCAAAACAACATATTGTGGCACACTGAATGTAGACCCAGAGGTGAGAATCCAGCTCTCTTCTATTGTTATGGGTGCATGTTTGTGTCTCCTCAAAATTCATATTTTGAAACCCCAAACCCCCAATTTGATGGTATATGGAGTCTTTACGAAGTAATTATCTTATGAAGATGGAGAGCACATGATGGGATTAGTGATCTTATAAGAACAGACAGGACGAAGTTTTCTCTCTCTACCCCCTTTTCCTTCTTCCTTCCCTCCCTGCTAAAAGACACAGTAAGCAGGTTATCAGTCATTGGCAAACTGGGGCTAGGTCACAAAACACCGAATCTGCTGACTGCTGATGCCTTAATCTTGGCCTTCCCAGCTTCCATAACTGTGAAGAATAAATTTCTGTTGTTTATTTAAGTCACCCAGTCTATGGCATTTTTGTTACAGCAGCCAGAACAAAGACATATATTAAGTAGATACAGATTTGCAAAAACATGAAATAATGAAAATGTAGTTTTTTCCTTCTGAAATATTATGTGTTATGTTAGCATGTAAAGAGTTTATTGATATTTAAAAATAATTTAAATAATTTGGAAATAAACACTTAAAAATTATCTTTTAATTGCTAACACATTAAATATTAATAGATACAATCCACACAAAAGCTCTTTGGGTCCTTAAATTTTTCAAGAGTGTAAAGGGACCCTGAGCCAAGGTATTGAGTAGAGAGAATGCAGGCCATATCAAAGCATGCATTACAGAGAAGGGGAGAGAGGCCCTTTTTTTTTTCAGCTCAGGAGGAGCCTACATGGGGAAGAGAGAGTAGGGTTGCAGAATGGAGGTAGGGGTAAGGCCTACTCCCTGTTCCCACCTCAGGGTATAAACCTTGGTCTGGGGGAAGACATACAAGTCAGAGAAGTTTGGATTGCAGAGCAGAGTATCTTTGTGTCTGGTTGTCCATCAGAGAAGCTGGGTGGAGAAATCCTGAAGTACTTCCCCCCACTGTGAAGTGGTTGTGGAGGGTTTACCCTCCTTGATTCCCTGATGCCTATGAGTGGCATGAAAAAGACGAAGATGTTTCATATATCCTTTTGGGGTGTGTGGGATTTGTTCAGAAGTGTGGAACTAACTTGATTGCATGTCAATAGCCTAAAGCTGGAGACTTGTGGGGGTCATGGGAAAGTCACAGAGGTCAATGAGGGTCAGGGCAAAGGCCAGTCACCAGTGGTGGAGGAGACCACTAATGTGGGCAGTGTTGAGAGAATAGTCAGCTCTCAGACCCTTCAGCTGAAAAAGGCTGAGAGAGGGATGCTCACAAGTGACACCCAGGTGAGATGCTGGAATATGTCAGAGATCAATATGGGCAGAGATGCCCCTCCCTCGTTACATAAGCTGACCCTCCACTCTGAGAAGTGGAAATTTCAAACCTGGAGAACCAGAGACTGAACTAAACTGGAAGAAAGGCTTTTGTTTTTGTTTTTAATATAGAAGTTACTGTGAATGGGCAACTTTTATTTTTCTGCTATGGAGTGGAAATGAAGGCCTTTGAGGAAATTAAGTTTATTTATAAAAGAATAAAAAAATGACATCTGAGTTGTGACTCTTATTTCTCTCTCCCACTAAACTTTCATTCCTGTGTTCTGTATTATATTTACTGTTGTCTCCCTAGAAATTAGGCTTATGTTTGGTCACTCAGTAAATAATTGTTAATTGAATGAAGAGTAAACTGATTTGGAGATCTTTGTTCTGTTTTATGTTTGACCTTCTTATGTACAATTTATGAACAAGCCGGGCCAAAGTGAGCCCAAAGCCCTATGGCAGTCAAGCCAGACTTCTGCTCAAAGACACACCCTGGATTCCCGGGTTGCTCCAAGTAAAAGTTCAAGTCTTTACAGTGGCCTTCCAACATTCCCCACACCAGCTCTCTTTTATTTCTTGAATGTCTCCCTCCACTCCCTCCATTCCAGCTACGCTGGCTTCTCTGCACCTAGAATATACAAGACTTGCTCTGCTTTGGCCGTCTTTCCCAAGATGCCCACCCATCTAACCCCCTCACATCTTCCTTGTCTTTATTCATATGCTACCTTCTCCTTGAAATCTTCCCTGACTGCCCTGTTTAAAATTGCAACCTACTTGACCCCACCTGCGAGCCCCTTTCCAGCTTTATTTATCCCTATAACATCTAGCTCTTTCTAATTCACATGTATTTGCTTATTTATATTGCTTATGGTCTGTCTTTCCTTACTAAAATGCTCAACGATGATAAGAATATGTATTTCAAAAATTCCCTTTACTGCAAGAATATTGTTTGGCATAAAATAGTGTCTCAGTACAGATTTGTTTAATCTATTGAATTGAACTGAGCACTGGTTGTTTCCTGGAACTTCATTCCTAGAAATTTCTCTGAATTTCCCCTTTTCTGGCACACAGCCCCATTTAGCTCCCTGAGCTACATTCTCTGTTCTCTTCTAAACTTTGGCTTTCAAACCTTTTCTAATCACTAATTCCTGCAGCTATTCAAGGAGTTTATGTAGAAGTCTATCTACTTTCTTCAAAACAGCTTCATTTTTATTCTCTGTTGGATCATCTGTTTCCTGGGAAAAGCCTTTATTTCCTTCATGTCACTGTCATTCTTTGCACCCGCCACCCCAGTCACACATCCAGGACGTTGTTGGCAGCCTTGTCTTGTCTTGTCTGTCATGTAATCTGACTGTCAAACAAGTTTCACTCACTCCCAAAGTTAGCATATTGAAATCTCCCATTTACATTGCAAGTACACTTGGCCCAGCTGGATTGAGGCCATTTTACACACATAGTTTTGGATTTGTTTTTCATGATGGGTGGGAGGTAAGAGTGGGAGGGTGAGGAAGGATGGAAATTAGGCATAGTAATCACATGGTGAATTCAGCACACCTTTTTTTTTTTTTTTTTAACAAGCTGGCAGGGATTTTTGAAGTCTATTGCTTTCACTTATGGAAATGAATAAACATAATCCTACAGATATCAAGATCTTTCCAAGGTTGTCAATAAGTAAGTGGTAGAGCTAGGAATGGAGTCCAGGTTTTCTATTTCTCAAACCAGTCCTCTTTCTGTTCTATCAGGCCAACCCCCAAAAGAATATTTCAGGAAAACCATTTGCCTTCTTCTTCAGCATCATCAGATCTTCCTTTCCTCATTCCATTAGTTTATCTTATTTTGATTGAGTGGAGTTTATGAATTTGGGTAACTACATGGTCCTTAGATTTAACCTGAAGACACAATTTTAGGGGGTCACAGGTGGCACCAAAATGCAAATGTTTTATCTGATTTTCTTATTCACTACTTTTGTCACTGGAATACATTATTTTTCTGCATGGCACTGAAAGTAATTATTACTTCTCAGTTATAGCCTGCGAAGTAAATGTACAGTATGCTCAGGTAGAGTTGGTATATTTTAGAAAGTTTGTGAAAATGATTTGAATAAGTTTCCACATAAATATTAGCTTCTTGGTAACATCGGGAGTCAGATGTATTACATCACTGTCCTAAACTGAATGGGAACCAACTTGAAAGTATTCATGTTTTTTTTTTTTTGTTTAAAAAATTTTTTTTAGTTTTATATTTTCTTAGTTTCAAGGGTACCATATAATGATTCAACAATTCTATACATTACGCAGTATTCATCAAGATAAGTGTGCTCTTGATCCTCTTTATCTATATCACCGCCCCCTCTTTCTGGTAACCACCAGTTTGTTCTCTCTATTTAAAAGTCTGTTTTCTTGTTTATCTTTTTTTTCCTTTGTTCCTTTGTTTTGTTTTTTTTTTAATTCCACATGAGAGAAACCCTATGGTATTTGTCTTTCTCTGACTGACTTATTTCACCTAGCATTATACCCTCTAGATCTATCCATGTTTTTGAAAATGGAAAGATCTCATTCTTTTTTATGGCTGAGTAATATTCCATTCTCTCTCTCTCTCTCTCTCTCTCTCTCTCTATATATATATATATATATATATATATATATATATAGATAGATAGATATAGATATATATATCTTTTCAAAGAACGAATCGTTAGTTTCACCGATTTATTCTTTTTTTTTGTCTCTATTTCATTTATTTCTGTTCTAATCTTTATTATCTCCCTCCTTTTACTGGCTTTGGGCTGTTCTTTTTTAGCCCTTTTAGGTGTAAGGTTAGGTTGTCTATTTGAGATTTTTTCCTGTTTCTTGAGATAGGCCTGTACTGCTATAATCTTCTCTCTTAGAACAGCTTTTGCTACATCCCAAAGATTTTGGACTGTTGTGTTTTAATTTTCATTTGTCTCCATGTATTTTTTGATATCCTCTTTGGTTTCTTGGTTGGCCCATTTACTGCTCATTAGTATGTTATTTACCTTCCATGTATTTTTGTTCATTCCAGTTTTATTTTTGTTTTTGATTTATTTCTAGGTTCATACTGTTGTGGTCAGAAAAGATGATTTTAATCTTTCTAAATTTATTGAGACTTGTTTTGTGGCCTAACATGTGATCTGTTCTGGAGAATGTTCCATATGAACTTGAAAACAATGCATGTTACACTGTTTTTGGATGGAGTGTTCTGAACATATATGTTAGGTTCTAGTCTAATAACACATCTAGTCTAATGTGTCATTCAAAGCCACTGTTTCCTTATTGATTTTCTGTCTGAATTATCTATTCATTGATGTAAGTGGGGTGTTAAAGTCCCCTACTATTATTGTATTGCTGTCAATTTCTTTCTTTATGTCTACTAATAGTCACTTGAAAGTGTTCAATAAAGATAATGCAATTCCATGTGTTAGGTATATAAATGGCAGATTGACAAAAAAAGAAAAGACAAAATAATCCTTCACTCTTCCCTGGATATATGCTCTTACAATGTGACTTTGCTGGCCTTGTGACTCACCTTGGCTAATAGAACGCAGCAGATGTGACAGTGTACCAAATCTGAGCATAGACCTCAAGAGCCCTTGAATACTTCTTAGACAAATTCCAAGTTTTGGCCTTGGAAACCTGCTCTGACAGCATGAAAATAAGCCTGGGGGAGCCTGCTGAGGGGTGAGAGACAGTGGATAGCAGAGACGATTAGTCCCAACTGAGATCATCTTAGACCAACCACCTTCTGGCCAGCCCAGCAAGTGACCACAGATGTATGTGTGAAGCAGTGAAGACCAGAAGAGCCCTTGGCTGAATCCAGTCCAAGTGGCTGAACTGCAGAATTATTGTTTTAATTCAGTACATTTTGCATGGTTTCTTATACAGCTACTGATACCAATTACTCAGCTAACCATTTGTTGATAGCTTAACTGATCCAGGTTAGAAAGTCTTTTCTAGTGAATTCATTTATAATGTTATCTCTGAGACAAATCAGGGAATTATTTAAGGAGTTCAGTTAGCATTTTCATTGGAAAATTACAGATTAGCTTATGTAAATTGTGGATTTTGTCCTAGCTTCAAAGGTTATCTCTAGTAGTTCTCTTTTGGAGACATGGAAACAGGAGAATTTTTGTTTTATATGCACTATGTAAATAAGAGTATGTTTCAAGTGTATGATGGAAATAAAAGTGGGCCAGAAATTATAGAACCTAAAGGCTGTCTTGAGTTTGGCACTGATACCTTGGGGTTGTGTCTTCCAGCCAATGCTGACGACTGAAGATCAAGGTGATGTTAGGGCTCTTGCTTTGTCAGCAGTTAGAATGATGTGAGGGAGGTGCAAAAAATGGCCATCTAGATGTGAGAATATAAAGTTAACAAAATAATAGCATCACACAACAATACTTTGTCTTCAAGTAAGAAGTCTAAGTTGTGTTGATTATATCTTCCAAGGATATCAGTAGTTGTACTGATAAATAGGAACGATACACTTGCAGAGACTGTAGCTTCTAAGTAAGAAACCTACAGAACTGTGCAAATTTTAGTCTTCCTTTTTAAACTCAGAAGTTTATTGCCAATGTATACAAAACATTCTCCTCTTTAAAAGGATATTAAGACTGAACTTTTGAGTATCTGGCATTTTGAAAAAACAGGACCAAATGCAATCATCCAGTATTTTTTTTTAATTTCTTAATGTTTTATTTATTTTTGAGAGAGAGAGAGAGACAAAATGAGCAGGGGAGGGTCAGAGAGAGGGAGACACAGAATCTGAAGATAGGCTCCAGGCTCTGAGCTAGCAGTCAGCACAGAGCCCAATGTGGGGCTCGAACCCACCAACCGTGAGATCATGACCTGAGCCGAAGTTGGATGCTCTACCGGACTGACTGAGCCACCCAGGCGCCCCAATCATCCAGCATTTTTAAGTGGCAGCTTTAAATACCATGCTGAGATGTACTAAAATTGCATAGATAAACAATGTATCTATCCAGCTTTTATAAAGATCTGTTTAACACAATGCAGTGTGGAATGAAACCACAAGGTGGCAAAAGAATGACTCTAATCTCCAAGGCTTTCTTCCCCTCCAAACTCAATGATGTATTCTGTATGAGCTAATTAACCCTGTCATTAATTCAATGGAAGGGTTAATTAGTTAAAGCTAGGCATAATAGTTACAGTTTCCAAAAATATTTTAACCTTTTAATAATCTCCATTTCATTTGTATCCAGGGAACACCAAGGAATAAGAATTTGGCTTGCCAAGAGTAAATCCACAATTCTTTTTGGTTTAAGAACTAGAATCTAACATTTAAAGTCAATTACAGTGAGTAGACACAGGGCTCAAATATGCTCAGATCCCCCTGAAATTAAAATGAATTTAATTGTCTTACATTACAGCCCAAACTTCTTATGTAGGAAAAGAAGATCAAAGAAAAGGGGGCATTATTTTCTAAAGTGATTTTGGAAAAAAGAAGATTTGCAGATTAGGTTTAACTTCCCACTTCAAATGATTGCTGAGGCAGGCCAGGCTAGCATGTAGGATTGGTGGGGGGTTAGGAGAAGGCAAGGGATGATGGAATGAAGGTTGAGCTAATTGTAAGTACCAGCCTTTCTGACACATTGTGAAAGCCTTCCAGATGTTCTCTCTTTAAATCCTCTTCCAGATGAGAAGTATTATTACCATCCCCATTTTACAGCAGAAGAAATTGACGCTCAGGGTGGTTAACTAACCAACAATTACCTAGCTAGTAGGTAGAACCCAGGTAGTCTGAGTCAAGAGTTCATGCTTTTTACCAGTTCTACTTTACCGCCCCTGAATACATGCTAAAATTAGCAGCATGACCTCAAGTTTTGTACTTTTATAAGAAAATATGTTTCACACATAGTATAATATATAATAAACAATACACTGACACAATCTAATATATGGCATATACGATATATGTGGTAAACTTGACTGCAGTTTTATTGAAATATGTTTTTAATGTAGTTGACTTCTGTTTACAAGGGAGAAAGAACAAGTTAAAAGCTAGGAAATCTAAGTTATCACCTGGTCCATTTAGCAAAAATTTCTCAGGAGTATGACCTTATTTTTTGAAATTGAGACAATGCTACATCTTCACAGTTGACCAACTGTTTTGTGCATCCCCAGGAACAAATTGGGAAGCTTTCCCAAGTTTATAGCTTTTGAACTGCCCTCTGCATGTATGTGTGAATATGTGAATATGTGTGTCTGAATGAAGCTGGTCATAGAAGGAGAGGAAACTCAACCTTCATGTATCAAAGAATTATTTCTATGAAATAGGAATCAAAGTCACCCTCACTGTTGCTAGGGGGTGCTTATGAATCTTAGGTTGGTCGGTCTTCATCAATCTTGGCTGAATAAATATTTTCAGTTCCTCTGATTGAAGATGGCAAACTCTGACTGAAACTACAAATTAAAACTAGAAATTTATATTTAAAATCACAAAACTAAATAAGAGTGAATAAAGTTTAAATAGTTAAACTCTGAAATGATTTATTTTGCAAGTTGGTAGCACTTATAATTTTGGAGTTGTTAAAGCTTAAAATTACACTACAACTTTTGGGACTCTGTGTGTGTATTTACATATATATATATATATATATATATATATATATATATATATATATCTGATGAGGAAACTGCTGTCTTCAAGCAAAAATTAAACCTGCTTTGGCACTGATGCCGTCTGCCTATACCATCCTCTTTTCCTTCTTGTGATATTAGTCTCTCCCTTATATTTCATAATGGCTTTAACGCCTATTGATGGTCTTTTCTCTCTGCTGCCATTGATCTTTCAATGTCCACTGGACAACTCAGCCAACACCTAGCCTAGTGGTACCTCTACCCCTGTGACATATACTTGTAGCCAGTCTTGTGACATTGTCATCATCGGGAATGCTCTGGGATGGATCTCTATCCTATCCTCTGAACCACTTAATTCCTTATTTGCAGTTTACCTTTTCTCTTCATCTCATTATGATCTCTAGTCTCTTGCCTTTCATGTTTTCCTAACTCTAGATTTTAGGTTTTTTTCCCTACTAAAACACTATATATATATATAAACATTTTACATAAATTCCTAAGGGAATACATCCCTTATACAGTGTCTTTTAGTCTCTTACCAGTACCTTCTTCTCTTATTTTTCCACCAAACTGCAAATCTTATCTTGCAGTTCTTGGGATCACTGTAAGTAAATTCCTCATTCTGCATTTATTGCTCAAGTCTCAACACTTTTTTGTCACTCAGATTCTATGGTATTGTATTTAATCCAGAACAGTCTTTTTTTTACCCAAATTTTACAGATTAGAAGCCTGAGGCTCAGTGATGTTAAAAACTTGTTCATCATTCCCTGGCTAGAAATTGGTAGAGCCAAGTCAGGTTTTCTGAGTTCAGTGACTTTTCTTCCTTAGAAGATGTTAAGTAATCTCAGAAAAATAATATACACATTTTAATTTATGTTAATTACTTCTTTCTGAAATTAAAATTTATTTTTGTGATTTTTGGTAATAGAAAAATGACCAGAATATTAGCCATAATCAAGGAAAGCTGCATGAGTGTACGTATTGTACCAGTAGGTGGTGCTCTGGACCTGTAATCTACTTAAACAACTCAAAATCAGTTTCTAACTAACGGTAAAGAGTTTAACTTTTTCAAAGAAAAAGACATAACACACCATCTAATTTATAGTACCTCTAGCAATTATAGCTCGGTTGTCACATGTAGCGCCTGTGAAAGCAGATCAGAATAATTTAAGGATTAGAACCAAAGCTCTGGAGGGAAAATTTGGGTGTTTGGTCTCATTTTGGAAGCACCTTAGTACATAAGTTTTTCATAAATTACCAAACCAGGGAATTTCAATCCTTGGTTTTATGGCATATTAGGACGTCTCCAATTATCTCAAGATGTGCCACGAAAATCTTATAAAATGATTATATTTCTCTTTGATGTAAGTAAAAATATAGATTTTAATGCTTTTAGGAAGGATAGGAAGCAGCAATGTAGATAAGTGATAGATTTAAGAAGAACTGGAAGAATGCTCTTGCCTATCTAAAATATATCTCTTAATGGTTTGCAATAGTGTTCAAAATTAACATTTCCCCACCCCTCTTCCTTACAGGTTAGGCTTTGAAGGACCCAGTAAACTGCAAATGTGTTATCTGGGTAGGCTAGACCATTACATCATTCAGACTTGTCAATACCACTACAACAGGAATTAGATTAACTTTAGTCATTTAATCACCTGGTAGTGATTTGAGTGCAAAGGACAAAGGCCAGGAAATCAAATGAAAGAGAGGATTAAAGAAGATGGATAGCTTAGACTGAGGATGTCTCGTGCTCTGAAATGGCTGCTTTTGATAATTGTGTTCAGTTTAACATATTTTCTTTTGTCTCTTTCTTTCCCTGCCTTCTCCCCTCCCCTCCTCTCCTTTTCCCTCCCCTTCTCTTCTTTTCCCTTCCCTGAAAAGGAATCACTGATTCCTTCAGACTGCCCTAACAGTCTGAAGGAATGCTCTTTGACAAGTATATACTCTAGAAGCAGCATGGCTTGAGCCATCTTGCTAGTACTTTCCTCTCTTATCTGCCTAAGAGGGCTGGTTGCCAGCATGAGGGGATTCCAGGACCAAGAGCCCAAGGAGTGGACCACCAGAGGTGGGAGCTAAGGGGGTGTTGGGAAAGCTGTGCTGGAGCATGTCTCTCATATCAAGGAACTCTGCAGAATAGAGGCCTTGGCAGAAACTCCCTCCATCCCCAGCCCTCCAGAAAAGGATGTACACATGGACTCCACAACAGAGCCAGCATTTGGACACCTGCCACCCAGAGGGCATCCATGTCTTAGACCACAGAAGCCTCCATAAATAAAAAGACAACACTTTTCTCTAATTTCTTTTCCTTGCTCAAAAAACCCAAGGGATGGAAACAGAAGAGAAGGAGAGGAGGACTTATTTAAACAAGGAAGCCCTTATACTGAGGTGGTTCTAATACCTTAGCAACCTACTAAAGCAAACCAAAAGCTAAACCTGTAATGCCTCCAGGTTAAGAAACAGAAACCTGAGGACAACCAGTCACCAACAGCCAGTGAGGCTTTCTCAAATAGTGGACCTGCTCAAGCTGTAGCCAATCAAATAATGTCCTTGCTTTGCTTCCATTTCTGCTCTATAGAAGTCTTTCCCCTGGCTCCAGGCAGCCAGTTTGGTACTGCCTGATTCAAACCAGTTTTCACTCAGATGGACTCTCAAAAATTTTTAAAATGCTTCATTACAAAGTGAAGGTCACACAGTGGTGCCTTAGTGTATCCCATCCCTTCCTTCCTTGCTTCCTTGCCATTTTTCCTTACCCTCTGCCTTGGCCTTCCAACCTCCAACTGAAGTACTACTGTCCTGATTCTGGCCAAGGCTCTACCTTCCAGAGGTCCCAGGCTAAAATAGGATCCTGTCTGTGGTAATGACGTGAATAGTTTTAGAAATCTTTGGGGATCTGCAGGCCATCAAATGGGAAGTTAGAACATTTTCTTAGTTAGGTTCACTCCCACCTAAGGTTGTAAACACCTGAGCACAAGCGTGTGTATGTTTGTCTTTGAATTCTTGGTCTGCAGTAGATTCATGGCACTTAGGAGGGACTCAACAGATGCTATAGCTGATTTAATTAATTAATTACTTTTTCCTTTTATAGTTTATTGTCAAGTTGGTTTCCATGTAACACCCAGTGCTCATCCCAACAAGTGCCCTCCTCCATGCCCATCAACCCCCTTCTCCTTTCCCCCTCCCCCTTCACCCCTCAGTTTGTTCTCAGTATTCAAGTCTCACATGGTTTGCCTCCCTCCCTCTCCCCAACTATTTTTTCTTCTTCCCCTCCCCCATAGTCCTCTGTTAAGTTTCTCTTGTTCCACATATGAGTGAAAACATATGGTATCTGTCCTTTTCTGCCTGACTTATTTCACTTAGCATAACACCCTCGAATTCCATCCATGTTGCTACAAATGGCCAGATTTTCATTCTTTCTCATTGCCATGCAGTATTCCATTGTATATATAAACCACATCTTCTTGATCCATTCATCAGTTGATGGACATTTAGGCTCTTTCCATGATTTGGCTATTGTTGAAAATACTATAGCTGATTTTAAAGGGTTACATTTGTTTTAATGCTTTATTTATTTTTGAGAGAGAGAGAGACAAAGCATGAGTTGGGGAGGGGCAGAGAGAGAGGGAGACACAGAATCTGAAGCAGGCTCCAGGCTCTGAGCTGTCAGCACAGAGCCTGATGTGGGGCCTGAACCCACAAACTATGAGATCATGACCTGAGCCAAAGTCAGAGGCTTAACCAACTGAGCCACCCAGGCACCCTTCAACTAAAGCTCTGAAATATCTAAAAGTCATTCATGGACATTCTTCTGGCAGAAAACCTTATACTTAACTCAAAATACAAATTGATAAGTGCAGTTAGTCAAAGAGAGATTACTCTCACCATAAAATAGCCTCTTTACAGAATTATATAAAGTAAGGAGAAACCTCTCATGAAATTTAATTTGTCAGAAAATTGGTTTATACAAATATATCTAGGATTATGTTTGTTTCTAAAAGAAACAAACCAGCTTATATACCTGCTAAAGTCATTCATAATCAAAGATCACTTGTGATGATATTGAAATGTTCTAAAGTGTGGACTTTTCTTGGCATAGGACAGAATATCTAAACAGTTGATGAAAATATTAACATAAATATGCATTGTTAAAACAGCTGTTCAAAAACTTAAGCCCTTTAAAAATGACCTGTCCTCCATAATGTATGGCTTAATAACAAATATTCATGCTTATGTTCACTAATATGAAGTGCTTCTGATTTACCTCATTTGTGTCCTTTCAAAGAGTAATCATGTAAGTTAGGATCCAGAGGCTTCTACCCAGAGGCAGCAGGGAAACTCAGCATTGAGTTCCTAATGAGCCGGAATGCTGTCTGTCCCAAAGGTGGGACCAGCTCAGTTTTATTTAAAAAAAATTTTTTAATGTTTTATTTATTTTTGAGAGCAAGAGAGATATAGCACGATCAGGGGAGAGGCAGAGACAGAGGGAGACACAGAATCTGAAACAGGCTTCCGGCTCTGAGCTGTCACCACAGAGCCAGACACGGGGCTCGAACTCATGGACTCAAGGTCATGACATGAGCCAAAGTCAGATGCTTAACCAACTGAGTCACCCAGGCGCCTCCTTTTTTTTTTTTAATTAAAAAAATTTTTTTTTGGTTTGTTTTAGGGACAAGCTCACCTTTAATACCGGGCTCATCTGCTTTCAAATATTGGCTTTCAAGTTTTAAATGATAACTTAAGCACAATTCAGTCCCCTCCTTTGTAAACTAATGATCATAACATCCTCCTGATCAGCTCTGGCATTATTGCATGGATCAAAAGGGATAAAGTATGCAAAAGTGCTTTGCCAAGTGTAAAGTGCTAGTTAAATGGGGATATTATTATTATTACTCAGGAAGAACACTCAACTCATTGCTTAGTAATGGTGAGGCAAACAGTGTCACTAAATAAGACAATATAATGGTCTTAAGAGGCTCTAATTCAGTTTCTCCTTTTTATTCAAGCACACAATTGCATTCTAACACTTCACAGACAGCCTGAAATGGGCCCTGTGGAGGCTGATAAGGAAAATTAGAACAAGGAGCTATTTGCTTCCTCATTTTAATAACTGAGTCAAGGAGCACGCACTTCAATACAAAAAAGAAGGAACACTTTCTCTTACTCAGTCCTCAGAAAGATAATGACTCCATTACAAAGCAGGACTTCTATAATAAAGGCTGAGGCAGTGCTCAAGGAGTTTTCCCTGCATTTGAAAAAGGAGAAAGACACATCATCATCACAACAAAGTGCCTTCCAAGTGTAAAATCTGACTTAGATTCAGTCACCATTCAGAGGATGGTCATTTTCACATAAGTTTTTTTTTAAATCACTCTGGATAAATGGGCCCTCAGTTATAGATAGCTGCTGGGTATCAATGCCTTTCAACTGCATTCACCTTTATTTGTATATTGTAAGGGAAGAAAAAGTTTTCCGTGACCCTCTGAGAGTGTCTGGCTGGGTCTGAAAATTAAACTGACAAAAATTAATAGGAGAAAAGCATACACATTTATATAAGTTTTACGTGACACAGGAGCCTTCATTAAGTAAATGAAGACCCAAAGACACACACCTGAATATTTGATGCTAGGTTTGATGGAGAGTGGGCAGGTTTGCAGAAATACAATAGGTCAGAGTACGAGGTAAGGGTGGTAAATGGCAGGAAACTGAGCAACGCCTGTCTTTCTTGGCGACCCTTTGTCTCTGGAGATAAGCATGTCCCTTTCTTCCCTATTAGAGATGGCACCTTCCACAAGAGGGTTTTATCTTATTTTATTGTTAATATTTTTATGCATATTTATTTATTTTTGAGAGAGAATGAGGGAGGGGCAGAGAGAGAGAATCCCAAGCAGGCTCCTCACGGTTAGTGCAGAGCCCAATGCAGGGATTGAACTCATGAACTGTGAGATGATGAACTGAGCTGTGATCAAGAGTCTGATGCTTAACTGGCTGAGCCACCCAGGCACCCCCTAAGTGGTCAGTCTTATCCAGTGTTTCAAGGTGAGGTTAATGTATAGCTGCTTTTGTGTCAACAAGTGACTATTTTTAATTCTATCAATTCCCTGCCTATTCCCAGAGAGTGATTCTAGCCTAGTAACCTTTGCTGACAAGGCTGGAATCATGTTTAGAAGGATAGCTGGATACGGGGTGCCTGGGTGGCTCATGTTGGGCTCTGTGCTGACAGTGCAGAGCCTGCTTGGGATTCTCTCTGCCCCTCCCCCACTTGTGTTTTTTCTCTCTCTTTCTCTCTCTCAAAATAAATAAACTTTAAAAAAATTAGAAGTAGGAAAAAATTAAAAGGGCCCGTCATCTCCCAGTCCAGAGATATTGAACTGTATTTTTCCATAATTTCTTTTTGTATCTCTAAGTATACTGACAACATGTGATTAAAATATACATATTCTTTTGTGACATTTTTCATCAATTGCATCATGACTACATTTCCACCAATAAATGCTTTGGTGAGCCCTCCCTGATCTATGTCAACAATGACATAGATCATTTGTTCAACACCATTCTACAAGCGTTATGTGTATTAACTCATGTCCTCTTCAGAACAACCTATTTATAATAGTATTACTATTAAAATTTTTTTAATGTTTATTTATTTTAGAGAGGGAGAGAGAGATTGAGTGCGAGCGGAAAAGGGGCAGAGAGAGAGGGAGACACAGAATCCAAAGCAGGCTCCAGGCTCTGAGCTGTCAACACAGAGCCCGATGTGGGGCTTGAACCCACGAACCATGAGACCATGATCTGGGCCAAAGTCAGACACTTAATTGACTGAGCCCAGCCAGGCGCCCCAATAATAGTATTATTATTATACCCATTTTACAGATAAGGAAACTAAGGGAAAAGAAGATAAACTACTTAACCTTACTTATTTCAGCTAATATGTGGCAGAGCCAGGATTTGAATACAACTGTGTTTCCCTATTAAATTCTCTTTTCTATTCTCCTTCAAAATGATCCCAGACTTTATTCTTTCTCCTCAAACTACCAACACTATGAGGAGTCCTCAGTGCTTTTCCACGTTTGGTGATAGGTTCCCAAGTTTCCCTTGAAGGGGAGCAGGCTGTGCCACTCACTATGTGACATTTTGGCATATGGATTATGCCAGTAGGCAATCAAGATGAAGTAAGACTCAGGAAAAAGTTTTATCTCTCTCTTAACTGCCTAAAAGAATTTAGATAGGGGGCCTGGCCCAGAAAGAGAGCTATTTCCAGAGATAAAGTTTCAATTGAAAAAGGTTTTATCTGGATGGTAGGGCAAACGGCTGACCACCAAATATCTGCTCTTCTTACCCTGCTGTGAATTGGCCTCCCCTTTGAAGCCCCAGGCCCCGTCCTATTCCTTAGCTCAGGAGGGCCTATAAGCCCCAATTGCTCAACTGCCTTTGGGTCTTCTATTTTTATGGGGCTCCTGTACATATGAAATTAAATGTGTTTTTCTCCCATTAATCGGTCTTATGTCAACTGAATTATTAAACCAGCCAAAGAACCAAGAAAGGAGGGAGGGAAAATGTTTCTGTCTGCACCCCCAGCTCCTCGTGCATAGCATGTCACTGCCGCTGACATCAGTTTCTCCTCTGAGCACAGCTTTCTTCTTCTAGCTGCTGCTATTGCTCCCTCATCCCAGGCCTCTTCCTTCATTTCTCATAGCACAAACCAGGCTGCCTCCTGGAGCAAGATTTTTCTGAGTCTTATGGAATAATACACAGGAAGTCCAACACAAGGGCTGATTTAAACTGGCTTCTCACTGCAGCTACTGTCGAAGCTGGTCCTCTAGGAGGGCCCTCCCTGCCTGCTACACTGTGCATCTCCATGGACAGGTATCGACCTCGAGAATTTCCATGTCTTTGAGTTGGGATACTTGTCTCAGTCTAAGCTAAGTTCCTAATCTCATTTTCTGTCCTAAGTGGCCTTTCTCCAGCATGACTGAAGAGGAAATATCTACTTCATTTAGAGAAGACTCTATTCCCACCCATGGGGTGTGAAAATTATAGTAGGAAAATTATATTAGAACATATTATCAAGCATCAGCATATCTGGGGTTATTCAATCCTAATTAACACTGCATAAAGGACACGAACAGTCTGGTTTAGTTTTATTTTCTGTTTTTTCTTGCATTAAAGATTATTTCTACATGTGCTTTCTGCAGTCCTGTGGTTCTTAACCTATATCACTTATATGCAACTGTTCAACACACATCCTTTCAGGTAGCAATTCATAGCACTTGAGCTATACATACAGAGATAAGACATAAGTTATTCATAGACAAATATTTTCCTGCATTTTCTTTCTTTTATAAGTGCAATCAAGAGATAGAAACAGCATGGTTTAATGATAAACAATAACAACGAAATTTTCTTCAAAGTAAAAAAAAAATCTGAATCCAGGTGATGTCACACTGTTACAGTTTTCTTCAAGGCTATTCAGTCGATCCTTTTTTTTTTTTTTAAATGTTTATTCATTTTTGAGAGAGAGACAGAGAGACAGAGAAAGAGAGCATGTGTGCACAAGTGGAGGAGAGGTAGAAAGAGAGGGGGACAGAGGATCCAAAGTGGGCTCTGCACTGATAGCACAGAGCCCAATGAGGGGCTCGAACTGAAATCACAAACCGTGAGATCATGACCTGAGTTGAAGTCAGACAACTAATCAACTAGTCACGCAGGTGCCCCTTGTTGTTTTTCAAAAACAAATTGGGGCCACATCTCAATGCTGATCATACTTTCCCTTCCAACCTCTAACATCACCCAATTTCAGAACTTATTATAAAGCTACAGTAATCAAAAGAGTGTGATATTGGTACAAAGACAGACAAATAGATGGGTGGAATAGAATAGAAAGTCCAGAAATAAACCCACATATATATGGCCCAGGTATATGGACAACTGAGTTTTGACAAAGCTGTAAATACAATTCAGTGGAAAAAGGATAGCTTTCGCAATAAATGGTAAGGGCATTACTGGATAGTCTTGTGCAAAATGAAACAAAACAAAAACCAGTAACTTTGGACCATACTTTGTATCATATATAAAAATGAATTCAAAATGGATCATAAAACTAGACACAAAATCTACAACTATACACTTTCTAGGAAAAACTTAGTAAGAAACTTTTATGACCTTGTGTTAGGCCAAGATTTCTTAGGTATGATACCAAACACATGGTCCATAGAAGACAAAATTGATAAATAGAACTTTATCAAAGGGTTTGAAATACACTCTTAAGAGAATGAAAAGACAAGCCAATGACGTAGAAAATATTTGCAAGTCATCTATCTGAAAAAAGACTTGGATCAGAACACGTAAAGAACTCTCTAAACTCAGTAAGAAAGCAAAAATTTCAATTAGGAAATAGGCAGAGGATTGAGGAAATAGATTACCAAAGAAGATATATCATGGTAAATAAGAACACGAAAAGATGTTTAACATTATTAGTCATTAGAAAAATGTTTTTTTTCGTAGTTTGAGTATGATATGTCTTAGTGTAAATTATTTTGTTATTTATACTGCTTGGTTTTCTCTGAGCTTCCTGGCTATGTGGTTGGGTGTTTGTCATTAATTTAAAAAAAAATTGCAGTCATTATTAGTTCAAATATTTCTTCTGCTTTATTCTCTTTTTCTTCTCCTTCTGGTATTCTAATTACACATAGTAATACCTTTTGAAATTATCCCATAGTTCTTGGATGGTATATTTCTTAAAAATTCTTTTTTCTCTTTGTATTTCAGTTTGGGAAGTTTTTATTCACCTGCCTTCAAGCTCACTGATTTTTCTTGGCTGTTACATGTCTACTGGTGAGCTCATCAAAGACATTTTTTGTTTCTGTAGGGTTTTTGATTTTTAGCATTCTTTTGATACTTTGCTAGAGTTTCCATCTCTTTGCTTATTACCCATCAGATCTCACATATTATCTACTTAGCCGTTAGAACCCTTAACATATTAATCATAGTTTATTTTATTTTATTTTTTATTATTTGTTTTTGAGAGAGAGAGAGACAGCATGAGCAGGGGGTCAGAGAGGGAGGGAGACATAGAATCCGAAGACAGGCTCCAGGTTCTGAGCTAGCTGTCAGCACAGAGCCCGAAGCAGGGCTCGAACCCACAAACTGCAAGATCATGACCTGAGCTGAAGTCAGACGCTTAACTGAGTGAGCCACCCAGGCGCCCCTAATCATGGTTAGTTTAAATTCTGTGTCTCATACTTCCAAAACCTCTGTTGTATCAACTCTAGTTTTAATGTTTGCTTTGCTGCTTCAGTTTTTTCCTGACTTTGGCATACCTTGTAATGAGAGCTATACATATGTGATGTATTGAGTTATAGGAACTAAGGTAAAAAGGCCTTTAGTGTGAAGGTTTTTTAAAAATATGGTGAACAGTAGGGCTGTTTAATGTTTGCCATAGCTGTGGGTGTCAGAGGCTTCAAACTCCTTGAGTGTCCTTGTTTTACAATCCCATGTGGTCTTTTTGGTCTTCCCTGAGGACTTCTCCCTGGATAGAGCCTTCACCTTGCAGCCGTTTCAGCTGTAATCCATTGCAATTATCCTGGAGCCCTGTTGGTGTGGTGGTAAAGTGTGAGCAAGGGAAGCATTCTACTATCTTATGATTAAAATTTAGTCTTTTCTTGGGACTGGTCTGTGATCTTCACAAGTGCTTCTTAGTGTTACTTTTACCCCTTTTGTGATATAGCAAGGCTGGAGGGGGTTGGAGTCAGAATAAAGCCCATCTTCAGGTGGGATAAGGCTCTGATAATGTCTTTTTCCATGTAAAGTAGGTCTTTCCTACAGAAATGCTCTGGGTATTTCACAAAGGTTACTTTCTGCTTGCCTCTGCCAGAGCCATAAGAGGACCTTTCTTGGCTCTTCACAATGAGAATCTGGCAAGGTTCCTGGAGGGAAAACCCACAAAGGGGGCCCTTAAGACTGCAGCTCCCAGGGCTTTATTATTCTCACACTAGTCCATACTTGGCCTCCAGCAATTCATCCAAATTGCCACCTGAGTGTTTCTATCAGCCAGCTTCTACTCCAGGTAAGCAGAGCTTAGTGATAACTCTCTGGATTCACTTGTCTCTCTAGGTTTTAGGATGGCAAGTTCTCCTGCAATCTCAGCCCTCTGACAGGGACAAGAAAAGTCATTGAGTTTTCGTGTGTTTCGCTTTCTTCTTGTTCTAAGGATTAGAGTGACAACTTCTAAGCTCTTTACGTGCTGGATCTGAAATAGATCCAGTTTTGGACAATTTTCCTAAACGTTCCTATGTATCAAGCTAGATCACAGGAGATGAGGAATCCTTTCTGGCTCTTCTCCCATCTTTACAAAATGGAAACCCTTGTCCTGCTCAGTCGAAGGTACAGGAAAGAAGTACATCTAAGCACAGGAAGAGAAGTAGTTCACAGAGAAAGGCCTAGGGGCTCATGGAGCACAGAGGAGGGCTATATTCCACTGCGGAGGGGTGGGGCAAAATATGGAGAGGGCAGGCAAGGAATCAGGAAAGAGATGATACCTAAGATGGGTCTTTGGGAGTTAACATGATGAAGGAGAGATGAGAAGGAAGGGTGTTCAGGGTTTAGGGAATAGCAAATGCAGCAGCATAAAGTTGAAAGGGAAAATGTCTTAGCTGTTATCGCTTAGTATTTTTGAGTGGTTGTTTTTCTGCCACTGAACTGGGAGTGCTCTCCACGTGAAGGGAGTGTCTGTGGATGGCCTCTGCGTCCTCAGAATCTTTCAGGTTACCCTAACCTGATACAACCGGTAGCATTATTTTCTGTCGAGTTGTAAGGGGAAATGTGATACATTCATTTCAATTATAATTTTTTCTCTAATGTCTTAATTTATGAGATTATAAAACAAGAGGGAGATCCTTAATTTTCACGTGTTTTGAGAATTTGTTTTGTGAGAAACGCTTTAAACTAATTAATGAGACTAATAACAGAATCGTGCACGTTGCAAGGTGTTCAATTAAGCACCGCTCCCCTCTGGGAACGTTCCCTGGACTTCAGCTGATCCACTAGAGGTTTGTGAGAACTTACGGCAGAGCTTCAGGCTCAGCCCAGGAGAGGACTGTCTAATTAGAACAACAGACTGGGAGTTGGTTGCCTTGAGCTGTATTTTTGCTTTAGTAAGTTTTTCTGTCTGACCTTGGGCAAATTGCATAATCTTTGGGGGTTTTCTTATCTTTAGAATGCTGATAATACTTGCTTGATTTGAGGCCTTTTAAGGTCTTGGATGAAAGCTGTTTTATAAGCTTGTTGTATTATCAGGAAATGCCAGATTTAGAAGTTATTATTAAGTATGGTAGGCGTGTGAATGCACATCTGCCCCCCTTCCAAGATTAGAAAAAAACCCTCACCATCGGAGTTCAGCTGCTGGGTTGCCATGGGCACAGTGTTCTTTTCATGGCATTGCAGAGCAGTTCACAGTCAGTAGTGACTGGTAGGCAAAAGTTGTGCTTTTGCTCTTCTTTTCAGACATTATTTATTTATTGACCGCATGCCTCATTATGGTCTACTGGCTGGCTTTACAAGTGTCACCGCAACGAACATCGGACATCAGTTCTTGTAACAGAAAGGAAATGACCTGACCAAAATGTGGAAGCCCACAAGGTAAATAAATGAACCTGCTCTCAGAAACAACACTGAAATTATAGAAGAGAGAAAACCATCAGTTTCCAGTGGATTCCTTACAGCAAAGAGACAGGGCTCCCCTGACCATAAGCAGGTACCCATTTATCACGACTTCTATAAAGTTTAACCAGACTGGTAAATATTTATGCTAGCAGAAAGAACATTCCCTTTATTTTATCTCACTTACATTCAATGAGAGTATTGTGCTTTTTCCCCATCTTATTTGTTGATGTTTAAAGAAAAATAAAACGAAGACAAAATTATTACATATTATGCTACCAAATCCTTTGAGGCAAATGTTTTCAAAACATAGTTAAGTTATTTGATCCTGAACTCTTCTCCCTTGTCTTCTTGTGCTGTTGTGTTGGCTTATTTATGTGGAGCTAGAAAATGTGTTATGTACAAGGCAAGGTGACCTGCTGACGAGAGCTCAGAAGTCCTACTCTGAACCACTTCTCTCACTGGGAGTGGTCTGAGGTATGGGCTCACTGAACAGTGTCTGCCTTCCATGATCAGGGACTCAGATACCACTGAGTTTCTTCAATCACACAAATGTGAATAGCCCTGGAAAAGTTACATTTTATATTGATTTATTCATTTAAACTTTTTTTATTTTTAAATTATCTTTTTTATGTTTATTTTATTTTTGAGAGAGAGAGAGAGAAAAAGAGCAAGTGGCGGAGGGGCAGAGAGAGGGAGACAGATCTGAAGCAGGCTCCAGGCTCTAAGCTATCAGCACAGAGCCCAATGCAAGGCCCAAACTCATGAATCATGAGATCATGACCTGAATGAAGTTGGACACTCACCTGACTGAGCCACCCAGGCGCCCCTTGATTTATTCATTTAAATAGTAAACAGTGTCAGCGGTGCCTGGGTGGCTCAGTCGGTTAAGTGTCTGACTTCGGCTCAGGTCATGATCCTGAGGTTTGGGAGTTCGAGCCCTGCATCGGGCTCTCTGCTGTAAGCACAAAGGCTGCTTCAGATCCTCTGTCCCCCCTCTCTTTGTCCCTCCCTCTTTCGTACTCTCTCTCTCTCTTTCTCTCCTCTCTCAAAAATAAATGAGCATTTAAAAAAATGCTTAAAAATGTAGCCAGTAAAAATTTAAAAAATAAATAAATAGCAGCCTGTGTCAAGTATCTACTTTATGTCAGGGCATATCCTAGGCACAGAGAAATTGAAGACTGATAAAACTCAGCTCATAATTTCAGAGATTTACATTATAGCAGAAGAAACAGACATCCAAACTACGTAATTTGACTATTTCTAGGTCTTACCAGTCTATTGGTAAAATCTGATTAACTCAAAGTCCTCTTGTTTATAGCTGTACTTGTTAACACAGAACCTGGTCTTTTTAATACCCACCCCGCCTCCATTATTTATAAGGATTCTTTGAATTGATTCACATGTCTTCAAGTATGGTCCTCATATCTTCTCTGGTCATTCATTTTTACCCTGGTCACTGCTGCTGGTGTCTTTTGGGAAAGGTAACGACATTAGTTCAGGTATCTACAGATAGGAAATTGTCTAGGATTAACTCCAGAAACATGCTTCTGGAAACTGGGTGCCTAGTGGTAGCACTGATCCAAAAAGGGGAAGTAGGAGGAAGAACAGCATTTTGGGAAAAGTTAAAAAGTGCATATTGTCTGTTTTGAATTAAAGGGGTCTGTCAGACACCAAGCAGGATGACAAATGGGCAGAATTACCATTCTGTCGCTCAGGAGAGAATTGTGTACCTTTGGGATTTGTGAAGGCATATTTGTTGAGACAGTGTTTAGAGAGTGGGGAGAAGTGGAACACATCATAGAGGAAAGCGGTCCCAGCTTGTGGTTAAAAACATGTTTTGGTAGGTGACAGAATGGAGGGAATATAAAGATAAAAGATATCTTAAAGTAAGAGGTTTAGGGGACTAATATCAGGAAAAAAGGGCACACATTTAGGAGACTGGTTAGCCAAAGAGACTCCAACAGTTTCCCGGTTTTGCCAATGACTGCCCATCTATATAGAGGAGAGAAATTTGAAAATTGAAAGTTGCCATAATTAGTTCCCTTGATAAGATTCTCTGGTTTCCAGTGTCGTGCTCCAGATTATTGTTATCCTCCTAAAACTAAGTCAAGTCAAGCCAAGCCAAGCCAAACCAAGCCAAACCAAGCCAAACCAAGCCAAACCAAAGCAAACCAAAGCAAACCAAAGCAAACCAACCAAAACCAAGTCAAGCCAAGCCAAGCCAAGCCAAGGCAAGCCAAACCAAGCCAAACCAAACCAAGCCAAACCAAACCAATATTCAGTCTATTGTAATTACCAATAACTATATTCACCTGTGTTTTCTTCCCTCTCCCATCTCCCATGTCACCTCCCAGAGTAACCAACTCATTGATTTTTGTGATGTTCTTCTTGCTTAAAAAAAAACCCATGCATATCTAGAGGACTAAAATATTTTCCTTTGCCTATTTTTAAACTTTATAAAAGGGCATGCATCAAACTTTTTGGCATCTCCCCCAACTTGCTTTTTTCACTTGACCTTATGTTGATAACATTCATAGATCATGTTGCCTGTAACAATATATCTTATTCCTGCGCAAATATCCCATGATTTTTTTGTATCTATTATGTTTGTCATTGAGAATTTGGGCTGCACAAATGTTTTTACTATTATGAACTGTGCTGCTATGATCATCTCGTACATGTGCAGAAGTTTCTCCTGAGAACTGTCAGACAGGATAAGCAGATTATGCTGTGATAACAAATTAACCCCTAGACATAGGTGGCTTAACACAACAAAGGTTGATTTCTTAGTGGGGAGTCTCAGGGATCCAGGCTGACAGAGGCTACATTTTTATGCATCATTAGATGCATCTTCAAGACTGTGAGAGGTCCTTTGCCAATTTGGGAAACAGGGACACTGTGGAGCTGTACTGGGCCTTTTGGTGCCTTGTCCCACAAGTGACAGATGACTTATAGCCACACTTCCTCCACGTAAAGTAGCCATATGGCCAAACCTACTGCAGGAGAGAGAGGGTGAGAGCTGCAGGGGAGCAGATGGAATGCCGTCACTTTGTCTCTGCCACTTAGGAGTGAAATTTCTGGATTGTAGGGTTTATGAATATTCAGATTTACAAGACAATGCAAATTGTTTTCCAGAGTGTTGATGCAAATTTATACGTTCAATAGCAGTGTAGAAGAGATGTAATTTATTTTTTTAAAAGAATCTAACAAATACTTGCTTCCCAAAGTCCTTTTTTTGAGGCATTTTTTTTGTGCTTTATCTTTGTACTTCCAAGCAAATGAATAGAGATATTCTTATGCATATTTTCCATATAAAATAAGTGGTGGTTTAAATAAGTTATGTAGCAAATTTCTGTGGGTTTTTTTGGTTTGTTTTTGTTTTGTTGTTGTTTGTTTGCTTATCTATTCTATCCTTCCTTTGTGTCTGGTAATAGCACCTGATCTTTCATTTCTTGGACCACGTTTTTCCATTGCAAGTGGTTCTGATGATTCTATCACTGTGTTTTGATCCTCTCCCCTTCCTCTTTCTTACCACAGGAAAGGGTGTATAAGAGAGAAACTGCATGGTTCAGATTCTTTTGTCCTTTTGCTACAGTGAATGGTTTGGGGGTGGGACAATGATCCAGATTAGATAATCAGAGACTAATGTAAAAAAATTTGCTTTTGTATGTTCATATAGAGAAAAGCTCTCTTTTAATGAGACTCAGAGTTGTAAGGCCCATGTATACCTGGAGCTGCCATTGGCTGTCTGCCCTAGCCACCTTGAATACACTATCTGCAGAATAAAGCCCATATAGAAAGTAGAGAGAGGCCAAGTACAGGAGAGAGAGAGAGAGAGAGCCTTGGCAGCATGGTTCGAGCTCTTTGATTAGCTGTGTCTGAGGACCAATCCCTGGACTTTTCAGTTATATGAGCTAAAATACTCCCTATTTTACTTACGTTCATTTCAGATGGATGTCTGGGGGTCCTAATAAGCTACTTAGTGTCAGGGATAAGATTGGATTCTAGGGTCTTCAGTCTCTTGGTTGGACTCTATTCCCACAAATCTTATTGTGACTCTCAGTTCTGCTCTGCTAGGCTAAATATGACCAGCTTCAGTTTTCACATTGATTTCTGGAGGTAGAGACCTAAGAAAATTTGAGTAGAAGAGGAGGCTTTAAGATTTTGAGGAATCATTTGGAAGGGTACATCATGAGTAATGTGTCACAGCACAAATTAATATATTAGACAATTTTGTCATTGTTCCCAAGTCTAGAATTGATTCTTGAGTTCCCTGGTCCATGGCGCTATAAAAAGTTACACATCCATCACCTTACACAGGATTGTGAGATTTTATCTTTGTACCTACCTCAAAGTGACAAATAGTTAATTAGACACATAAAGCATTTTCTAACATAGACAGTTTTGAACTTGAAGTTTTGCTGCTAACAGAGAGAAGAATCCCAGAGTACAGGGGTTTGAATACAAAATAAATCCAAAACTCTCTTCAATGTCTTAATAATTGCCAAGTCAGCTCTGAGGCTAATTAATCAAAACAAATTTACAATTAAGCCCACAAAGAAGCACTAATTACTATGCTTGGCAGGGGGAAAATGTGCTGAAAAGGGAAACCTGAAAGTGAGAATGGAGAATGGTCTCGTCATTGTCCTGTCAAGGCAGTGCTTAAGGGCAATTGCACAGGGGCACTGGACCTCCTTGTACAGGCAAGGATGTCTCAGCAGCATGAGGGCTGGAGATGCAGGCCTCTGCCTCCTGGGTAAATGCAGGGATCTTGTACCCATCCTCCAGGTTAAGGCCTGCTATCAACTGAATGTTTGTATGTCCCCCCTCCAATGCTCCTCTTCAGTGTATATATATATATATATATATATATATATATATATTTAGTTTTTTAACGTTTATTCATTTTTGAGAGACACAGAGAGATAGAGCATGAATGGGGGAAGGGCAGAGAGAGAGGGAGACACAGAATCCCAAGCAGGATCCACGCTCTGAGCTGTCAGCACAGAGCCCAACCTGGGGCTCGAACTCACGAATCGTGATATCATGACCTGAGCCAAAGTTGGATGCTTAACCAACTGAGCCACCCAGGCACTCCATATATTTTTTAATTTATTTATTTTGAGAGAGAGAGAGAGAGAGAGAGTGAGAGAGCGAGCGAGCAGGGAAGGGATAGACACACACAGAGAGAGAATCCCAAGCAGGCTTGGGAATGAAAGCAAGCACCAAGTCTCTCCCTCCCTGGAAAGATATATGAGATATATACTCCATTAGTTTTTTATTTGCCAGAAGCATCAGTTTTAAAATATTTTCTCTTTCTTTTATCTATATCTATCTATTATATATATATAAAAGAGAGAGAGAGAGACAGAGAGAGAACAGGAGAAGGGCAGAGAGAGAGAGAGAGTGAGTGAGAGAGAGAGAAAGAGAAAGAGAGAGAATTTCAAGCAGTATCCATTCTGTCAGAACAAACCCTGATGCAGGGCTTGATCTCACCAAGTGTGAGATCATAACCTAAGCTGAAATCAAGAGCTGGACGCTTAACTGACTGAGTCACCCAGGGGCCCCGCTCTCCTAATTTATATATTGAAGGCTAATCCTCAATGTGAAAGTATTTGGAGGCAGGGCCTTTGGGAGGTGATCAGATCATAAGAGTGGAGTCCCATAATAGGATCAGTGCCATTATAGGAAGAGACAGGAGAGAATTTGCCTCTCTACTCTTCACCATGTGAAGACACAGCGAGAAGATGGCCATCTGTAATCAGGAACAAGATTCTCACCAGAACCCAACCATGCTGGGACTCTGATCTCAGACTTCCAGCCTCCAGAACTGGGAGAAATACATGCATGTTGTTTAAGTCACACAGTCTATGGTATCTCTTTATAGCAGTCTGAACTAAGGTAAGACCAGTTCCTTCCAGAAAAGCATGACCTTTTTAGAATCTGCCCCTTGGCCTACATGTGTATAATAGAAAATAAGGAATACAGAGGCTTAAGGTTTTTGGGGATCCATATCTTTCCCCATCATCTCTAGTGAATAGGGCTTATAGACACCTCTTTCATTTGTTGTTTGCATTACTGACAGTCCCTGCCTAATTCTGCATCCTGAGGTACATTGGTCTCACATGAAACCCAACCTGCTTCAGTTTCCAGAATATGACAGACTTGAAGCAGGTATAACTTAGCTACCTTTACTGCCATTGGTTTGGTATTGATATTTGGTGATAGTGAGCTATGACATTGGTCATTGTCCTTGGAGTTGTAGAATCTCTTTGTTGATTTTCAGTCCTAGCCTCTTATTTTGGATTTTGGTTTCTTCTACTCTGTTTATTCCCTTTCCTCCAAAGTTTGCCTGGCTCCTAGAATCTTGTTCCCAAACCTTGGCTGTTATTGCTGGATGATGACCACTTGTCTAATTCCTCACTTAGTCCCTCAGTGCATATAAACTGATCTATTAAGTGAGATTGTCTGGCTAGAGTCCCCCTCTTCCTTCTGGGGACATAGTTGTATTACATTATGCAGCTTCCTCTACAGGTAACTGGGCCCATATTGCCTCAGTTCTGGCTAACAGAATGTGAGGGGAAGTAATGGACATCATTTCTGGACTTGGCTCCCCAAATCTTCCTGGAAATCCTAATAGGTTCTGTCTTTAATTGCTGGTTGGATGTAGAAGATTCAGTGGAGGATTTGGAGGCTCTGGAGGAAGTGGAAAAGCAAGATGAAAAGATCCCAGTGTCTGAATGGTTGTGCAGAGCCCAGCCACATGCTGACCCACGCTGGCCTAAGACACTGGGATATCGACGTTGTTTGATGGCAGCAGTCACCTGTCCTGATGAATACATCTTGCATTCATCCATTCAGGGAACAGATATCTACTGACTACCTCCACAGTGCTAGCTAGATTCTGTGTTAGATGCCGGGGTTTAATAGTGAAAAAAATATGTATGTTGGCTTCACAGCTCTTATAATCCAATGCTAATGACAGTGGTGATGTGGGGCTTGTGGAAGGAGATGGAACCCAAGTAGCATGATCAACAATGTCAAGGAACTGATGTCTATTGATTAATTAATATGATAATATTGGGTAGGAAAGACTTCCTGAAGTTATGGACCTTGAATTGTTATTAAAATAGAGGAGTACATGAGTTAGTAAGTAGTTTATGTGAGTAAAAGGCTCTTTTGGGTCAAGATAAAATTAACTAGAAAAACATACTATAAGAAAGGAATTGAAAGTTTACTGATGCTTACTGCATCCTAGCCAATGTGCCTGTGCTCCTATTTAATTCTTACATTATAAAGTAGATATTATCTCTACTTTTTTGTTGCAGACTGAGGCTCAAGGACATTAAGTTATTTGACTGAGTGAGGTCACACAGCTGAGAAATGGTAGAACTGGCATTCGAATCTAAGCCTATTGGGCTCTTTCTGCACTGTGCTATTTGGTTGGGTTGGGGTTATTGCTGTCACAGCATCAGGGACGAGACACAAGCACCCTGCCCATTAGCCCACATGGCAGGCTTCAGTCTTGGGAATGAAAGCAAGTGCAGAGTCCCTCCCTCCCCGGAGAGATATACACTCCATTAGTTTTTCATTTGCCAGAAGCATCGGTTTTTTAATATTTTCTCTTTCCTTTTATCTCAGGGGAATATCAATCTGTACAGATTTATTATTAATTCCCTAGTAACATGCTTAGCTGCTCAAAATTTTTTACTGTTGCTTGTAAAAGAAGGCCTGCCTGTTCTTGAAGTTTCAGGGACTTCGATCACTCTGGGATGAAATATCACCTTGAGAGACGTAAGGAGAAGAGGGAAGTACAGGAAAAAGTAACTCACTCCACCTCCCACCCCATCTGCCTTTTCTCTGAAACAAGCATCAGCCACTTTTTGGAGGCTTTCTTTCCATCGGATTAACTCTATGCTGTTTCTCCACGGTCCTCTCCTTCCAAGGAATATCGAACTTATACTTAAAATAACATTTCCAGAGGAAATGAATTCTTAGGCAGAAGATTCTCTCTCTCTCTCTCTTCCCCCCCCAACTTTCTTTTCATCCCTCAAAGTCTAATTTTTTAATCGATTAATCTGACAATTAGGGTATCTTACATTTGTGGAAGTAACAAAGCGTACTTTTGATTGTTAAGCTGAGCTATTGAAAACTTTTCAATGAAAATTCAGGAGAGTTAACTTCTATACACATTCACATTTAGTTAACAAATATCAATGAGAAGGACACTATATGTCAGTGCTGAGCTGCTACTGGGGAAGTGACCTCTGCTCCATGGAGCTTATAGTCTAGTGGGAAACAAGAACATTAAGCAAAGAAACACACTGATAATTTTACAAAACCATATAAACTATGAACCATATATAAAGTATATAAACTATATTATCACATCAGTTAATTAAACTGCCTGCATTTGGTGGGGTGCAAGCATGAGACAGTTTTGTTTTTCTGTAGTTAGTGCCTTCCGTGATATGTAATGATTCTCCCTTTCCTGCCTGTTAATGACTTCTAGAGAGAGATTCCATAACTTTCTAGCCATTTCATGGTGTAAAATACTCAATCCAAGCTAATTTAGAAGTCAGGTCCCAGGGTGCCTGGCTGGCTCAGTCGGTAGAGCCGGCAACTCTTAATCTCAGGGTCACGAGTTCAAGCCCCACGCGGGGCGTGGAGGCTACCTAAAATAAGTAAGTAAGTAAGTAAGTAAGTAAGTAAATAAATAAATAAATAAAAGGAAGAAAAAAGAAGTTAGTTCCCTTGCCTGTCTTACCTTTGTTTCCCTCTGCCCTGGCCTGACCCCTGCTGGCATATGCCCTCGGAAGGCGGGCATGATCTGCTTTTCCATTCCTGTTTTCCTGACTCAGTCTATAAGTCTGGGACCCATCAGTGGTGTGTGGGGTCTGGAGAGTGCTGAAGGTGGAAAAGAATTACAGAAAAGGGGCAAGAGATTTTTTAATCAGCTAGTGCCCTGTGTGGTCCTGTCTTGACTTCTGACTGTCACTGTGGCAGCTCGCCTTCAGCAACCCCCTCACTTCCAGTGGTGCCCCTGATAGTTGCCTAATACTAGGACCCCTCATCTGTAAGGCTGCTCAATCTGCTGGGTAGGACACAGCCAGGCACCTCAATCTGGGCTACCTTTTGTAGATTCTACCAGGGAAAACGTACGTGATCTTCCTCTCCTCTTGTAGACATTGATTTTGGGTGGGGCGGAAGAAAACTAAAGCCATCTTTGAGATCTTTGAAGAAGAATAATAGACTCTCATGGGTCTCGGAGATCATTTAACGTAGCCTCATCAGTTGTTCAGTAAACAAACACAGTAGAATGTAGTCATTAGGAGCACTGGATTTTGAATGAAAGGAATCCAGGTCCTAGTCTTGCTCCTGTAATTTGCAGATTTTGTGACTTCATGAATGCTACCTCACTTTTCTACTAACAACATCAAGCTGAGTATGTATTATGTGCCAGATGTTCTACTGATTATTTCACAATTGTATCTTTTTATCTAATTTTAACTTTAATGACAATGTTAAAACATTACCGAGTTGCTTGGTTCTTGTCCCAGATGAACCAAAGAATTGGAGATCCGAGACCAGAAAGGGGAGATAGAGTTTATTGAGTAGATAGGTATAGTATACTTTCAAAAGTGAAAGTGGACCACTGCAGAGCAAGAGTGGCAATGGCACTGAGAAGCTCTAGCTGCAGCCTTCTAAGCCTGCTTTCTGATTGTGTAAATTTGGCTTTGATTGACATTTTTGGTTGATAGCTGATGTTTACAAAACATTTTGGCTTTTGCGCATGCACCTACCCATGATACATTCTGTTATAATTGTATTTATTTATGTATTGTATATTTATGAGTGTCAATGAGCTTTTGTTGTGACCTTAAAGATACTTAAGGACAAGTGGCACCTTTCATGCACATGCTCAGCTCCTAGAAGTCCCCTTGGGGCTTTTGAGCCGGCTCTATGGCTAGGCCTTTCCTGTTCTGTTAGCCCTTAGAGGTGGCTCTGAAGGTGTGGCTGTTAACCTCTGGGAGTTAGGGGTGTGGCTCTGTGAGTGTGGCCAGCACCTGCTTTATCCCTCCTCCTTCATGCCTAACTAACTGCTTAACACTAAGAGGCAGTTACAAATACCTCATTTCACCAATGAGAAATTTGGAGGCCAGAGAGGGTAACTAACTTGCTTAAGATGACACAGTAAGTGGTGGTAAATTTAATAATTTAAAAGTAAATTCGGTATTATAAATGGAGACAGTCTAAATCGAGCACTAGAAACATAATCACTTCACACTATCTGCCTTCCTAGTTTTCTTACTAGGAAAAGTAAAGAAAATGCTGGTATTTGTATCATAAACCTGTGACAATTTAAATGCAAGGCAATATGCATAAAACGTGTGGCACATGGAAAGCACTGGGAAAATTTAGCTGAAGTTATTTAAAATTATTTTTCATGTTGGCTGCTTTTAAATATGGAGCTACATTTAGCTCATCACTGCAGTTAAATAATTGCTTAAATGTCTTGGCTTGTCCTGCGATGATTTTATCATCATTTGGTGTTCTAAGCGCAATTTGCTACTTATAAAAACACTTATGGCACTTTATAATTATTAACACACCATTTATAGTAACTGTAATATTTTTTTCCTTTTGAAAGTTGGTTGTTGTAGTTTCTATAACTCCAGTATTAATCACTTGAGAACCTCAATGCCAAGGGCAACAAAATATTCTTGTACAAGTATATCCAGAGTAATTAAAAATGTGCAAGCTCTTGTTCAGACACACATGGCAAATGTGTCATATGCAGATATACACGTACAATATGTGTGTATGTTACATTAGTATTTGACAATAGAGGGCATAGTGTAGTGAGTTATTTATTTCTCTCATTACTCTGCTGGAACTTGGAAAATAATCTTTCCTATTTCATGTTAATCTATGAAATTGACACATATATAATAAATTATAGTAGAGATAGGCAAAGTCAACTTAAGTCAGAATGACTCCCAGGCATCCTAGACTTGACTATAAGGTGATAGAACAAGCACATGTAATTAATGAGGGGAGGTCAGCCATGGAAGCAGAGACAAGGGAGATATCCATCAGCAAGGGCTGGTAATTCTCATCTAAGCACTGACCAGGGGAAAAGGAGGCTCAGATCATACAGAATAACCTCTAACTCTTGTGGAAACAAATACAACAGGCAATCCAGTCTGATGCCACTAATCCATTGAACCAGCTAATATTTTATTCATAATGTTCTTCCAGGTTGGTTTTCCAATACATGGAGAATATAATAGTATTCTCGTGGGAATAACAGTTGTAGTTTATAATATAAATCAGTGAATGGGCATTCTGAGTCCCATTCCTGAGAGATAGTTCTGTCTCTTTCTTTTTATAGCTAACCAAGTTTGAGGCTGCAATCTTCATAAAGTCATGGGGCCCTGGACCTTGGTAAATTTACCAAGTTTGTACCCAGTGACATATGTCACTATGTGACAGTAGAGCCCAGCCCTCTGAGAAGGGTGCGGTTCTGACACCTGACAGTGATTCAGATGAATTGTTGGGAGGAGACATTAATTCATCCTTTTATTCATTTATTTAACAAACATTTATTGAAAACCAGTTATATACGAGATTTTCTAAGAGGCACTGGGTATATAGCAAGAGTCTGCAAATTTTTCTGTGGAGGACCAGAGAGCAGATAATTTAGGCTGGCAGGCTATAAGATTGCTGGTCGCAGGACGCCTTGGTGGCTTAGTTGGTTGAGCATCAAACTCTTGATTTCGGCTCAGGTTATGGTCTCATCGTTCATGGATTAGAGCCCCGTGTCAGGCTTTTGGCTCTGCACTGACAGTGTGGAGCCTGCCTGGGATTCTCTATATCATTCTTTCCTTGTCTCTGTCTCTCTCTTTCTCTCTCAAAAATAAATCAACAAACATAAAAAAATATTGCTGGTCACAATTCAACTCTGCCATTGTAGCATCATAGCAGCAGCCATGGATGGTACCTAAATATGTGTAGCTTATACATTTTATTTATGAATGCTGAAATTTGAATTTCATATAATTTTCAGTTGCCATGAAAAATTATTCTTTTGATTATTTTCAACCATTTAAAATGTAAAAACCTTTCTTAGCTGATAGGCCATATAAAACCAGAGAGGCGGCCAGGTTTAGCCTCTTGGCTTTATTTTGCTGTTGGTATATAGCAATGGATAAAACAGATATGATACTTGCTTCTTGGCACTTATACTCTTGTGATATATCCCTTTGATTAGGTTGCAGAAACTTACAATATGCATGTGACAGGAGCAGGGCCATCTCCTTTCTTCTCATAGAACATGACCTAACATTTGTGGGACCCCGAGCAAGAACACACATGAAGACTCAAATACCATAAGTCAAAATATTTAAAAGTTATACATCAAGTTGACAAAGTGGTAAATAAAATATACTCTATCATATTCTCTTTTTTAGCTTTATTGATATATAACATTGTATAAATTTATGATATACAGTGTGATAATTTGATGCATCTATATATTGCAAAATGTTTACAAGCATAATTGCATAATGTTAGTTAACACATCTGTCACCTCACGTAATTACCATTTTGTTGTTCTTGTTATGGTGAGAACATTTAAGGTCTAATCTCTTAGCAACTTTCAAATATACAAATATACCATACTATACATCGTATACCCAGAACTTATTCCTCTTAACACTGGAAGTTTGTACCCTTTAACCAACATCTCCTCATTTTCCTTTCTCTCTGGTCCCTGGCAACCTAGAAGTCCTGATTCTAATTTAGACTTGTCATACTCTTTTGGAGTTCCACATCAGAACCCTGCAGCCTGAGAAGATACAGTCCCAAGTACTGGCTTGCATCTGGCCCTACCTTCCCTCCCCACTCCCAGCTCCTTCCTGCATGGTGAGGGGCTTCAAGTATATTCCTATTGATATCTTAGCCCATAAGGCCAAACTCTGACCATATCCATGCAAGCATCTTCCCTGTGGCCAACCCTTGGGTCTACTTGGGTAAGAGGCTGGGTATAGGTCTGGAAGTGGCTTAGGGACAGTGTAGTCCATGGAATATAGTCTAGAAATGGGAAGGGGTTTAGGCTCCATGTGCCATATCCTACTGGGGGAGCACAGCTGAAGAGGGCCAGGGAGTTCTCTTAAGTGTAGAGCCCAGGAGAGGGACCTCATGGGACAATGAGAGGATGGTCCATACTGGAGGGCCTTCAGAGGCCCTTCTTCTTTGCTTTTGTCTCATCTATGTTAAAGGTTCTCAGTCTCCATCCTACTTTGGACTTCTCATCCCTCTGGTCTTTCCTTTGTTTCCTGTTCAAAACACCATCCTCTGTCTCCCTTTTCCTCCTGCCCAGACTTAGCTATTCTTTTTGGAGGCACTCTGGATGTGGTCCAGAATCTTCCTCTGGTACTTGTTCTAAATGCTAATTTGAATCTCTTTTTCCACTTTAGTGTGTTGATGAGAAAAAGTAGCCCTTTGCTACAAGCAAGAGAAAGGGAGAGGGAAATATCTAGAACACAATTAGATTAATACTTTGAGACATGGCCATGCTATATGTATTATGTTTCCAAAGAATTACCTATTTATTATTTTATAGAATTACTATGAATTAATACTTGGTTATTTGCAAATGCTGATAAACTGTGAAAGAAGATGCCAGTTGAAGCAAAATGTAAAGGAGTAAACCATCTATACATTTAACAATATGAAACACTGAGTGCTTTGAATGTGTCAGGCAGTAGTGTAAGCACTAATATATATTGACTTACTCAATTATTTCAACCCTATGAGATAGATAATAGTGTCAATTTTACAGGTGAAGAAACTGAGGTATAGAAGCTGGGTAATTTTCCCAAGGTCACACAGCTAGAAAGTGGCATAGCCAAGAATCAAACTCAGGTGGCTTGGTTGCATGCTTACTTTGGTGTTAAAAGCTATTATATGTATGCAGATGGAGAGTGGTCAAAAGTTTAACTGTTCATCTTTAGAGATAAGCTTTTTAGCCACATCTGCAGAAGCAGAATTCATTCAAATTCCCTAGTGGTCCCTATGAGTTTTCTTAGAAACTATCCTCATAATAAGGCAGTGATAGCTTTCCTTGTTTTCCCCATGGCTGGAGTTTGTTCAGTTAGACTATGTTCACCCTATCTCTAGAACTTTCCATTTCCAATTGCTTTGCTTTCTCTGGGGGACTTATCCATTTTCCCTTACCACTTGTTCATAAGACTTACACATTGTGAAGATCTTTATATTCAAAGTCAAGGAAGCTGAGAGCTGCAAAAGCTTACTTGTTCTTATACAGTCTGCTCTTTTTTTTTTTTGAGACAATTATTACAAACTTTTCAACACAATTTAAACATATGTCATAAATAGAAACATTAAAATTTTTTTTAACATTTACTCATTTTTGAGAGACAGAGACAGAGTGCAAGTGGGGGAGGAGCAGAGAGGGGGAGATCCAGAATCTGAAGCAGGCTCTAGGCTCTGAGCTGTCAGCACAGAGCCCAACACAGGGTTTGAATGCACAAACTGTGAGTTCATGACCTGAGCCGAAGTCTGATGCTCAATCCACTGAACCGTCCAGGAGCCCCTAAATCAAACCATTTTTAAAATAAACAATAGGAGGTTTGCCGTAACTGTAGGGAAATTTGGAATGGAACAACTGTTTGGAAGTTGTTTTGTTGTTATTGTTGTTTGTTTTCAAGTAGGCTCCATGCCCACTGTGGGGCTTGAACTCATGACCTGGGGATCAAGAGTCACATGTCTACTGACTGAGCTAACCAGACACCCCTGGAAGTTGTCATTTTTGAAAATGTGAGTGTGATTATCTGAGATATCAGATAATGTTTTCCATAGAAGGCATAGATCATTGAGTTTTGTCAAAGTCTAGAGAATTATCCATGTGCTTTGTTTTTTAAGTAAATAATTTACCCAGTTTTCTCACCAGTTATCAAAGAAATCAGATATAAGACAGTGATGGCTTGTAAAAAATTTCAAAATATGCCAAAGGAATGGGATCCTACCTTATTACTTGCTATTGACTTAGAAATTGTAGACATTGGACTTCATTTAAACATGAACTCCTTATATGCCAAATAAGAATTTTTTCATAAATGAGTTATAAAATAATACATTTATTGAAATTTATGTGTAACCATAGGCTAATATCTCATAGAAAGTCTGCTTATTGAACTGTGAATTATTTGACTTAAAACATCAGTCAGCACGCATAGAGTTGTGATATTGGTGACACAATCATACCTCAAGAACAGTAGGAATTTCATACTTCTCAGTTACAGATCACAAAACTTTTTTGGGTTTCCCAGTATTTCAAAAGCATTAATAGCATGTATGATAATACTCTCCTTTTGGATATTTTTTTAATATTCAGTTTTAAGATGCTATTGATTTTAAGATGTACCATCAATTCAAAAAGAGTTTGTCAGAGAAACAAAAAACATTTCAGCATATCAAATATGTACATCAAATATGTGATTATATTCAGATTTTAGAAACATTACAGTGTGAAGAAGTCTACATTTGGAAGTAGTGTGGAAATTCTTACAATTGGAGCAGTGTGGCAGTTCCTACAAAAAATGTAACAAGAATAACTGAACTGGTTAAACAATCCCCTTGACCCCATTTCTCCGTTTTAATAATAATATTAATGATATAGATAGCTTCAGTCGAGAGCTTTCTATTTGCCAGGAATTGTTAACACCTACCATGGATGATCATATTTAATCCCCACATGAAATATTTTTATGTGGGTACCATTAGTACCCTGTTTTGAATACACAGACACTGTTTTCAAGTTTAGAGATGAAACATTAGGACCAGTGCTTACCTTTAAAATACATACATAATGGACAAACACCCCTTTCCCAGATTTTACACCAATTTACATCCATCATTACCCCACAAGTAAGATATAGAAAGAGAAAAGATGGGACTTTTTGATAACTTTGTGGGTAGCTAATTTTGGAGGAGGCGGCAATAAAAAACAAATTTTATGGCAACCTTTTGGTTAGGTTCAATTTAAATTCCACACAAGGATACTTTTTTCTCTAGAGGTATGGATTTGTGATTTAGTCACATATATAAGAGTGAATGTAAGGCTTACCTTTTTGAGAAATGTAAGGTCTTGGTATCAGTTAGCCTTTCATTGTAAATTTTGCATGGTGGGGAAGAAAGAGAGGATGGGATTTCCCAAAGCTGGGAGACTTCTGTACCTCACTTGTGTCTTAGTTTGATTTCCTCCAAAAGCAGACCCCAAGATGAGCATCTGGGTGCAAATGTATTATTTGGGGAAAAATAAGAAATATGGTGAGGTAATACGGAAGTGAGACAGGGGAGAGAGGGAGGCCAATCAAGATTATGTTAATGAGCTGGCTACTATTTTGGGGAATCAAGTTTTAATACTGCAGAGAACTTTCTAAAATACTGTTTAGACCATACCTAGAACTGGAGTTCCTGGGTGGCTTGGTAGTCAGTTGAGTGTCTGACTTTTCACTTGGCTCAGGTCATATATCAGGGTTGTGGGATCAAGCTCCATGTCGGGCTCTGTGCTAAACATGGAGCCTGCTTAAGATTCTCTCCCTCTCTCCCTCCACCCCTCTCCCCGACTCATGCACACACTCTCTCTCTAAAATAATAATAAAAAAAGAACATACCTAGAAACGTACACTGAACAGAAGGCAGCTAGCATAATTATTTGAGATATGCTGTCCTTCATTGGTTGAGAATTGCTTCTAGCATGCTCTTGCTCCCATTTTTTGGCTGAGAATGCTCTGGTGGCCATAGAAAGCCACAGACCCAGGAGCTTGAGGTAGGGCCCATAGTTGTTGGTGTATGGAAACTAGCCATCAAAGTTTCAGGTGACATCAGGGAAGGGCTGAGGGGATATGGGAAAGGTACCAACAGTGTCTGCCACAATATTCTTGAAATTGGAACCTAGAGTTTGGAACCTAGAGTTCAGTGAATCAGGGTCAGGTTGTTTTTAAGTGATGTTTCTTATCAAAGAGGCTATGCTCAAGGTATTATGATAGCCCTTCTGATAAAAACATGATGGATTTGGGAACAAATCCAGGTGGTCTTGTTCCCGAGTCTGGGTGTAAAACCCTCTCTGTAAAATACTCTGTCACTCAGATAAATCACCTTTGTTCTGGCTCAAGCTTTCACTGAAATAGCCTCAGGCTTCATCTTTTCAGATTTAAAAGTAAGGCTAAGGTATGTGCATTCATGTCATGATCTTCAACCAAATTTTGGACTTTACTATGATTAAGCAGAATCCGTCATAATCGTAATTTGATGGCAAATGTTACATCTTTCTCAGAACTCTATTACCTTTACCCTTTGGGTTTTTCTCTTCAGGGTTAGATTTTTACATAAGCTATGCTCCCCTTCCCTAGCTCCCAACAATTCATCCTTGTCTTCTTCTTTTAAAAATTACGCTGTGAGAGTCACTACAGATGAGAGAAGAGGACAGGCACATCAGGGCTAATCAAATGAACAGATGCCGAGCAGCCGGGCAAATTCACTAGCTCTTGGATTTACTTCTTCCCATCAGACTCATGGTGAGGGTTTGTGGGGAAGGGATGTAATTCAAATTCAGTCCCCACAAAATTAAAAATGGCTGTAAACCATTGAATTTTGGGGTTGCTGAAGAGCACATGAAATCTCAAACATTAGATGTTCCGTTGCCAAAGGTTTACAGTTGTATTTTTGCCTGTATTTGTTCAGTGCTAGCCACCACTGTGGGATGATGTAGAATCTGCTGATTTGTAACATTAGGTATTTTAACCATTCTATGCTATGATGTATAGTTCTATGTTTGACTTTTTATCTGTGAGGTAAGAAATAGAAATAAAATGTCCACAGTAATTTTGACCTGTCTTATATGATATGAATTATTCCTTTGATTTTTGCTTTAAAGGATAAACTTGTGAGGCGGTTTTATCTTTATTGGCTTGATGATTTGTTTCTGGAATTAGAATCTGACTTTGCTTAATATCTTACCAACACAGGGCAACATCCTTTATTTATATCATAAAAGTGACTAACAGAAGTGTGTTTTGATTAGCAGCTGCCCTCCAAGTCACCCACACACAAAAATATTTCTAGTTAGATGGGGTGCCTGGGTGGCTCAGTCAGTTAAATGACTGACTTCAGCTCAGCTCATGATCTCACGGCTCTTGAGTTCAAGCCCCGCTTCAGGCTCTGTGCTGACAGGGAATCTGCTTCAGATTCTGTGTGTGTGTGTCTCTCTCTCTCTGCCCCTCCCCTGCTCATGAGCGTGCGTGCTCTTTCTCAAGAATAAATAAATGTTAAAAAAAATTTCTAGTTAGAGCACACCACTCCTCCTCATTTAATCAAACTGGATGCCATGTCCCTACTTGATGTTCAAAGAATTCAATGCTGAAATTTCAGTCTGAGTTTTATTTATGAACCAGTTGCCTGTGAAATATGCATAGGCATTCAAAATTAGTAATAATGAATTGAATACATACGTATTTAGAACAATGTGTGGACCATTTCCTGACTTTCCTTGCGGTTAAGGCAAACTAGGACAGCAGCGGCTGCCATTACCATTCCACATTTCTCTTTTATTGCCCATCAAACATGTATAGATTTAATGACCTGGAGAGGGATCAGTGAAATTCTTCACAGCACTGCATGTTTATTAATGGGCCTCCTGTTCATTGTGATGTGTTAGTGTCAGGATTATGCCAGTGGTATTGCAGGAGGCAATTAAGGGTTTCTTTATTCCTGATAAAAAGGAAATTAGTCACTGATCAGCAACACAGAGAAACTCAACATCCTGGCAAGTGCATGGGGGAAGGAGGAAAGCAAGGGCTGCAAAGAGGTTAGAAGATGGGAAGATGTTGGATGAATTTGCTCTGTTGGAGGACATGACAAGGAGGAGAAGCAACAGGGCCTGTGAAAGAGAAAAGAATGGAAAATAATGAAAGCAAAAAAGAATTGGAAGATGGATAAAAGTGGGATCTTTGCCACAGTTCTTATTTTCCTTTGGCAAAGGGAACATTAGATTAATTCAATGAAATGGATTTCAGTTTCATTTAAGAGTAACTCCTTGATCAACTATTTCTATGAGTCTATGGAGGTTCTTTGGGGATGTAGGAATAATTAAGGTTTAATCTCTGTCCTCAGGTAACAGGAACAACAATAAAAACAAACAAACAAGCTTAGAGAGGAGTTGATTGGGGGTTGGAGATGGAGGTCCACCATCTGATTCAGGCATTTGACAAGCATTTTTTGAGGAATCATACCATGTGACTCCAGCACTATTTCCTTTCATTACACAATTGCCTTTATTATGGGCTGAATTGTGTCTTCCCAAAATTTTTCCGTTGATGTTCTAACCCCCAGTTAGAACAAAATTTGACTGTGTTTGGAAATAGGGTCTTTAAAGAAGTAATTAAGGTTAAATGAGGTAATTAGGGTGGGCCTTATTCCAAGACGACTGGTGTCCTTATGAGAAGACAAGATTAGGATGTGGACACACAGAGGGAAGACCTTGTAAGGACATAGGGAAAAGGTGACAAATGCAAGCAAAGGAGAGAGGCCTCAGAAGAAATGTGTTACCCTGTTGATACCTTGATCTTGGTTTCTAGGCTCCAGAACTGTGGAAGAATAAGTGTCTGCTGTTTAAGTCACTAGTCTGTGGTGCTTTGTTATGGTAGCCTTAACAAATCAATTCAAAATAAGGAGGAAAAATAATCCTACTCTAAGATGAAACTGTTCAGGAAGTTATATAAGGAGTCTGGATTGACAAAACTAGTATGCTTTTCAAAATTGGGATCAAAAACATCCCCAGTCATTGAAAACATAAGCATTAAGAACATGAGTATCAGAATTTCTAAAAGAATCTTGAAATTTTAATTAACAGTTAAACTTTACATGTAAATGGTTAAAAAATGTCAATTCAAGCACAGTTGAGATTCTTAGAAATCTATATACAGTGAGAGTAGAATGTCTTTCCTCTATTTATTCCTAACCTACAGTATCACATTTAGATCTCAGGATCATACTTTTAGAAAAACATGAACACATGAGAACTTGTTCCACAGAGAGTGAGTTGAAGATGGCTGAAGGACTCGGCAACATGCCATGTCAGAAATGGCCTAAAGGGCCACAGGTGTCTTTCTAAAGATAGCCATCTTCATCTGAAGAGAAAGAGGGAATAGATGTTTTGAATGTATCTGCAGGGAAGAAATAGGTCCAAGCTCTAGAAGGATAGATTTAGTTTCAAGCATGGGCAGCTGAGGCACAGGGGGGAAAAAAGTCTTTAAGGCTTTTTGGGGCATTTTGGGGCAGAATAATGTTTGCTCTCTTCACCTTTATTATAAAACATGAGTGAATTTCAAGCCTTAAATTATGGATGCCAGGTCTTGGAAGGCAGTTATGGATCTGCTATCCCAGATTCCATTTGTGTTCAATATCAACAAGGCAACTGTGAGGGGCTTACTTTGAATTTTACCAGGTCGGGCCACAGGCCAAGAGCCCCCACACCTGGTGGTCTCCAGTTGGCTCTCTGTTGGTTAATTACCTAAGAGAAAAATCATTCCCCAGGGGCCAGGTTTCTTCTTCCTAAATAATTCTATAGCAAGAAGCAGTGGAAATACTCTTTCAGGCACAAGATGGAAAAAGTCTGTTAATAAAAGAGTGTGGAGGCTCTGTCATCAGGTAGAGGCTATGTCTTGTTTAGTATGAAGTGCCAGAAACAGGCCTCAAGAAGGAATTGGAAATTAAAACCTCGTGCACAGGTGGATATCCCCTCAGAAATGGTAAATGCAGAATGCCAAAACTAAGCCCTTTCTAGGAGTTGTTCCTGAGTAGAGTTTAAGTCCACAGAGTCTGGATTCTGGATAGTTGTCTGGATTGATAGATAGCCTGGTGAGGTTAAAACCTGAGACATCTTTTTCCATCAGATACCATTCTTTATTTTGTTTATGGCCTTTGGCAACACTAAGCATTTGGTTTGATGAAACAAAATTTGTCTGGGATAACTGCTTTAGGGTTGAACATTGCCTTATATTCTAAATTTTCTACTGCTAGATGATAATCTCTGTGTCCCATGAATTCTGAAGTCTTTGAAAAGTGAGGCAGATCAGAGGCTTGTTATTGAAATAAAATAGCTTCTTAGAGCCTATGGCAGAGACAGGAGACGGCTTGCCCTTCCTTCCACAGTGGAGTGTTGCTATGCAGCCACAGGCTGCCTTTCCCAGGCCCTCTTGCATCAAGGGGACAGGTGTTTACTCTCTCCTACATGTGACTCAGGCTGTGGGGGTTAAGATGTGGATGTGCCTTCTTCACCCTTCCCAACTTGCCCCTAGGATATGCATGAGCAAGGTGACCTTGGAAGCCATGAGTTGAAGAGTTGAGGATGGCCTGGCTTTCATCAGTTTAGGCCTATGAATGACGGTATAGAGCAGAAAGCACTGCTCTCCCCATCCTGGTAGTCAGGAAATCCACAGTGGACTCAATGAAATAAACTTGGTCATGTTAAAGCACTTGGCTTTTGGTATTTACTTATTAAAGCAGTTGGCATTACCTTAGGAAATTCGCTCCCTAAAGTCATGATGCCCACTCTGGGAGAGATGATATAGTTAGTGATGCTGAACAAGACAGAACACCTCAATCCAGGTGACATAAGAAATCTGATGAACAGAGTAATAAGTCAGGGAGATTCTTTTCAGATTTTTATTTAAGAATACAAAACTTTGAACTGTAATTCAAAAGGGAAAGAAAATTTGATTTTGGAGTTTAATTTCTTTGCCTCAAACTTGCAAGTGTACTTAATCTTGAGCTTTAAATTCTCACTGGGATGTTGATGCTAGGAAGGACTCTCTATTAAAAATTTTAGAATTTTGGGGTGCCTGGGTGGCTCAGTCGGTTAAGTGTCTGACTTGGGCTCAGGTCATGATCTCACAGTCTGTGGGTTCGAGCCCCGTGTCAGGCTCTGTGCTGAGAGCTCAAAGCCTGGAGCCTGCTTCAGATTCTGTGTCTCCTTCTCTCTCTGCCCCTCCCCCACTCACCCTCTGTCTCTCTCTCTCTCTCAAAAATAAAATAAAGACATAAAAAATTTATTTAAAAATTTGAGAATTTCTATGTTGTTGTTGGTTTATTATTGAGTGAGTTGTATTCTAACATTGTTTAGTCTCTTTGCAGAATGTATAAAATGCTATACTAGACAGTGTTTCTAAAAAAAAAGTATAGAATGAGAAATGGGAAAGACTTGATTTTCACCTATGTGTTCCAAATACCCTTGGGATTGGTTTAATTGATGTATGGTTTACATGATGTATGTATGTATGTATTGGTTTTTGATCTATATCAGAACCTTCTGGGGGAAAATCTAATTGTTCGTCAGGCCTTCCCAGGAGGAACAGTATTTGGAATCCGGGGAACATCCTTGGAAAGATGCGCACTGGACTATCTTGATGGAAAACCATTTCCCTTCCCTCGGGATGATGGCTAAACTCTGGCTCAGCAATAGGAATACTAGTTAAACGGATATGAGGAAGCTGGGAAACACTGAAGTAGGAAATGTTTTTGAATAACTTTTGGTTTCCATGAGGAGAGATTTTTCTATAAGCACAATCCTGGCCCATTAACTGCCCCTTGGACAGTGGTACACTTGTGAAAATAACTAAGCATGTGTGGCTTAGTCTCCATACTTCTTCCTCTTAGGAGAAGCCAGGAGATCGGGGGACCCCTGTATTCCTCAATGGACAGACAGGCAGCCCCAGTTCCCCACCAGCCCACCACTCCTGGAGAGGTGTGCCAAGTCCAATACTGCCAGTTAGCAGGCTGGTGAGCCTTTATTTTTGGGCCAAGCCACACCTTCCAAGTCGCCTTCCTTTGGTATTAAAGGCAATATTTAGACTCTTCTTCTGCCATTTATTTGTTTTAGTAATGAAATTATTCAATTTGAGAAACTCGGGCAGGGAAGAGACATTCTAATTTTGAAGATACCTCAGAGATTCCAGCAGGTACCCAGAAATAAGGTCCAATGTGAAGCTGTTTTGTTATTGTACTATAAATACCAATGATTAAAGTGTATGACTTTTCCTTTTGATTAAGAAGGACATCAGATCTGAAAATCACTGTGATTTTATGTTTATGAATTTATCCTTTAATTTTAATGGATTTCGAGAAAATGTTTATTAGGTAGAGTTAGCAATTTGTCATTATCCTCAGCAAGGCAAGACTATGACTTTAGAAGCTTTGAGCGGAGTAAGACTTTGATGCTCTGCCCTCTCCCCTCTCTTATGTGCTAAAAATGAAAACACACACACACACACACACACACACACACGCACACACAGAGTATTTGAACGATAGAGAAATAGTAATAGTTAACTTGTATAGCATTTAGTGTGTATCATATACTCTAAGTGTTCTTCATAAATTAATTTACTCACTTCTTATTGCAAACCTATTACATAGGTTCTATTTTATAGTTCATGGTAGACTTGGGATGCAATCCTACATGGATTGACTTCAGAGGCTTGCTATGGTGCTCCTGCTGCTGCTATAAAAATGATAATAATGTAAGGGTGTTCAAAAGAGTTATATTTTTTCCTCCATGATAAATCTATTGGTTCTTATTTTGAAATATATAATTCACATATTGAATTCTTAAAAATCTCTCTCCATTCTCCTTCGCTCTCCCTTCTTCTTCCAGATTTGGTGCTCTTGTTTTGCTTGGACTTTAAGCATATTCTTAGTTTAGCTGTTGGATAGTCTAACAGTGGCCCTGAGTGAATACTTGAGTTATCTGCACTGGGCATAAATATAATAAAATGTAATAGGAGGGTCTATTGGGTAAAAAGAATACATTACATTCTTTGCTTCCAAAGCCAAAAGAGAAGCAAATGACTTGTGAATATCTTGACTTCTTTTGTAGCACTTTGAATTCACATAATTTTTTTTTAAATCAGCCTGAGAGGTCTCTTACCTTCTAAGCCATTCACCAGACTGCCTTCCTTTCAACATAATGAGCCATAATTACTCAATGATCTTTCAAAGGGCAAGTATCTCTGGGACCTAAGATCTCCTTTACAAAGGCTTTCTCAGGTTTGATTTGCTAATACCCTTAGTTAAAATGCAGTTATTCCTTTTGGAGATCAAAACTCCTGCAACTACAGTGGGTCTTTAAATAATGGGCTAAAAATGTTATACTTATAAAGGTTATCTGCAATCTATTAGGGAACACTCCTCTCTATTTTATATCTACATAATCTATTGTTCTATCCATGAAGGTGGAAACAGAACAGTGCCTGACCTCAGGCAGACAGGAAAAAATTTGTTGTCAGTTTCTTGTTGAATGACAAAATCCCTGAGGCAAAACTCGTCTAAATTTTTATTTAATTTGTGTTGTACCTACAGCACAGCTCTTCTTTGGTGTGTCAAGAATTTATTGAGTTGTAATTAGACTGAGGGGAAACTGCATTCTACGCTGGCCTGGGGCCACTTGTGGATTATCCAACATCTAGAGAGTAAACTGTGCTTAAAGTATCAGCCAAATGGGGGGTGTGGGGGGGGGGACAGAGATAGAGAGAGATGGAGAGGGAGAGAGAGAGGTGAGGGGGAGAGATTTGTAGTATTTGATATGTACTATTTTGGAATAACAGCCTTCTTTCACATGGTGGACATGTATTAGGGGCTTGATATTATCTGGGGCCAGGGGTCCTCCAAGAAGTGGTCTCTCTCACTCCTCTCATGGGAGATTTATTTTTCTATCCTTTGGTCACCCTAAGCCCCATGATTCCTACATATGTTCCTTTTTTCTTTCCTCCAATGTTATTTAATTATTATTATTATTATTATTATTTTGTCCCAAATATTTTTTTTATTATAAAACATTTGGTAAAAACTTGCATATTCTGAAAAAGATAGAAAATGGTAATAAAATGGTTATTTTTCCTATTAATAAACATGTTCATAAATATGCTTTATCAAATGTTAAAATGGTTATATTTTGCAAAATAACAATGAATACAGCAGAACTGTGGCATACAAGGGTCAACTCAATGTACTGGAAGTATTTATGTTTTGTGTTTTATAAAAATTCAGACCTTTGATCATATTTCAAAATTGGCATTTTGCACTCCAGGTTATCAATAATTCAGATTTTTAAAATAGTTTCATGATGGCCCCATGACTTTAAAAACAATGAACCATAAAAGGTGGTTTGACTAAGTAGAATTTGATTAGAATAATTTTCCCCTAAACAAAAAATTACAAGACACAGAAGCAAAGATATGATTTTTGATCCCATAAGTAGTACCTATATCAGTTCCCAATTCTATAAATTTCTGGATCCCTGACTGTGGGCTCTGAAAAAAAAATGTTCACTAAGCTTTAGTTTCCAGCAAGTTCCACCATTTCTTTTCACAGCTTGATGGAGCAATGATGGTCATGATTATGATGAGCCCGGTTCTATAATCCTAGCTCCATGAATATAAGGTACAGAGAAAGAAGTTCTCCCTCCTTTGAATAAATCCTTTGAAGGCTTTCCTATATTTGTTTATGGCCTAATGGCCTCAAATTCACATATCAGAACACTGGCTGAAAATTTAACAATGAAAGGCTCTCATTCTGAGCATTCTTTTGTAGGCTTCAATTCTTTACTATCCAAAGGAGAGAAGAACACAAGTGAACACCAAACACATCCTCTAAGGAGGATGTTCTTGGATGTTCAAGTAGCCAGGTCAAGGTTTTCCTGTAAATAAATACTGATTTTACAAAGATCTTTCATTTCCCATGCATTATGTTGCCCTCGAGGCTTACACATTAATTCCCAGCTACAATGGGGGAAGCCATATATAATAATACTTAAGGATCCAATCTAATATAGATTATCAGTCTCAATGGTGTTTGATGATGTCCATCAGGGGGGCATCTGGGTGACTCTGGGTGCCTAGAGCACAGAGAGGTCATGGCAGGATTTGGACTTGAGCTTGAATGCCATATTCTTGTTGTTTTTGACCACGATCTTGCCCCAGAAGCGCCTGGCTTTCCTGGGGATGTTCTCCTTTTCTGGTAGGCCAGCCTCCGCTCCTTCTTCTCCTTGCTATCCCACTGAAGGTGTACCTGCCGAACGATGCCCTCAAACAGCTCCTTCACGTTGTGCTGGACAGCCGCAGAGGTCTCCATGAACTTGCAGTCGAACACCACAGCACACGCTCTCCCTTCTGATACAGGCACTTCCCGGCACCGCACCAGGTCACTTTTGTTGCCGATCAACATTATAAGAATGTCCTCTATCTGCCGCGCCCGGCGGAGCTGAATTGGCAGCTCATATGCCTTCTCGAAGCTGGCTCTGTCTGTGATGGAGTAGACAATCAAGTAGGCGTCCCGACTTGCATATAGTGGTCTTGGAGCCATTCATTCTCTCCCTTGTTTTCCCACACGTCCAGGAGTATAATTGTTGCACTTTCCCCGTCAACAATCAGTGGTCGCTCATATGTATCTTCTCCCAGCACCTCGCAGTGGCTGTCCATGTTGTCGTGCACACCTGCAAAGATGTTGGCCAGAGCGGACTTGCCCACCCCCCGCTCCCCTATGAGTACCACCCGGTAGTAGGTTTCCCCGGCTTGGAGGAGATGACTGAGTCTGTGGAGTCGGAAGACCAGCTCCGGCGGCAGAGGTCCTCGGGGGCTGCAGAGTGATGGCTGTGCTTGCCACTGGTGGGGCTCCTTCTGAACCATCAGAGGTCTGCGGTCTGCCGGGATGCTCCAGCACTGCTGCTGCAGCTGCATGGCCACAGTGCCCTGGCACATGGTGACATTGTTCAGTCATTGCTGGGTCTCGGCGCTGCCGCGTGGGCACCCGCGGGTCTGCGTGTGCTGCGTGGGTGCGCACTGCGATCCCGGGCAGCAGAGCGCAGGGTGCTCGCGCCGTGCCCGCCGTCTGTGCAGCTGCCCTAAATTGTTATATTTAATTATCATTATTTCAAGAGTTCTATCTATTTTCAGATTCCAAATATTGTACACATTCGTGACACTAAGGTCTTTATCATAGTGTTGTATCACCTTCCAATCTGTTGGGTGGCAAGCAGCCCTTGCATTAACATTTAGAATACCCTGGCGGACACAATGACCCAGCCGTTTGCCATACAAATGTAATCAAATCTATTAACGCCTTTATAGATCAAGTTTATTTCTTCTTTATGGAAAGTAGTTGAGGAGAAATGGTACAGAGGAACAAAGGATTGGCATCTAGTGGGTATAGATGAAGGAGTTTTCCCCTTCCAATTGCTGCACAAATCACGGGGGACATTTTTGTTTTGTTTTGTTTAGCAATAAACTCTTGAGCTGAAACTTGGGCTGAATGTAATTTTCTTTCAGGTGAGATAAGGATGGGTAGGGAAATTAGTTGTTTGGGAAGAAAGACATATAAAAAGAAAGAATTTCTTACAATTTCTGGCTGGAATCTCATGGGACTCCCTGCTCTAATAATTGCTATTAAGGTCCACGGTCTTGTCTCAGATAATTCTGAAATCAGCACCATGGGAGAAAGGTTCCTTATTTGCACTTCCACGTGTGGAGGGGTATTTTGTACATCATGAGCTCGCATTGGATCTAAGTTTGTGCTGGCATTTACATAAAAAGGGAGTGGAAAAAGTTTTAAGCGTCCAGACAGCAGAAGGGAAGATGGGTGATGGAATCCATTGAATACGATTCAGAAGTTACAATTCTGTGAATAGATTTGTTGGCTTTCCATGACATAGCAACGTATGTCCACTAGAGGTCAGTAAAAGGCAAGTCGAAGACAAACTTTTCCAGCAGGGCGCTTCCCCCACCCCCAGGTGGGTTTCTCACTTTTAACACTCACATTTTGAAAGGCTTTCTTTCAAAGAGGACTAAAAAATGGTATTCAAGGTTTCCTGGGAGAGGAGAGCAAAATAAAGAACTTCATCTCTAAAAGAAGTGAAACTATGAAAAAAAGGTTTGAAGAAGTTACACAACAGAAAACCTTTCTTTTGCCATTGTTGTCTAAGAGTGAACAGGAATATTTACCTTCACTGATCTTTTGGATGTGGGTTTTAACCACAGGTGTAATAAAGCCTATTGCACACCTTCACTGTCTTCCTACAGTGTTGAAAGACAACTCTCTCCTTTGTCCCAAAAGCACGTTTACCTAACCTGGATGCCATGTAGATGCCATGTAGATGCCTTTTTCGTGTCCTAGTTTGCAAGTTTTTTGTTGACGGGAATCTGATCTCAGGCATTTAAAAATCCTCAGTACTTGGACGTTGCTTGACTAGAACACTGTATGTCATCAAAAAAGTTTGTGGAACATGTATGACTCAAAATAATGTTTTCATTATTATTATTTACAAAGTACAGTAGTATTTGTGTGTGTGTGTGTGTGTGTGTGTGTCTGTGTTGTGTGTCCTTTGCATTCTTTAGAGGATTTTAAGTGGATAAACATCCATATACTATCTTTCTTCTCATAAAGTTAATCAAAATGATAATGCCTCAATTTCATCTCTTCGCTTTTAACGTTCTGGTCAAATTCAGAACTAATGCCTTCAGAGGTAAAATGCAGGAGAAAAAAAGATCACTGTCACTTTAACTACAACCAGTTTTCTTTCATAAAGTCAAGAAGGATTTCAGAGTTTTTAAAATTGATGGGTGTTAGTCTGGCAAGCAGTGAATTCTGGCCCTCAATTCTCAAGTTGTCAGACTATTTCACAGACCTGCTGCATTACGGAAGACTATTGAATATTACTCAGACATTGACCATTATGTTATTTTCTTCTGGCTAGCATTAAGCACTTCCCCTTTAAGATGGGCTTCTGTTTCCCCTGCTTTATGTGTTTAGAAGTCCTATAGAGGAAGCAGGTACCCAATCTGAAATCCAGAGCACTCTCAGCTTTGGCATCCAAGTCTTTCATGGTAGGTGGCTCAATGTGGTGCCTTTGAACACACGGCCCCAGTGGGAGCCCTATTATCTGCTAAATATTTCTGGAAATGTTTATTCAGAACATGGAGCACAGCAGGCTGCCCCCCTACTCCTACACTGACAGCTAAGCCTTTGAAATGGCAAATGCATAGACCTCCTGAGCACCTCCACTTGGCCCCTGCTGTTGACATTTTCAAAGTTAACATATAAAATGATTCCATTGAAATAATATTTTTGAAGATCTTACTGCCCAAACTTTATCAAGGTTCACAAATCAGCTCTAGGATGACATTTGACTTAGGTAGAGAGCATGAGTTTTAAAATGAATATCTGATAGATTATATTCAAATGAATCCCATGATGACATCCAGAACATGTTGTTATCCCTCCCATTATTCACTAGAGGCTGTTTTTTCACTTTCTGGTGTTATTTTGGGACACGCAGTCCTAATTCATTAGAGCTACTTGACCCCTCAGAGACCTTCTAGTAAAATAATATCTTCATTTTAGAGGTAAAGAAACCAAGGCTCTTGGAAGACACCTGAAATAATTCCAGAGATGAGACATTGAAACTTTTTTTGTGCAAGGTTTCTGTCAACAGTTTAATTACCTCAGTCTATGTATGATAATTGAGAATGGTATCGATAGTATCTGATTATATCAAAAAATGACACTATCTCAGGACCATAGTGGCTAACAGGGCAGGCATGATGGGTAGAGTCAAATAGCATCTTTTCTGATAAACCATTCTCCTTTCTCTACTTTGTTTCTTCCTCTCTCATCTTGAAAGGAGGTGACTGTGGGAAAAGAAATGCCATACGTGTAAAAAGAGAAAAGAAAATTTGATTCCAGGGTTCAGGTAAGTGGGGAGTAGTGGCAGAAGGAGTAAAGATGGGCTCCTAGACACTGTCTCCTTTAAAGCTTCTCCCAATAAGTATATACAAAGTAGTAGTAGGCTGGCTAAGCAAAGCAAAATGGCGATGGTGGAAAAGAGGTTGTTTTAATTTTGGTGGAGAGATCTAACCCAAGAATATAAGGCACTGTCTCAGTGCCATAGTTAATACACTTTCTGTTCATTTCAACTCAAAAAAATACTTCTTATATATTTTAGGCATTGGATATACATCAGTGAACAAAATAATCTCTGTTCATATGGAATTTACAGTCTTTTGGGAGGAGATAGATAATGAACAAATAAGACATGAGAAGTGCTAACCAAGAAATTTTAAGCAGGACAAGGGAGATAAAGAGTGATGGCAGGGGTATGATGACCCTTTATGATGGATGGTTGTCTTGGGTATTACAATAGGGACTTTAAAAGGTGCCCAAGCAGCTGCAACATTGCTTAGGCTTTCCTCCAGAGAACAGTCTGTTGTGGAAGACAGGAAATTGGAATCTCTGTCACCTGTATGGCTTATCTGATCAGCCTGTACCAGCCAAGCTCCCTTCCCTTAGCCTCCAGGACCAGCCTCCTGGCTGCTTCTGCCCCACCCCGAAACGAACATGTGTGGTTCCTGCTATAGCTCATGTCCCTGGTTCATGTCATTAGCCTACTTTTGCTCTTTGTTTGTGAGCCAAATTGAATTTAACCGCTAGCAAACCCATTTCTGATAAATGAGACTCAAAAATATTTGAATTGGGTTGAGAATCTGGTTGAGAACCTGGAACAACAAAGACTATGGGAACTAAATCCATGGCTATTCTGGCTGTATTACTCAAGAGGTGTTTTTGAGATGGAGAGCCAGATAGGTGAAGGCTTCCTTTGTGCTTGTGTTTTCTAAGAGCAGTTCAGAGCTAGAGAATTTGTGAGGGAAATTAACCATACATTATTATTATTTTTTGGGGCACATCTTCACAGAGTTTATAAAAAGAGATTGTGAAATTGGCTTTTGATGTAGATCCAATAGGCAGCTCTTAAAAGATCCTGGAATGACCTGCTACTTTCCCCCAAAGACTCTCCTATAAGATATTGAGTTATAGTTCATTTAGTAGATCTCTTTATTCAATAAGCATTTAGTCAGCACATAGCTTACTATAGCTATTGTTTGGGGGAGGGCTTTGTCCTTTGCTAAAAAGTAGGATACCCTGGAAGGTGTGAGACATTAATGGTTACCAGATGTTTATACCTTATTTTAAGTTTCACACTTTTGTCTGTGATGGTGTTTGGTGGAGGGAGGGGGGATAGAGAGTTGAAGAGAACTTGATTTCACAGAACAAGAGAAGGTACAATGAGGAGACCCCTTGGGAATGGGTAACAGGAGACCAATTTCCAATTTTGGGGAAGATCAGGATGTTCTTTTCATTCTGTTCTGATATTCACTGTCTTAGTATTTTAACTCATGCCTCTGTACAAGTATGATCTTCAAAATACCTGACATAGTGCTGAAACCAACCAATCAGAACAGACACTGTGAACACCCACTACTACGGAATCAGAGGGGATTTCTTGGTTACAAAATAAGTTGAGAGGGGGAAACAAGGAGTGACTCATTAATAAACAAATATGACTGAAGCAAATATAATGACTTCAACAATGGGGTAAACCTTCCCTGATCTTAGTTCTGAGGTAAGCTGTGTTGGCCACCTTTGTGTTTTTGTGGCAGTTTTCTTTCTCTTAAGTCATGCCTACTCTTTGTAGACTTGTGACCATCTTGTAAATAATATAGAGGTTGTTTAACAGTGCTGGTGTGCTTAGTATAGACCAGTAACTCTTATTTGTAATAGAATTTTCAATCTCAAGGATCTTTAAAAACTTAGTGAATTCATGTAGTGTTGTATTTAGTTTACACTGAAAACTTAAGGTGTCTTTCCAATATCAAAGTGGATGTTCAATTAATATTTGTTGGATGAAAATTTATGAAAGAAAGCAAGCAAGAAAGCAAGGGCTCAGATAGGTCATGTCCTCCATAAGGTATTCCTGACTGCCTAAACTGGGTGTGATTTCTCCTTCCTCTGATTTTCCACTGGCCTTCTTGTTTGTATTTATTGCCTCACACAATTTGTTTGCTCATATGCACAATGCCATTTTCTCAACTGAATTATAAGATTGCAGGGTGTTTTACACTTTTTCCTACCACCCCACTCTCTTGGTGATAAAAAGTTGAATTGGGAAGAGGGAATAGGAGAGACAGGGAGACTGGTGGTGTGAACTGATAATGGTTTCAGCTAATGTGGTAACAGTAGGAATGAAAGAGAAGGGGAGATAAAAGAAGCATCATAATACAATCACTCAGACTTCATAATTGGGTATGGGAAGATGGGGAGAAGGAAGAGTCATAGATAACTTCTGATTTTGAGGCTTTAAAGTGTTAACATTCTCAGACCTAATCTCTTTCCCAAGCTATGCTGTGAAACCAGTGCTGTCTTACTCGTGGAATATGAGCTGATATAGAGGGTTTAGCTATTGCTTTTCAACCTGGAATGGGTTTACAGTTCAGCCAAGGTCACGCAGCTGGTAAATGGCTGAGCAGAGATTATGAACTCAGGGAGTCTGGCTCCAGGGCATGCTCTCTGGCTACTGTGCTGGGCAGCTTCTTATATTAAATGAGATAAGGCATATCCTTGAAAGCTGTATACAAATATTATTTCAAGTGAACATTATGGGAAGTTCGTATCATTGGAACTGAAACTCAAGGCATTAGGGGCAGTCAGTGGCAGACTGAAGAGGGTTACAAGGGAAAATAGAGAAATACCAAAGGGCAGGTGATTCCATAAAGGCGCAGTGAGTAGCCTAAAGTGTGGAAGCGGGAAGGAGAATGTGCCTATTAAAGAACCTGATCAAACTCTTTCCTAGTCATCTTGGTGAAGATGGAAACCCTGGGGAGAGCATTTACTCTTAGTAATTTGACCCCTGCGTTTTCTAAACACTTTGGATTTGAGAGAGGGGGAGAATGACTTGGGGTTCGTAGCTCAAATATCTCTTCTACCTGCCACATATACACACAATATTTTCTTGCTGATCAGTTTAGAATAATGGTTATCTCAGAGCCTGCTAAAGCAAGGCCACTTTATCCTTGGAATTGTTTCTAAATGTAAAGTAGGAAGTGGTCTTTTGTTTGAGCCGCAGAATATAAGAGCCAAGAGTCCAAGATTCAGCGCTCAAAATGCAAGTGATATCCTCAGAGAGTATCATAGCACAAATAGAATTCCTAAATGCAAAGGGCAAGGATTCTGCATGGCACACATACACAAAAGAACCAACAGGCTAGCAGTTGGGAATCAATTTTGTTAAATGCAAAGACAATAGGGAGAAGCACTACATTGTTGCAGAGGCATTCTTAATTAAACAATTCAAATATGCATTTAATTCCTGCTTAAATGAGGAGCAGAGAGAAGACAAGTGGACAGCGCTTAGAGTTAAATGTCATGCCTTGGAAAGTACAGGGTGTTAAAGGGGACTGAACAGGGCTAATCTGGTAAGAGCACAGGACATAGAAGTAGGACAGAGTGGGGTCAGCTAGAGAGGCGAGCAGGGTCAGTTCATGAAGGGACTTTTAAGCCATGGGAAGGAGTTAGATGATATTCTAAGGCAACAGAAAGCCCCCTGAAGATGAAGAAGAAATTGCATCTTAAGGTTAGTGCTGGAGAGGGATAAAGAATTGTTCAGGATGATGAAATTAAGAGGTTGTTATAATAATCTCTGCAGGAGACACTGATGACAATGATGGCTAACACTTGGGGTGCCTGGCTGGCTCAGTGGGTAGAGCATGTGACTCTTGATCTCAGGGTTGTAAATTCAAGCCCCACTGTGGGTATAGAGATTACTTAAAAATAAGATCTTTAATTTTTTTTATTTGAGAGAGAGAGAGAGAGAGAGAGAGAGAGAGAGAATCTTAAGCAGGCTCCACGCTCAGCACAGAGTCTGAGGTGGGGCTCAATCCCACGATCATGACCTGAGCTGAAATCAAGAGTTGGATGCTCATCAGAATGAGCCACCCTGGTGCCCCAAAATAAAATCTTAAAAAAAAGATAGCTAACACTTAACTAGCACTTAACATATGAGTCACTCTCCTAACTACTTTTTATATATGTATATTTATATATAATAACTCATTTAATGCTGTGATGATATGGTAGATGCTATTTTTATACCCCATATTACAGATGACAAAACTGAGGGATAGAGTGGTTATGAAACATGCCAATGTCACACAGTTAGTGTTGTAATGGTATAACTGAGATTTGAACTCAGGCAATCTTTTTAATTACTCTAATAGACTGTCTGATTAAGATGGTCTTTTTAAAAAAAGTTTTTTAGTGTTTATTTATTATTGAGACAGAGAGAAACAGAGCATGAGTAGGGGAGGTGCAGGGAGAGAGGGAGACACAGAATCGGAAGCAGGCACCAGGCTCTGGGCTGTCAGCACAGAGCCCGTTGTGGGGCTCAAACCCACGAACTGTGAGATCATGACCTGAGCTGAAGTCGACGCTTAACCAACTGAGTCACCCAGCCGCCCCAAAATGATCTTATTAGAGATGAAAGCAAGTAAACAGAGTCAAAAAATAATGAGATTTGGTGATTCACTGGGGCAGTGGAAATAAAGACTTTGGGTTTGAATATACGGAAATTGAAGGGCCATTGGGTCATTCAAAGGACAGTTGACAATTGTATAAAAGACCAGAAATTCAGGAGAGAGATCTGGGTTGGAGCTGCCAGAGTGAAAGAAATTCAGCAGAGGAAGTATGTAGTGAGGAATGGAGAAAGATAAGGGCCTAGGACATGGTCTTGAGTTCTCTCACAATCAAGGGTGGGTAGAGGGATAGGAAGGTATCAGGAGCCTGAGAAGGAGTAGCCAGAGAAACAAAGGCAATGAGGATAGTGGATGTCACAGAAGATGAGGTAAATGAGTTTTTTTTTTGATTTTTATATTTTTATTTTTTAAAGAGAGAGAGAGAGCATGTGGGCAAGAGGGGCAAGGGGAGAGAGAAAACCTTAAGCAGGCTCCATGCTCAACATGGAGCCTGACACGGGTCTCAATCTCACAACCTTGGGATCATGACCTGAGCCAAAATCAAGAGTCAGGTACTCAACTGACTGAGCCATCCAGGCACCCCATTATAGTGACTTTTTATTTATTTTTTATTTTATTATTTTTCTTTTATAGTTTATTGTCAAGTTGGTTTCCATATAGCACCCAGTGCTCATCCCAACAAGTGCCCTCCTCCATGCCCATCACCCCCTTTCCCCTCTCCCCCACCCCCATCAACCCTCAGTTTGTTCTCAGTATTCAAGAGTCTTTCATGGTTTGCCTCCTTCCCTCTCCCCAACTATTTTTCCCCTTCCCCTCCCCCATGGTCCTCTGTTAAGTTTCTCCTGTTCCACATATGAGTGAAAACATATGGTATCTGTCCTTCTCTGCCTGACTTATTTCACTTAGTGTAACACCCTTGAGTTCTAACCACGTTGCTACCAATGGCCAGATTTCTTTCTCAAGGTAAATGAGTTTCAAGAGGCAGGGATGGCCATATAAGAAAGATGATAAAGATTTAGCCTTAATGGAGTCTGAGCCAGATACCACTAGTTTAAACAATATCTTGAAGAGGTTTGGCAAAGACAGAAAGAAGAAAGAGACTTGAGAGATGATTTTTTTATGAATATAATTTATTGTCAAATTGGCTTCTAATATAACACCCAGTGCTCATCCCAAGTGACCTCCTCAATACCCATCACCCACTTTCCCCTCTCCCCATCCCCCCATCCACCCTCAGTTTGTTCTCTGTATTTAAGAGTCTTTTGTGGTTTGCCTCCCTCCCTCTCTCTATATAACTATTTTTCCCCTTCCCATCCCCCACAGCTTTCTGTTAAGTTTCTAAAGATCCACATATGAGTGAAAACATATGATATCTGTCCTTCTCTGACTGACGTATTTCCTCAGCACAATATCCTCCAGTTCCACCCATGTTGCTGCAAATGGTATGATTTCATTCTTACTCATTGCCAAGTAGTATTCCATTGTATATACAAACCACTGAGAGAGACGATTGTTTATTAATATTGGTGTTATTATCATGTATAAATGCTGACAGAGGAAGGAGTTAGGAGAGGGAGGAATAAACAATATAGCTTCTTCCAGATGTATTAGTGAGAATAAAGCTAAGATGGCCCAACAAAGAGACCCTAAAATCCAGCAGCTTAAACAAAATAGCCCTTTATTTCATGCCCATGTAACATCCTCGGGAAGCTAGTTTTGCTTGGCATCTTTGCTCCACAAGGACATTCAAGGACCTAGGATTCTTCAATCCTGTGTCTTCTTCCTCCCCTAGGTCATTGTTTTGTGGGTGGTGGGTGTCCACTTCGTCATTTGCTTTCCGAAGGAAAGGGATACTGCATGGATGAAGTATTTTTGCTATCTTAAGATTCTGGCCAGGAAATGGATATCACTTCTGCCAATTATGTCAGGTAGTCACACCTGCCTGCAAGGGAGGTCAGGAAATGTCTACCTTTTAAGCCACATGGATTTGCTACAATTTTATTTCTGTGTAAGAAGAACAGAAGGGTTTTGGTGGACAGTTCACAGTCTTATCACAAAAGAGGAAAGGTTCAAGTATAAGTTAAGAAATATATATTCTCCAGAATCAAATATCTTTTTAAGTCAAGTGTTTTTCAGGAGTTAGGAGGAAAGCAATCTGATTGAGCTAATTCAAAATGAGTATGTTCATCCCTAAAAGCCCATCACCTTCTGGGAAGTATATGCATTAGTAAGGAGAGTACTAAAGAGAATATTGTGACTTTTAATTTAGAAAACAGAAGTATCCCAGGGTGCCTGGATGGCTCAGTTGGTTGAGCATCCAACTTGGTTCAGGTCATGATCTTGCCGTTCGTGAGTTCGAGCTCAGTGTGGGGCTCTGTACTGACAGCTCAGAGCCTGGAGCCTGCTTCGGATTCTGTGTCTCCCTCTCTCTCTGCCCCTCCCTGACTCATGCATTGTCTCTCAAAAATGAATAAATGGTAAAAAAAAAAACAACAACAACAGAAGTACTCCAAGAATATTTGCCTAAGAAGAAGTAAGAAACTTTAAGCCAGGTGGAGCTTTAAAAAAGAATCGGCTGTTAGATAAGACACACATTTTGGGAAAAGAAACTTTCTCTGAACACCTCAAATATAATACCAGGTATGTGTTGCTGTTACCACCTTTTCCATCTGTGTATTGAAAACTGGCTTCTGTCCTTAGGCCTCACTGCAGTTTATTCTTCTAGGTCATTTGTCACTCATGCATTTGACGGTGGGAATACAGCAAAGGGAGATGAAGGTAAGAATATTTCTTTTTAAGAACATAAATATATGTTGACCACTCTACAAATGAGCTTTTTACTATGAGCTTCCCTTCTGATTTCATTATGGTAAATTGTAACATTATTATTTCCAACTGGAAGTCATTTATCTGACATCCTCAGTTACCCAAAACAAAACAGAGAGATTATGTAGCAAAATATCTGAACATTGAAATAAATGTCACAAAATTCATGCATTAAAACTCATGTACTTTTCTGTGGGAGAATTTCTCAGACTTCCCATTCACTCCTATTTCACACACAGTTTGTCCAGGCTGGATTAATCTGGAGTAGAGCCACAAATGAGATAGGAAGAAAGCTAGAGGCAGGTGTACTGAGAGTGTAGGCAATTCATGTGAATAAGTCAGTGAGGAAAAGCAATGTAAAAATAGGTGTAATGTAACATGAATGAGACTCTTGAGTGTTTAGTGTTTGAGATTCAACTCCATATCCTTTAATAATTTCTGAGGTCATCACCAATACAAGTATCAGAATAAGAATTCATGATCATAATCATTCTGGAGTAGTGTAACTGTAGGGTTGTTTAATAATGGAAGTAATTTTTAAAACACCTTAAAAGGTTAAAAATCAATAGCAGTTTCTCTCCCACTCAGCATGAATTTTTATCAAAAGACCCAGAAGATGAGTAAATTATATTAGTTCTGTTATGTTTTGTGTTCAGAAAACAGTGAAGGAAGGAAAAATATTTTTCTCTCTTCCTGGATGGGACAAATTTCTCAAACAGATAAAAATTGTCCATCACACTTATATTTCCTTTCCTTGGCTAAATTGAATATTCTTGACCTTGAAGGGATTCTCATTACACATTCTATGCCCTCTTTCTGCACTAAGCCCACGACCATGGCACATCAACACCTCCCTTCCACATCACCTCCCACCTCCCCAAGGGCCACCCTTGGCCACTAGGTGCTCCAGCATTTAGAACAGGGCCTGGAACCTGATGCATTCAATATGTCTAAATGAATGAATGAAAGAATAGAGGGATGAATGAAAAAAAAATTCTCAGTGCCTCTAATTGTCTTCATACTTTCTCCAAAATTAAAACTCTTTAATTCATGTGCTCTCCAGGAGTTAGGAGGAAGGCAATCTGATTGAATTAATGTAATATGAATATGTTCATTATTGAAAGCCCATTAACCTTTTGTGAAACATTTGCAACACTAAAGAGAGTGCTTGATAATCCAAATGAATACCTAATTCATAGAATTCAAGGCAAAGGACATGAGACAAACAAACAGGTTTAGTAATGATATCAGGCAAAAGAGAGCTGATTAGGGCAGATTAACTTTACCTGGGAATCTGTTCCCAGAGTGAGAGTCACTAAAGCTGCTTCTACATTTTTATAACTTCTTTCTACCCTCTCTTCCAAACCAGTAGGTTCTCTATGAGCACATAAATGTTTTCTGGACTGCTGTTATGTTCCAGTAAAATAGAGCACAGAACGAGAGTGATGACAGCCATTTGTATGAATGGGCCATTGCTAAGTCAGGGACTGTTTGCAGGGGAGATAGATTTAGGTCTTTGTGGCAGAGGATGTTAGTTTTGGCAAAGCAATTCAAGTTCAAAAGTAGAAACTTGAATGGTTTATGTAGGGATGCTTTACACATCTAAGATCAATTTCTGGATGACCCTGTGAATTTAAGACTAGACTATGTCTGGATTGGAGTGTGTGTGTGTGTGTGTGTGTGTGCGTGTGTGTGTGTGTGTGTGTGTGTGTGTGAAGGGGGAGGCTGGAAAAGGTGAAGTTTGGAATGAGCAAGAAGGGGCAAACAAGGTTGGCCATAGATCATTCTCTGTCTCTGGAGAATGAGTCAGCTCTTCTTTCCTTCCTTCCTCCCTCCTCTCCCTTTCCCCACTCTGCTCTCTCTCTCTGCTTCCATTAGTCCTGTCCTTCATGTAACAATATTCACGGATCACCTTCTGTATTCCTGGCCTCTTTGCTACATTTTTGTTGCTTTTGGATATTAATTATGCTCTGAGACCACACCAGATTTTAAGTTGCTAAGACTTCAGTTTTGCTTGATTTTCTATAATTAACCAATCTGCAGTGGTTGGTGGTTGTTTTTGTAATCCTAAATGTTTGAGGGTTAATTACTTAATAATAATGAAGCAGGCAGTTCTCTGTTCTTTTGTGCCTTATCAATTTCTTCTACTCAGGGCATGAGAGCAATGAAATCTTTGATGAAAATTCTTCTCAGTAGATTTGTCAATGTGAAAAGTAAATTGAGAAGATGTGACTCTGCAGTGCCAGAGTAGGACATGAACAAAAATTTGACTAATTACTCACCAATTTATATGCATTTCTTTAATTTTCTTTCATATTCTAAGATTGAGTTTGGAGTTCAGATTGATGTTTGTTTGTTTTTTGTTGTTTGTTTGTTTTGATATATATCTTTCAATTCTGGAGTACTATTTATATGTTTGTTTATTTTGAGAGAAAGAGAATGTGTGCACGAGTGTGTGAAAGTTGGGGAGGGGCAGAGAGAGAGAGAGAGAGAGAGAGAGAGAGACAGAATCCCAAGCAGGCTCCATGCTGTCAGCACAGAGCCCCACATGGGCTCGATCTCACAAACCATGAGGTCATGACCTGAGCTGAAGTCAAGAGTCAGACGCTTAACCAACTGAGCCACCCTGAGCACCCCTGGAGTACCTTTTAGATTATATTAAAGACTAACATTTATTAAGCTCTTAGTAGGTGTCAGACATTGCACAAAGTACTTCACAACAAGCCTAAAGTGAAGTGAGATAGGTGCTGTTATTTACCAACACTTTACTGATGCGAAGACAAAGTTGAGAAAGGTCAGGTCATTTTCTCAGGCTCATACAGGCAGTAGGTAAGAAAACCTGTTTTAGAAGCCCAGAGTCCCACCCTCTGCCACACACTACTTTTCTTCTGTAATTCTAAGAATATAGACAGTCGAGCACAAGACATTTAGGAAAAGAGTAAAACCTATGACTATGTATATCTCATTGACCATAATGTGTACATTTTTCAAAATTTTGTTAAATTTTTTTTTGGACATGGATAAAATTGGTAAAAGGGCTAAAATCCATTCTGCCTTAACTGAGATTTTTTCCTGTATCAGGAAGAAGAGACTGGTAAGAACTGTCCTGGTATTTTCTTCTCTTTTTCTATTGCTATTCTGAGCAAGAGCGAGATGGGTTTCTGACCTCTTTTTCTTGCTTTCTACTTAAATAGTATCCTCTGACAGCCACATAGAGATTAGTCAGTGTAAGAAAAATCAAAGCTATTTCCTATTTGAAAAGGTTACTGAGGTAAATTATTTTTTCTCTTCTAGAGATCTTTTAAACAAACTAACTACACACACACACACACGCACGCACGCACGTGTTCATTTCAGAAGAATTAGAAACCTCTGGAGAAGTTTAAGGCCAGAATAGATTCTCTTACCTGCCTAAATGTAGAAAGTAAAGCAGATAACCTTTGTTCTTTTATAACTCTGATATTTTTCCTCTGTAGAGGTTACTGACCAGTTCTATGGACAATGCATAGAATCACAATAAAAGACTTTAGTTTCTGTCCTAAGACCTTTGATAATATGGCAGAGCAATGACCTTAGTCATGCCTTACACTTTTGAAAAACAAAAGTTAACATTTGCTGGGTTAAGGCTGCACATTTTAAGAACCATATAAAACCATGTTTCCTTTATGGTTCATGCTATTTCTTTGGGAATAAGTTAAGACTTTGTAGGAAATGGTTAATGATTTGAAGTGACTGGGAAAATAGGAAGCATTGTCTTTACTAAAGACAATGATACAAATTGCCCCAAATAGTCTAATTTCTTTTTAACAGTTGAGGGTCCAACTCTTGATGTTGGCTCAGGTCATGATCTCACAGTTTGTGGGATTGAGCTCCATGTCAGGCTCTGTGCTGGCAGTGCAGAGCCTGCTTGAAATTCTCTCTCTCCCTCTCTCTCTGCCCCTCCCCCTGCTCACATGTGCACTCTGTCTCAAAAATAAATAAGCATTAAAAAATATAGCATAGATGATCCACTAAGTTTCTCCCACCAGTTTTTCTTTGTTATTGTGGTGGGTGAGAAAAATGGTCCCCCAGAGAAGTTCATGTCTCCATCCCCAGAACTGTGAATATGGTAGTTTATGTGGGAAAGGGGGTTTTGCTGATGTGATTAAGTTAAGGGTCTTGAGACAGGGAGATTATCCCGGATTATCTAAGTGGGCCTATATGATCCGAATGGCCCTTGTACATGAAAGAGGGAGGCAGGAAAGTTGGGGTTAGAGTTGGACATTGGAATATTGTACTTGGACATTGCAGACTGCAGACTTCCAGACATCACCCTGGAAGAGCGCCCTTGCCTGATGACACTGGCACACGAATCTTCCACTTCTGGCCTTCAGAATGTGAGAAATAAATGACTGTTGTTTATAAGCTACCTAGTCTATGGTATTTTTTTTAAGTTTATTTATTTATTTGGAGATCACGAGTGGGGAAGGTGACAGAGAGAGAGAGAAAGAGAGAATCCTCAGCAGGCTCTGGGCTATCAGCCCAGAGCCCAGTGCAGGGCTCAATCTCATGACCATGAGATCATGATCTGAGCTTAAATCGAGTCGGACACTTAAAGCTGACTGAGCCACCCAGGCACCCCATGTGGTGTTTTTTTTTTTTTTTTTATAGCAACTCAAATAGACTAAGAAATCCATTAAGACCCATTTTAGACTTCTGACTGTAGAACTGTAAGCTAATAGTTGTTTTAAGTTATTAAACTTGTGGTAATTTGTTATAAAAGCAATAGGAAATTAGTACTTGCCATGGATTGTACCATAGGTTGTGGAACAGACATTAAACCTATAAATGGAATCAGCATGGGAGAAAGGTGCCAGGAAATAATCCAATGTGTGTGAATGATCTTGTTGCTACTGAAATCAGAGATAATGTCAATTTGGAGAATACTACACTTGTTACTCTTGTATTTCTACATCTACCTCTGCATAAAAAGTCTGGGGTTGGTAAACCATCTGGACAGGTGGTTTATAACTATGTCATAACCAAATACTGAAAGACTTCAGGCGGGTAGGGGAAAGGGAAGAAACCATGTTGTAAGTTTTTATCTAGGAGGATCAAAGTTAGAATCAGTCATGTGCAGGATCTAAGTTTCTAAATATAAGTTTCCTGAGACCTCTAATTACATAGCAATACCTAAATGTGAAAATTTAAAAATAATGAGTTCTTTGTTATCTGAGATAGCTTTCATCAGACCTTTGTGTTTCTGCATATACCTTGTGAGATAATATAAAATATTTATATTGGTCTTTGACCCAGTTCTGGCACAGAGCTTTTAAAAAGTCTTGTAATATCTATCTATCTATCTATCTATCTATCTATCTATCTATCTATTTAGAGAAAGAGAGAGGCAGAGAGAGAGGGAGAGAGAGAGAATCCCAAGCAGGCTCCACACTGCTAGCGTGGGGACCAATGTGGGGCTTAAACTCATGAACTGTGAGATCATGACCTGAGCCACATCCAAGTTTGATGCTTAACTGACTGAGTCACCCAGGTGCCCCAAGTCTTGCAGTTTTCTGAATAATAAGAGGATGAAGAACATTTTTTTGTTCTAATATTTGGTTTCTGACTTCAGTTCTTAAATCCTTTGGAATTTCCTGGGTGATAGCCGTGTCTTTGTTCTAATGAGGTGTCTCTGGGTGGGCTCTGGGATGGAAGCTGGTCACCAGAAAGATCAAGCCATGATTAGAAGCTTGGAATTTTCAGCCCCACCCCATATTCCCTAGAGAGAGGAGACAGGCTGGAAATGGAATTAATAATTGATCATACTTATATGATAAAGCCTCCATAAACATCCCAAAAGTATGTGGTTTGGGCAGCTTTTGGGTTGGTGAATTGGTGGGGGTGCTGGAAGAGAGGGACTCCTAGAGAGGGCAGGGGAGCTCCATGCCCCTTTGCACATTCCTTGCCCTACACGTGTCTTCCATCTGGATGGTCATTTGTCTCCTTTATCATATCCTTTTATGATAAACTGGCAAAAAACAGTAATTAAACTGTTTTCCCAAGTTCTATGAACTGCTCCAGAAAATTAATCAAACCCAAGGAGGGGGTCACGGGAGCCTCTAATGTGTAGCCAGTTGGTCAGAAGCAAGGAGACAATGTGGACTTGTGATTGACTCTGAAGTGGGGGCATGCCTTGTGGGAACCCTTAACTTGTGAGATCTGATGTTGTCTTCAGGTAGATAGTGTCAGGACTGATTTGAATTGTAGGACACCCAACAAGTGTCACAAAGAATTGCTTGTTGAGAGGACAGTGCCCCCCATATCTGGTGTTAGGAGTGTTGTGAATATGGTGTTCATATAAGAGTAGAAGAGGCATCTGTAGGTAAAGGAGGAAGTAGAGGAAGAAGATGGAGGTTTTACCTGTATACAGCTATATCCATACCTGATCCTTACAAGGATACTTCTGAGGAACTGTGATATAGCAACATGCTTTGTTATCATCAGTGAGGGAAAATTATTGCTTAGTGCATTTTACTGAGCATTTTGAATATTGACAATCCACATGAGCCTTATATATTAGGTGCTGTCATGATACTCTGAAGGAACAGACATCTTGGAGGCATTAAGTCTTGAGTTCTAATGTTATTTCTTATTACCTGTGTTATTCTTGTGGGCTTACAGGACTTTGGGAGCGAGAAATTCAGTTATGACTATTTCGTCTCATAGATGGGGATAGCCTCTTTGCATGTACTTTTGTAATTGTAAAATGGGATTATGTAATACTATCTAATAACTTCAGGGGATATAAGAGCTTTCAGGGACTTAAAAATGTTATATTGCATTTAAAATATTTCACTTCCCTAGCATATTACAGATATGTACGTTTTTATGAACACCTAGGACACTTAATTAGCTGGAAGACACTATTCTTGACAGTGCTGGATCATGGAGAAATGGTCATGTAAGTAACATTACTGTATTTTGAAAATTCACTCATGCTGGCTTTGGGGAGGCAACAATGATAGTGAGTCTCTTTTCTCCTATTTGGCCTACATTTAGCCCCACTTTGCCTTTCATTGACAGGCTTGCTAATTTCTTTTTTCTATCTAGAGAGTATAAGCCTATATACTATGGCTAATGATATCTTTTCCTCATTCTTGTTTCATTTCCTCATTCCCATCAGTGGAGGGGAGTCTTGGCTCTGGAGGACAGTTCTGCTTTATATGTCTTGGGGCTGATTTTTTCCATAGGAAGCACAAGTGAATGAGAAAAATATGGCTTCAATATCAGAATTTTGCTTTAAAGACAACTTTTTAATAATGAACTCTGTTTGTTTCATTGAGGGATATCCGTATAACTTTGTTTCTTCTCTGTGCTAAGCATTCCAATGTGACATCTATTGTTTGTTACTTTTAATGTTCTCATTAACCCAACAATTTTGAATGAGCCATAGAGTTAAGTTATTTCAGTATCTGAAAGTGAAGATATTATCTAGTAATTTGCTGTTCCAGCATATTCTGATGGCTTGAAGGAGCTAATGAGGTTTCCAAAGGTGCCTGTTTGGAAGAAGCCAAATGACCAGATATCAGGCACAAGCAAATGTGTAATATAAAACTATAGCTGGGAATGTGAATAATCAATTGAAAAAAACCCCAGAAGCATCTGGTTTAAATCTGCAGGATGAAATATGGATTCTATTGCAGAAGGCTTAATGAATCACTATTAGAAAACTATAAAAAGGTACTTCCTTCCCTGGGTTCTTCCCCTCCCTTTATTATTTTCCCTTCTCAGTCTGTATTCTTTGCTTGTCCTTTAAATCATTCCCTTAAATCCTTAAATCTTTGGGTCTGCCTTAACCTACTATATTTTTACTCTTCAAACTTTTCCTTAATCTTATCCATTCCCATGATGTGGCAGAGATTGCTCTTGGTTGAATCAATATATACTCATTCCTCTTCCTTAGTTAGCAGAACCCTGATTTCACATAGTGAGTTAATGGGCTCAGCTAAAACATCACACTTCCTAACTTCTGTTACACCTACGTGGGGTCATATGGCTAAGATCTGGCTAAGGACTTGCAAACAGAAGCGGTATGTGAGCTTACAGGAGAGGCTCCTAAAAGGTCCTAGAAATGCCCTCTCCTGCGCTACCCACCTTCTTTCAGCTCTGTAATGCAGACATACTGGGCAGAACTCTAAGAGCCACACCAGACCAGGAGGTGACCTTAAGGATGGAAAGCCAGGGGCCTGGCTCCCTGATGACAGGTTGTAGTCACTGCATCAGCCCTAGACTCCACACCTCTGGATCCAGAGGAATTGATCTGAATTCTGTTAAAACCACATTACACCAGGCAACATAATCTTAACTGGTAAACATAAATTTTTATGTGGATACCTACCACATCTTTGTCTCTAACCTCATCCCTCTGAGTCTTAGATTCATGTGTTGAAATAATTACTGAACATTTCCTTATTGATATACCTTAAATACCTTAACATTATCTACTCCAGACTGAGCTCATAACATCCCTCCACTACTCTCCCTAAACTGCCCCCACCATGTTTGGCATTTTACCACAGTTGCGGCATCCAAGGAGAACCCACGTGGTGGTCCTGGACCTCCCTGCTTCCTCTCCCATCATTCCAATCAGCCATCAGACCCTTCGAGTGCTTTTCTCCTCATAAATATTTACCAAGTCTGTCTCTTCCCCACTCCATCCCTCTCACACAGACTCAGTTCAGCTTCTCATCATCTCCAGCCTGTCCTGGGTAATTGAAAGGTGATTCTGCCTTTAATTCTATCATCCGCAGAACTAGTTTGTACACATGTCAAAAAGGATTTATTTAAAAAGCAAATTGGATCCCATCATCTCCTGCCATATCTTGCTTAAAACATTTCAAGAGCTCTCCAGCAGCGGGCCCTTGATCTTGGCACACAGGTCCATAGTCTGTTTCTATTTATTTCATAATTTTCATCACCACTCTTCTCTGTCCTGTATTTCATACTCTGGTAATACCACGATTTGCAGTTTCTAAAACACGCATAGATCTTCATGCTCAGACAATTCCCTTTGCCAGGAACTCTCCTCCCTTCCCCTTTAAACTTTCTTTTGTATAATGCATATTCTTCCTGACCTAATTTGGTGTCATCTCCTCTGGGAAGCCTTCCTGGACTGCCATCCCCACCCCAGACCAGTTTTCAGTGCAGAGGAGCTGGGGGTGGGGAATGAGGGAAGAGGAGGAAAGAGATTCTGAAGTAGGATTGCCTGATTTAGCATATGAAAGTCCAGGATGCCCAGTTAAATTTGAATTTCAGGTTAAAAAAATAAATAATTTTTAAGTGTAAGTATGTCCGATGCAATATTTGGAATATGCCTGTACTAAAAAGATATGTTGTTTGTTTAAAACTAGGCATCCTGTATTTTACCTGGGGACCTTATATTGAAGACACATTAGCATCTTCTTATTTTTGCCTCTGTCTCTTTCTGGCCTCACTTATGAAAATATTGATAGTGAAGAATGGATTGGTTTTAAATATCACTGCCTTGACTCCAGCCTGCAGAACGACTTCTTGAAGGAGGGAGAGAGGGAAAGAGGGGGAGCACAGAGAGGGAGCAGAGCTTGCAAGAGTCATTCACTTCCTTTACATGTGCACAGCTCTCCCCATTAGAGTTAGGGGCAGGTTTGAAACAAATCAGATCCTTGCCTACTGGATATTAATTGAGCTTGTTGAAGTGTCATCCTGAATCACTACAACCTGGCTTATCATTCTATTCTAAAGAGGAAGAAAATGCTTTAGCAGCTCCCTGGAGCCTCAGGAAGGCTCTCCTGAAGACAGCAGGGGGCAGGAATGTAGCACCAGGTGTGGCTTCCAACAGCAGAATTGCTGAGAAGTTTTGTTGCAGAGAGTGCAGATGAACTCTGCCAGTGGTTTGGCTGTTCCTTTGATGGGGCAGAGAGGGAACTTAGATTTCTTGGGCATCTACCGAATGACCTATTATGACTAGCATTTCCTGAAAGTTCTGCAAACCCATATTCAGAACTCTGATGTCCCATGGGGGTCTGGTAGCTTTCTGTTGAGAATTAGGTCATATGCACTTTGATCTAAGGTCTGCTTTTTTATAATACAGGGCATTATATTATATAATAAATGTATCTATAAAAATAAATTTATCAGTAAATAATGCTGGACATTTTGAAGTATAAATATGAACTTTTTATCACGTTCTTTTTTTTTTAAAGTTTATTTACTTTTGAGAGAGAGAGGGGAAGAGGGGCAGAGAGAGAGGGAGACAGAGGATCAGAAGTGGGTTCTGTGCTGATAGCAGAGAGCCCAATGCGGGGCTTGAAATCATGAACCATGAGATTATGACCGGTTAAGGTCGGCTGCTTAACCGACTGAGCCACCCAGTTGCTCCAATATGAACTTAAAAAAATGTTTATTTATTTTTGAGAGAGAGAGAGCACAAGCAGGAAAGGGGCAGAGAGAGAGGGAGACACAGAATCTGAAGCAGGCTCCAGGCTGAGAGGTGTCAGTGTAGACCCCTATGCGGGGCTCAAACCCATGAACCATGAGATCATGACCTGAGCTGAAGTGGGATGCTTAACCCAACTGAGCCACCCAGAGGCCCCTAAATATGAACTTTTTAAAATAATGAACTATGATCTTGTAAAATCTGAGAGATTTTAGCCAGGTTATTTTAGCTGTGTCCACTGCTAGTTACAAATATTCTTTTTCTCTGTGAAAGAGCCATTGCTAACCCACAGTTGTCTCTGCATTAGGTCTGCTCAGTCTCTTGCTCTTCTCCCTTCTCACAGCTGGAATTGCAACAGATGGGGTTATCGAAGGCAGAGAAAGCAATGAAATTAACACAGGTAATGAGCAGTAGTTTTACTGATGGAGGAATTTTAGTTCATTTGGGAAAATTCCAGACGCTCAAGACCTGCAGCAAGATAAAACAAAACCTAATTTTGGGAAATAAAAGGGGTAGGTAGACTGCAATTTACCATTTATCCAGAGCCAACGTCACACTTAACATGGCATGAGGTAGAGGAGTAGCTTGGGCACTGGCCTCTGTTCCTGGTTTGTTGTCTAAGAAAAAAGCTTTTGGAAGTTGGAACCACTTCATATTTTAATTGGTTCACATGGGCATTTAAAAAGTGCATTTAGTTAAGAGGATGCCACTCGTTCTTTAGAGGCTGATGGTTTTTATTTATCTACATCTACTCAGGAAGCATTGGAGTAGGCTTATGCGACAGGGTGACTAAATGTCATAAAGGAGTTAGAGGCTGCTTTCACACTGAGAGGAACTAGTGCTTTAATGATCCTTGCAATCCTTCCTTTGTTTGTTCCTTCCTCCCCTCACTCCCTTCCTGCTTCTCTCCTCCTCTTTTCTACAGTATTTACTGAGTGTCTACTATTCTTGGTGTGAGAGATAGAGCAGTGAACAAAACAGACAAAAATCCCTGCACTCAGTATAATCTGAGGAGACAGATCTTAAACAAGACACATATGAAAATACAGAGTACAGTAGGTAGCCACAAGCACCAAGGAGGAAACTAAACGGGAGGAGGAAGGTTATGTGCATGGTTGTTAATTTCAGATAGAGTGGTCAGTAAGCCCTCTCTGAGAAGATGGCATTTCAGGAAAGATCTGAAGAGGTAAGGAAGTAAGTCATGTGGATTTTTGTGGGAAGAGCATTTTAGGAAGAGTGACCAGCAAAGCAAAGGCCCTGAGGTAGGAATGTGCCTATGTCTTTGAGGAATAGTAGCAGGCAGGCTGGTGTAAGCAAGGGGGAGCTAGTGAGATGTGGCCAGAGAAGGGATGGAGGACAGGACTGCATGGGGACTTGAGGTCTCTGTAAGGACTTTGGACTTTACTCTGAGTGAAATAGGACGGTGTTTGGGGGTTTGGAGCAGAGTAGAGACATGAACTGACATATTTTAAAGAGATCCCATGGGTGCTGTTTTGACAATAGACTGAAAATGGGCAAGGGCAACAGCAGGAATTCTAGTTAGGAGGCTATTACAACAGTCTAAGCAAGATGTGACGGTGGCATGGACCAGGCTGGCCATCAGAGGAGGGTGTCAGAATTAGTTGGATTCTGCATATATTTTGAAAGTGGAGCAAACAAGATTTGCTAGTGGATTGTATATATAGTGTGAGAGGAAGATAGAAATCAAGGATGATGCCAGGGTTTTGGCTTGATACTGAGATGGGGAAGATTTGGGGGCAGGCAGATTTTGGTTGGAAATGGCAAAAAATTCAGTTTGGGGCATGTTAACTTTGAGATGCCTGTTAGACATCCAAGTGGAGTGTTGATAGGCAGTTGGATATACTGGACTGGTGTTCAGGGAAGCATCTTGCATGAGACAGGAATTTGGTAGTTATCAGCATGTGAATGGCATTGATGGTCATGAAGCTGGATGAAATCACAAGATAGAAAAGCAAAAATGTCCGCAAACTAAGCCACTGGATACTCCAAATTTGAGAGTTGGGCAAATAATTAGAAAGTAGCCAGGAAAATGGAGCGAAACCACCCTGGGAGGGAAGAGGGAAATCAGGGAAGTTTGATAGGTCATAGGTTCAGAGTGAAAAAGTGTTTTAAAGCAGAGAGAGTGACCAATAGTATCAAATGCTACTTATAGGTCTGCTAAATGTTGCCAACAGGTCTGAGAATCATTCATGTGGAAGGCCTTGGTGGCCTTAGCTGGAGCAGTATTATAACTGAACTTGCCACTTGGGGTGCATTAAATTGAATACAACCCAGGGGAGTGCTGAAGGCAAAGAACTTTCTATTTATTACAAGTAACAAGACAGGGAGATAGCTCTCAAAGCCCTGTCTCCCTGTCGGGCTAGTCCAGGAAGCTTTTATTCAATGTATTAGGGAGCGGGATCAGGGAGCTTGCACATACATTAAGGAACTTATACATATTCTATTACTTAGGGACTTCCGTTTGTGCATGCCTAGTAAGTCAACATGCTAGTGCATACATTGTATGTTCAAAACACGTTGAAACTCACCCTCAGCCCATAGGAGGAGATCTTAGTATGATACTGAGCTAAAGGTGGATTTAGCACAATTCAGGAGTGCTTCTGCACAGGTTCTCAGCTCCAAACTGGTTTAAACTGGAAAGGGGTATCAGATGAAACACCTAGATGGGGGTCTCCTTGGCAGGAATTGCTGGTTTTGCAAAACAAGACACATTTCTTCCTTGCTTTTGTCCCTTCCTCCTCTTTCCTCCTGCTGATAGCTTTCTGCCCTCTGATCTAAGTAACTCCCCATTGCATTCTAATAGGGGCAGAAGTCTCCTGAGAAAGTGAACACTGTTGATTGGAGGCCCAGGAGGTCATGGTAGCAGTTGTCCTGGTGTCACTTCTTCGGGTCCCCAGAGGTCTTTTCCATCTAAAGAAACTTGACATCTAAAAAATATCTGTATTCTTTATGTTCGAGATTTCATTTGGTACATTAGGTGATTATATCTCTAGAGCAGTGCTGATACACTACTGTTTTATAGGCTCCCTTGAATGATGAACAAGTCTTCCCATCCCTTGAGCTTTGGCCAATGTGTTCCTTGGTTGGTCTGCCTGGCTTAGGGATGAGATTATGATAGGGAAAGGTAGGATAAAATAGGCAGAGAGGGAAAAGTTAGGACCTGATGTCCCTGGATGGGGAAAACCACATATTTTATTTTATTGTTTATTTAAAAAATTTTTTTAAGTTTTTATTTATTTTTATTTATTGACAGAGAGAGAGAGCGCGCGCGCGCATGAGCTGGGGAGGGGCAGAGAGAGAGGAAGACACAGAATCCAAAGCAGGCTCCAGGCTCCGAGCTGTCCGCACAGAGCCCAATGCGGGGCTGGAACTCCCGAACCGTGAGATGGACCTGGGCCGAAGTTGGACACTCAACTGATGAGCCACCCAGGTACCCTGAAAACCACATATTTTAAAACAATGCTGGGAGCATCTAACCATGAGAACTCCCTTAGGCTTAAGGTTCTTCTTAAGAATGTAACAAATACCACATACTCCCTCAGGTTTCCCTCAGGAATTTGACAGTCAAAGTACCTAACTAACATAGGTAAACCATAATACTGATGTTACATGAGGGACAGCATGACCATAGTCTGACTCCTCACGTGATGGAGTCGAGCCAATCAGGAATGGACAGCCCAGCACTTAGAATTATCAAGCCAATAAGGGTAGAACCTGAGAAGGAAGAATGGAAGTTGGTGAGGCGGGGGTGGGGGGGGTGGGGGGTGGTATTCACTTTCGAATATTCCCTCTTTGTAAACAGAGCTTTTGTATTATTCTTACTTTCTAATCTTATACTCTAATAAACTTTTGCCTGCTGCTCATTTTATTTTGTGTCCACCTCTTCATTTTTTCAAGCGGCAAGACAAGGAACCCCATGTACTGAGGTAAAAAATCCAGCAGCAACATGACCTCTAATGTTCTGAACTGACAGGATGGGCCTGGATGCCAGCTTCAGTATCAGTATCATGCTTGGTTAGACAGAAGTAGAGAGGAAAGAAGGAAAAGATTGAAAGTCGTGAGTATAGAGAACTCTTTCAAGGAGTTTTACTATAAAGGACTCCTTTCAACCTCCCCTTTGTTCCCCTCCCCTTCCCTCTTTTATTTTTTATTTCCTTTCCTTCTAATTTTCTGATAAGGTATTAAAGGAAAAATAAGTTTAAGGCCTCTAGAACCCTTACAGCTTCTAAATGTTAAAAGAAAGAAGGCTTTAAAACAATAGGCAGAAAGAAAGAAGGAAAGAAGAAAGAGAGAGAGTGGGAGGGAAGGAGGAAGGGAGTCTAGGACAAACATTGTAGGATTTAGTCACATTGTTCTTTTCCAGTTCCACTACTTCAGGGTTCTATTACCTTGGCCATGTTATTTAACATGTCTATATCCTAGGGACCTCATATATATAAAAGGAAGAATTTCTATCCCCTAAGATTACTGTGGCAAAGTTCTACATAAGGCATAAAATACCATGAGGAATGATAAAGTGACCTTTATGGGAACTGAAAAAATATTTAGAGAATTGAAGAGTAAGTTGCAACAGATGTTGACCTTTTTACCAAATTTAAAAAAGATTAGCATATTCTATTTTAGATTTAACCAATATAGGTTATATTTTCTTTGATGAGAAAAAAATACTATTTTTATGCAACTAGTATGTGTATAATTCTATACTATCAGTCTTTATTTCCATGCTCTGGGATCTTAGAATTGGGAAAACAAAGCAAAAAATACACAGTGGTTTAAAATGAAAAGGAAACATAAAAGTTTGTTATGTAGAATACAGTAAGAATTTTTTATCTATTATCAGTTTACAAAATGCAATATAGGCAGAAATGTTATGGCAATTTCTTTCAGAGTTAATACATTGCTAGTGTAATATATTAAAAAAATCATTAAATAGTCATTAGCATTGTCTCATTTACCATGCATTTAGGTGGAGAAAGTCAATTGTTATCCTAATTCTGGAATCCATGCCTGAGATGTATGGCCCTGCCTTTGTCGGAAGAGTTGGAATGAATTGGGACCATGTAGGAATTATAATTCTAGGAACTTGTGTCTTGGAAATAGAAAGATTATCAAGTGACAATAGAATCATGATTCTTGGCATAATTTCTGCTTCTGCCAAGAAACCAACACAGTTAACTAAAACCTCATTCATAAAGTATCCATAATAGAAAGGTAGAAGGAACGGTACCTCAGCCACACCTTTAAAATCACCTGTAGCTTTGGGGAGCCTGGGGGGCTCAGTTGGTTGAGACTCCAATTCCGGCTCAGTTCATGATCTCGAAATTCATGAGTTTGAGCCCCAACACTGGGCTCTCTGCTGTCAGCCATTTCAGTGCAGAGCCCGCAGCCAACCCTCTGTTCCCTTCTTTCTCTGCCCCTCCCCTGCCTGTGCTCTCTTAAAAATAAACAAACATTTATAAATCACCTGTAACTTTAGGAAGAGTATGGCCCCTTGAACCAAAGCATACAAGACCCACTTGACACCTGAGAATGCCAAGCTCTCCTTTAACCCTGGTAGCTCTGATATTTTTAAGAAAGCAAGCTATTCTTTTTTTTTTTTAATGTTTATTTATTTATTTTGAGAGAGAGAGAGCGGAGGGGTAGAGATAGAGGGAGAGAGAGAATGCCAAGCAGCTTAGAACCCTACGCAGGGCTTGATCCCATGGTTGTGTGAGATCACAATTGGAGCCAAAATCAAGTCATCTGCTTAACTGACTGGGCCACCCTTGTGCCCCACAAGCTATTCTTTTATATGATTTTCGTCACCTTAAAAAGCAAGGGTGGATAGCAACATTTAAGATGAATTGTTAGTATTGGGTTCACCAGCTGGGAAACTGTGAGAATGGATCCTTTTTCACCTAAGACCCCCACTTTCCTATCCAATACCTCCCTGCCTGTTACCTTCTCCTTATTTCATCTCTCCTGGCATGGCAGACACACTTCTGCCCATCTCCTGATTTCACTCTTCTCTCTCAGACAGACATATAAAAACAAAAGCTTTAGTGATGAAGAATAGTTTCTCGGTTTGAAGGGCTGCTTTCCGCTCATGTTTAGCTATTTTCTGGAACTTACAGGCTGCAGGCACTTAGTAAATGCAGCCAACAAAAGCTCATGTGATGATTGCCATGTGTGCTGCTCACAGAAACACAGTAGAGTCACCGGGATGAGTATGCTTTTTCAAATGTTCACCTTTAAAGTTATGTTCTTAAAACAGGAGAACTGCTATAGGAAAAATAGTGTTGCTTACCCCTCAAATCAATCCTGCCTGACAGCTGCCGATGTGATATTCCTCCAGCCCCAATTCCCTGGGCTCAAAATCTGATTGTCTGGGTGGTTCCAACTGAGAGTGTACTAGAACTAGCAGGACACCATTCTGTTCTTACTGTTTTCCACCTTTTCTATTGTTCTGGACTTTCTCTCAGCAAACACAATGCAAAAGAGAGCTACACACACACACACACACACATACACACACACACACACACACACACTCCTTGTCCCAGTCCCGAACCTCTAAATGACCCTCATAACAGTTGAGTTCTAATGAAATTGTCAAATGTGCTAGCTGATGACTGAACAGGATTCAAACAGGACTCCCCGCTGCATTTCATAAAGTCTTGTTTGGATGATTGTATCTAATTATTAACCCATAGGAAGGCCTGATAGGATCACTTAAAATTTTCAGAGATTTTGCCAGCTCTACACATGAGTCAGAGAATACACAATAAACCAATGCTGTATTATAGATGGCCTGTGTATTCAGCACTGTTCGGGCCCTCCTAGAGTGACCACGTGGTTTGTTGACCTCTGAAGGAGTGCAAAACTTAGCTTGCAGATTTGTAACTTTGAACTGGAGGAAGAAACGACGTCAGCCTGGCTGTCACGCTGCTTTTGATTCTCTGTATTTGCCCCAGAGGAGTGCCAGGCTCTCCTGAGGACCCTATGGTTTGATCTCATTTTATCTTTCAAAACTTCTCCTTCACATTAATTTTCATTTCAATAGATCCATGAGAAATTGTGGCAGCTCTAATAACATGAATGTTAAAAAAAAAATCCCATAACATCAAGGTTGCATATTTCCTACCGATTAGTGGTTTTCTCTTGATTAAACTATGCATTTTTAATACAAGTCCTTTATTTCTCAACAGTAACACATGGCAGAGTCATCCCTTGGTATAGACCAAATGCATTTATGGGTCCCTGTCCAGGCATATATGGAACTGCTTTGAACTTCAGGCCGTGTGTATGAAAGACATCCAAATGCTTAATAAATGCTTCAGTTACAACTTCTTACATGATCTCTCTGAGGGGAAAAGTAATCTTCTCACTGTTAAGCTAGTGAAGGGATATGGAGACATTGAAGGTGGGTGGTTTGTCCAAGGTCACTAAGAGACTTATCATCAGACTAGCTGAGTGGCCTAAAGATTGAAATCCCAGACTAGAGTTGTCTCCAAGTATGTTCCATTTCCAACTGGCTTAGTAACTATGTGGGGTGTCACTGTGTGCACTTTTATTTGTTAGCACCAAACATCCAAACATATTGATCATTTTATATTGGATTCTAAAGTACCTTAATCTCAGTAACTTCTTTATGTTTTATGTGATGCTCAGGGAAATATTGGCCTGATTTTTGAACAATTTATGGATAGGCAGACAGTGAATGGGACCTGAGGGCCTTCTTCCCTCTATTCTTCTGTTCTGATTTTAGAATGCTACATGTTCAGAGTAAGTGTTGCACAAAAGACGTTTTCAGAGTAATTTAGAGCAAGTTGTGATATGTACTTTCTCTATCAGCACTAATTTTTTTAGCCTAACTAGAGATCCAGGCTCTTTTACTAGTCGTGGGCTCTTTGCATGAATGAGTACAAATGTTTGGCAGGGAATCTCTACACGTGGTGAATCTGGAAGAGGGCTGGACTCAAGGGAAGACTCTTTTGTCCTGGTGTGGCCCAGGATTCCCCAAGCTTGGTATTGTAAGGTTTACTTGGAAAGGAGGTAAGTTTGAATAACATGGGAGACAACACCAATGAACTCTGAATTATTAGGATAGCCTTTAATCTGTTTCCAGGCATCCGTCCTTGGTACTCCTAGTCTACATTCTACCTCATAGTCAATGTGAGTTTCCTAAAATACAAGTCTTGTTAGGCAATTGTCCTGATTAAATGTTCTTGCAGTTGCACCCTGTGTGAGTTAGGTTAAAGCATGGTTATGCTGTGGTAGCAAATTAAGTAAAAATCTCAGTGGCTTTACAAAGCAAATGTTCAAGTCTTATTCAGTCTATGTGTCCCCTGTGGTACCGGAGTATGGGCAGGATGCTTTGCCTCACACAGTTACTCAGGGACCCAGGCTGGTGGCAGCTCAACCATCTGTATGTTGCTGGTGGTTGTAGCAAGGGTCGAAAGCACATGAAGATGACACATGGCTTTTCTTTGCTTTGAGCCAGAAGTGACATATATCACTTTCGTCACAGCCTATTGGCCAGAACTGGTGCTGCTATCCCTTTACCTCCAAGGTTTGGGAAGTGTAGTCTTTCAAGTGCTCAGGGGAGAAGAGAACAGGTATTGTTGAGTGATGATTAAGTTGACTGCATTCTTCATTGCACTTGTTTTTCATAGCTGCTCCTTGCTTCAGCTGTGACTTCCTTCTGCCTCCCCCTGCCCCTGCTGTGCTCACTTCTCATTTAAATCCAGTCATACTGAACTTCCTGCAGTTCCCACATTGTGTTGTGCTGTCTCTAACACTTTTGAATGCACACACTGTTTCCTTTGCCTAAAACACCTCGGCCAACCCTTGTGCACTCTTTATAGTTCAGTAGTTCTAGTATTGTTTCTCTGGGTGTGAAGATTTTCCTGACTACCTCTGCCCCACGGTATGGGATTTTTAGCTGTTCTCCTGATCCCATAACACCTAGTGCTTAATATCTCTGTGACATTTATGATATGGCACTCAAATGGTATGTTAATTCACCTTTTCTTCCTACTAGACTATCAAGAGGTAACTTGGGAGCAGAGACCATGCTTTAATTACCCTTGAATCCCCAGCATCCAAGACTTGGCACATAGTAGATGTTCAGCAAGTATTTGTTATGGGATTACATGAATCACAAACTTTGCATCTTTGTTAGTAGGTGAAAATGGAGGTTGGATATCAAAGCTAGGAAATTAAAAAAAAGGATCTACATAAAGTATATAATAATTGATATCTGATCTTTTTGGATGTCCATATTCACACAATTAATCAGTCTCTTTTTAAGAATAATTTTTATATTTATCTTAGATTAAAATCAGTGCTCTGAAAAGGGTTATATCATCTAGATGAAGGATTTCTTCTTTCCTTAAGAATAATCTCTTTTTTTTATATAGTTTATTGTCAGGTTGGTTTCCATATAAAACTCAGTGCTTTTCCCCACAAGTGCCCTCTTCCATGATCATCACCCTCCTTCCCCTTCCCACCCCCCTTCAACCCTCATTTCGTTTTCAGTATTCAAGAGTCTCTCCTGATTTGCCTCCCTCCCTCTCCCTAACTTTTTCCCCCTTCCCCTCCCCGTGATTCTCTGTTAGGTTTCTCCTGTTAGACCTATGAGTGCAAACATATGGTATCTGTCCTTCTCCGCCTGACTTTTTTCGCTTAGCATGACACCCTCGAGGTCCATCCATGTTGCTACCAATGGCCAGATTTCACTCTTTCTCATTACCATGTAGTATTCCATTGTATAGATGAACCACATCTTCCTAATCCATTCATCAGTTGATGGACATTTAGGCTCTTTCCATGATTTGGCTATTGTTGAAAGTGCCGCTATGAACATTGGGGTACAAGTGCCCCTATGCATCAGCATTTCTGTAACCCTTGGGTAAATCCCCAGCAGTGCTATTGCTGGGTCATAGGGGAGTTCTATTGATAGTTTTTTGAGGAACCTCCACACTGTTTTCCAGAGTGTCTCTCTCTCTCTCTTTTTTAATATTTATTTATCTTTGAGAGAGAGAGCACAAGTGGAAAAGAAGCAGAGGGAGAGGGGAACAAAGGATCTGAAGCAGGCTCCACACTGACAGCAGAGAGCCTGATGTGGGGCTTAAACTCATGAACCCACGAGATCATGACCTAAGCTGAAGTCAGAAGCCTAATCAAATGAGCCACCCAGGTGCCCAAGAATAATCTCTCTTTAAATCAGTTTACAAATTCCCCCATATTTTACACCTGTGTGTTCTATGTGCATAATTGCATATGGGAATATAAGTTACCCAAGCCCATGATCACACTGGAAGCCACGACATACCTTCACTTGCCATTTTCCTTAAAATTCTAGAGGAAAGTCCATGCTGCCGATTATACTGACCCTTTGTGTGAGATTTACGTTTTGCCTCTGTTATGGGTTGAATTGTGCCTGCCTAAAAGAGATGTTTATGTACTAACTCCTGGCACCTGTGAATATGACCTTATTTGAAAATAGGGTCTTTGCAGATGTAATCAATTTAAGATGAGCTCTTGCTGAATTAGGGTGGGCCCTTATAAGAAGAGGACCAGGCACTTGAGAAGAATGCCATATGATGATACAGGTAGAGGTCAGAGTGGTGATCCTGTGAGCCCAGGAATGCCAAGGATTGGTGGCCACTACCAGAAGGTAGCAAAAGAATGATCCTGTCTAGTGTCTGAGAGGTTAGGATGGAGCCTAGATTTCAGACTACTAGCTTCTAATGCTGTGAGGGAATAAATTTCTGTTTCTGTTGTTCCGTTTTATGGTATTTTGTTGTGGAATTCCTCAAAAGCTAATATAGCCTCTTTCTAATTTTTTTCCTATAATACACACATATTCTGTGCAAGCCCAAGCTTGCAAACTAGCATGCAAAAACAAAGCAACTTTGTGAGCCAGTAAAGGGTTGACTATATATATATATATATATATATATATATATTTTTTTTTTTTTTCCCCAAAGGGGACTTGTAAATAGGCTGGGAAAGAGATGTTTGAAAACAAGAGAAACAATCAAAAACCAGTAGTAACTCCTTAACTCAGATCTGAGACTGCTATTCTTGTGAGGATAGCTCCAGATAAACCAAGGCTGAGAAGAAGGCAAGAATCCTTCTGCTTGATTGAAGAGACTGTCAGGTGTCCAAATTCAGTCGGGTGGCTGAATTTTGCTGGATTTAGTCAATTGACACTCAAGGCTCGTGCTCACTGTTTTATACGCCTTCCTGTATTATACTGTTGGAAAGTTAAAAATATATTTTCAGGAATCCATTGCAGCCAGAGTTCTGGAAGGAAATTATGTTCTGGCCATAGCATATACTCAAGAGAAGGTGGAAGTGAGGCAGAGGTCATTATCCTGGTGCAGGCAAGCAAGGTCCTGGAGACGTGAGTGTCTGGAGACAGCTAAAGCATCTGGCTGAGAGTTTCAGAGTCTGGTCAGTAGCTTTGTGGGTGTCCAGAGAAAGTTGTGGAGTTGGTGGCAGCAATTTTTTGATTCCTGGGTGGAGCTTCGGCACTGTGTTCCTATCTTCAAAAATCCATAGTGGTATCACCCTGACACCTGATAGGCCATCTTTTGTTGGAGGTTTGTAAACATGTGATGCCCTGTATTAAATTCCAGGCTGTTAACAACACTAAGTCTGTTTCTTGAACTAAGTTTTGACTGATGGGAATTTGGATTGGTTATTTAAATCGGTTGGATTTGAAGGCAGTGATATTTCTGTTACTACAGGAAAACTGGATCCTGGTAGTTGGTGGCATACAGTGTCAAGAGTTCCTTAAATTATCACATAGATTCCCCAGGGATAAAAGGTTTATGGAATGCAGGCTTTAGGGGACTGAGGGCTTTTCTGAGAGACTATTCTAATAGGAATGAAGACTGCAAAGACAGTGGGGTAGTATGGCTGTGGTATGAACCTTCTGTGTCTCCTCTAGAAAAATTTCTTCTCCCTTTTAGTTATAGACTGATCTAACTGCAATCTGATCTTATGAGTTACTAAGTTATAACATAAATTGAATTCACAGCCTCACCAGGGTTTGCTTTTTTCTGGGGGTGTGTGTGTGTGTTAATGTTCAGACATTGATTGGGAAAGACTAGGACCCTAAGAATTAAAATGGGGACATTTAAGTGGACTAAAATGAATCTGAATAGCTTGAGGAACCAAACTCCTCTGAGACTCCCTTACTGTCAGAGGGAACCCCTCCTTCCTGTCTATGGGGCTGGTCCCGGATTGACTGGACAACTTGTAATGACCTCTCTTGAGGCAATTACTTTGAAAGGACATGTTGAGTCTCCTCATGCTGTATTCCTACCATTTTTCAATACCTTGACATAAGTCAGTCCCAGCATATCCCAGGAGCACATACAAAGTCTAATCCAGTAGAAAAAACTTAAGCATAAAAAGACTTGCTAAATATCAGCAGAAATCTGGAAAACATGCAAGAATGGTTTCTAAGTGTGCTAGCCCAGAAAGGAGGGCATATATCTTTATATTGGGCTACATTTAAGGATATGGGTAGACTTACACAAGATTATTATTATTATTATTATTTTGAGAGAGAGCACATGTGTGCATGAGTTGGGGAGGGGTAAAAGGAGAGGGAGAATCTTAAACCTGCTCCACACTCAGTGCAAAGCCTGAATTGGGAGTTGATCTCACGACTATGAGACTATGACCTGAGCTGATATGAAGAGTCAGACACTTAACTGACTGAGCTACCCAGACGCCCCAAGAGATTTTGAATCACTCAAAGATGGGAATTGTCCTAACAATTTGAAATGGTCATCATCTGCTACTTCAGCATTCAGGTGTAGAGGATCAATAGCTCCTCCCTTGGTGTGATTGAGGGGTTGGGATCCAAGCCTCAGAATTCCAGCACTGTGATGGGTGGGCTAATGGTCTTCAGTGGCAGCTTAGTATTTTACCTGAAGTGATAGCCTTCTATGTTCAACCGTAGATAATTCCTGTGGAACTTTATAGGAAGCCATCTTATTGCAGGAAATTAGCCTTGGACAAATTAACCCTTATCTTTTACTTGGTTGATTGACTAAAATCTGAACTCCATGCTGGTCAACACCAAATAAAGTTGACTTGGCAAATCTTGTGTGGAAGAAAGAATACAAAGACTTAGGGTGATGAGAATATTAAAATATATTTTATCATATGTTATTCATCTCTTCCTCCTGTGTCTTCTGAAAAGGTTCAGAAAAAATTACATTCACAGAAGCATTAAGAAATATATTGGTAAAGGGAGAGATAGCATTCTTAAAAAGTGCATTAGTGGATGTAGTAGTCTGCTAGAGTTGTCACAACAAAATATCTCAAACTCGGTGGCTTATACAACAATTTTTTCCCCTCACATTTTGGTCTAAGACCAAGGCATCAGTTGGTTTAGTTTCTCCTGAAGCCTCTTTCCTTGGCTTGCAGATGAATGCCTTCTTGCCATGTCTTCACATAACCTTTTCTTTGTGCATGTGTGTGATACTGGGATTTATAAGAAATACAGATTTGGTCTCCATTAATATTTCTGGCACAAAGCTCCTAAAATCCTTGGAGTTTTCTAAGTAAGAAGAGCAATAAAGTTATCTTAATATTGATCACAAACCTCTTTCAACCACAACTGAATTTATGTTAGTGAGGTGATTTTGGAAAACACCTGAGGATGGGGGCTGGTTGCCAAGGGGAACCAACCTTGTGGTTGGAGGGTTGGCACTTTCAGTCCCACATCCCAGACTTGTGGGGTGTGGAGAAGAATTGGAGCTTGAATCAGTGGCCAGTGGCTAATGAATTAATGAATTATGCATATGTCATGACATCTCCATAAAAACTCAGAAGGATGGGGTTTGGAGAGCTTCCAGGTTGGGGTACATATGGAGACTTGGGAGAGTGGAATGCTCAGAGCATGTGCCTCATCCCACATACCTTGCTCTATGCATCTTTTCTATCTGGTTGTTCCTGAATTATACCTTTTTATAGTAAACTGACAATCCCGTAAGGAATATGTTTCTCTGAGTTCCATGAGCAGAAGGTAGCAAATTAATTGAACCTAAGCAGAGGGTCATTGGAACCTCTTATCTATAGCAGGTCATTCAGAAGCACAGGTGACATCCTGGACTTGCAATTGGCATCTAAAGTGTATGTGTGCATGCGTGTGTAGTCTTACAGGACTGAGCTCTGAACCTATGGAATATGAGGCTATCTCTGGGTACATAGTGTCAGAATTGAGTTGGATTGTAGGATACCCAGCTGTGTTAGAGAACTGCTGAGTGATGTGGGACAAAAGCCCACACACTGGAATTGGGTGCAGAATTGTTAATTTGCATCCCTATTATCTCCTCTCTGTGTCCAAATTTCCTCTTCTTATAAGGACACTAGTCAAATTTGAATAGGGCCTATCCCAGTGGCTCCATTTTAAATCATTTCTTACAGGCCCTATCTCCGAATACAGTCACATTCTGAGGTTCTGGGTGTTAGGGTTTCAACACTAGAATTTGGGAGAGGGGACACAATTCAGCCAATTCAGTAGGGAATACAGTAAGGATAAAATTATTAGAGTAATTTGACCACTGGGACTTTTGTGGGGAAAAACTGATGATGGTTTCCACATTGAATCAAATGGGCAGGCTTTTAAGTTCTTTTTGACCCTATTACTAAAAAAAATAAAACAAAACCTTAAGATCTGGTAAATGGAAACTGACTTGAGTTGATGCATCAAGGCCCCTTATCCAAATCTCTGTTTGAGGGCATTCTCACAACCACAGCTACTCGACGCGCTGTTAAAATACCTGCCACGCTTGTGCAAGTGTGTTCACTAGCTCTTTTTCCTAGCCCTCCTCAGGTGTTTGCCATTTGACACTTGAACACTGAAAAAAAGAAAAAAAAATCCACCTAGTTCCTTTAAGGGTTTTGATCAGTGACTTTCAAATAATGATCATCCCTGGAGATCTAGAAAACACTGTGGGCCTCAAGTCGGAGTGGATCTTATTGAGGATCAGGCGATGAATGAATTCAGGACTATTTTGGTATTAAGAGCCAAGTAAAGACTATTCAAACTGCTCTTCCTTTTCAAAGTAGTAAATCAAAATCAGTGCTGTATCTCTGGGGGAGAGAATTGCAGAGATTAGTGCTACCACCAAAGTGGGGGTGGATAGATGTTGGCCTCAGAGGAAAAAAAAGCAGATTATTTTAACCAAGTAGTAATTCCAGTTAGTTTATTTGCTAGAATCAACATAGTCCCTGATATGTGTATGGTATTATTCTGGTGAGTTCTTTTTTTCTTTATCCCCAAACAGAGAGCGTCGGAAGCGTTTGCTTTTAACCTGATAAGAACAGGAGTACACATCTTACTTTGGGGCTAGGTGGTCTCTCTGACTCTCTGTCACAATCTACTCCACAGGACGTAGGATGATTTTGTCACTCCATAGCCTATTGGTCCACCATATGGGTGACATCGAGCTGATAGAAACAGATGAGTAGGAAATAGCAGGTATTCCATGTTTCTTGAACAATCAAAGATGATGGACCATTAAAAAAAATTCCAATCTATTCAGACCAAAGATTTTGTAAAATACCGTAAAAATAAATTACTACTAAATTACTACTAAAAAATTAACAGGTATGGCAATAAAAATACCATTTTAAAATTTGATTCTGGCAAATGACTATAAACATTTTTAAATAAATATTTCTAAGTATTTTCAATGTCTATACTCATTGAGGATCAGTAGCAGTTTACTATCCAGACCACACTTTGATTAGTATTGACCTGCATGCCTTTATAAAACTTATATTTAGCAGAGGATGGGATGTAAACTCCACATAAATTTAGGGATCTGCCACTTCAGTGAAGTTTTTGGGAATCCAGTGATCTGGGAAATGTCAAGATATCCCCATTCAAAGTAAAAGACAAGTTGATGTACCTTGTAAATGCTAACCTACACACATATGTGCATATGCATGCACTTATGACCATAAATCTTGATAGGCTTTATAGATATTTGGAGGCAACACATACATACTTTGGTCCTCTGCTATCATCCAATAATCCCATTAGGTTTCTGGTTTTAAATGTGGTCCAAAGTAAGAAACAGTTCTTCAGCAGTTCTAGGCTATCATGCAATCAGCTCTCCCACAGAATGTCTTTTACTTGACCTTGTAATTTGCCAGTCCAAGGGTCCAGAATGGCAGAAGGGGATTCTGTGTAGAGATTCTATTGCAGTCCCCTAGAATTTTGAAGCAAATCATGGCCTCTGTCTCAGTCAGGGTTTTCAAAAGAAATGGAACTAGTAGGATGGATCGGTAGGTGTACAGGTAGATTGGTGTAAGTGATTGTTGTGGCTGCCTAGTGTGAAGTTTGTAAGGCAGGCCGGCAGCCTGCAGACTACTCCCAGACAGTAGCTAAAGTTGCTACCCTGAAGCACATAATACATCATTCCTGTCCTGTTCTCCTTCTGTTTTCCTCTGGGTAGGGGTTCAACTGATAGCTGTCCAGCTAACTCAGAAAAGCCAGGGTTTTGGTGGAGAACTGTTTATAGCCTTTCCTAAGAGAAACTTGAGCCCTGGTGGTATTTTACCTCATTCTGTCCACACCGTATTATTCCACCTATTCATGTGGCCTCTGGTCCTCCTTTGTTCTCACATTTAATCTTATGGTTTGCTGTATCTCCTTAGAGATTAAAGTGTTTTAAAATATTATTTATTTTTAATTTTAATGTTTGAAATATGTTTGTTTTTGAATGAACTTACCCCTATAACTCTCATTGTAAATGCAAAAGTAGTGAAAGCAATTTTTAAAAATCCTTTTGATCTCCTGCATGGAGAATGCCTCTAAATTGTTTTGAACCTTTGGCAAGGTGTATGTTAGGCTGTTCTGTTAGAGTGCTAAATGTTTACCTGTCCTGGCATATGCTCTTTTTCCGTGAAGTGTGGTGATTGTGTTTCTGGAATGGGTAATGGATCAGATTCATGGCTTTTGAGCTCATGCGGGAGAATGGCACAGTTCATAGGTCTGTGGAAAAACAGAAGATTCTGAAGCTTCAATTGTCTATATGACAGTCTGCATGACGCCAGAATTCAGTTATGAAAGGTTTCTGGCATTTCCGTTTTGCAGTCATACTACTGGCTTGGCATTTGAAATACAGATTATAAGATCTTCATGGTTAAGAAAAACAAACAAACAAAAAAAACCCAAACAGTATACCCACTTCTCCCAAAAAAACCCACCAAAACTCCACAAGCAAACCTGTGCACCATCTCAATCTGTTTTTTGGCACATATATCCTGATTTATATATATTGTTTTAATGGAGCTGTAGTTCTCACTGATCTTTAATTTACTCCTTTTTTGTTGTTGTTGTTGATTTATTTATTTTGAGATAGAGAGCACGAGTAGTGGAGGGGCAGAGAGAGAGAGAGGACAAGAGAGAGTCTCTAGCAGGCTCCACACTGTCACTGCAAAGCTTCATGTGGGGCTTGAACTTGTGAACTATGAGATCATGACCTGAGCTGAAGTCCAATGTTTAACCAGCTGAGCCACCCAGGTGCCCCTTCAATTTACTCTCTTAACGCAAACTGGTTTAAGTAAAATTTTGTCAGAATGAATTCTTTTCTGATTCTTTCTTAGTATGACATTGGACAAAATAAAACCACAAGGATAAAAGAGTCTGTTTTATACAGGCCAATTATTTATTTTTGAATTTGGGGGCACTTATTATCACTCTTCTAAGTGTTATCCTTTGAATTTATAGACAAGGTTATTTGAGAAATTGAAATGTAGAAAGAGAATAGGATTAGGCACTCTAAATTTTTTTCTTTAACATGGAGGTCTACTCTTATTTGAACTATGATCCAATGGAGAGGTAGATCTTGAAGTCGGCATAGACTCAGAGCTATTCTCATATTTTATGTGTGGGGAAAACATATTCTTCGATAGAAACATCATTTGTATCAGTTAGGAGCCTAGGGAGAACCACTTAATGAATGTAAATGATGTCCTTCAGCTTTACAGTGGTAAAAAACAAGTTCTATCTTTATTGGATGGGCAGGCAAAATGGCAGCCAAGAACTGGTATAGAGGATAAAAGAAATTTACTGTTCAAATGAAATAGCTTGGGGCAAACACTTTGATGTAGAATAGGCAGAGCATTGAATTAAATTTGGGTAAGCTGGAGTAGGTAAACAAGAGGCTAGGACAGGACAAGATCAATTGATGAATTAATATAGAGGTAGAGTAGTTAAATGAAATTATTAAAATAAATTTTCTCTCTTTGTAAAATAAGAGTAGCTAATTCCTGTAGTATTTCATATCTAGGTTATTGCAGTGGTCTTTGCCTTAACATTTCTCAGAGGTGTGTCTAATATTAAACCCTTGTGTCTTCTTGAAAGCCAGAAGATAAGTATCAAGTTATCTAACTGCTGCTCAAAGGCTTGCCTCCATTTCTGCATGGGGGTGAGTGCTGATGGAAGGAAAATGATAGAATTTGTCTTTCTTCCTGCTTTAACTTGCATACTTTTTAATACATTTTAGGAGGCTCAATGCTAAGGTTTGACAAATTGTTTTTCAACTGTCTCTTGTAATTTTCATGTAGTTGATCTAGTACCTAACTTAGAACAAGGGAGTGTGTTCAGGAAGATTGAGGAAGAGCAGTAATTGCTGATTGACCTGTGAGCCGGACCTGGGTAATCAAAGGCTCTCCCTCTCCTCTGTTCTTGGAACATTGGTTCTGCATGCTTCTCCCACTCTCAGAATCTGCTTCAAGGACATCTCCTTGAGATAGTGATGTTGTATTGAGAACACCTGTGTGGTATATGTGGTTGAATTCTGTTAAGTGAGGCCTCTTTAAGAACTTTTAAGACTTGACAGGGGCAGAGGTACAGGGATCCACTCATCTTGCTGCTGCCCAAGACAAGTCTTATCCATAAGTTCCCTTTGCTTGTTAAAACTGTCACCTACCAACCTGGAGTGGCCTGCCTCTTTCTTAGGTCCTCCCCTGCCCTCTAAGTAGAGAAGTGATTTTTCAGATTATACCCAGGAAGCTCAGGAAGAAGTTAAAAAAACAATTGGTCAGCCAGCCAGGAAACCATAGAAATGGGCCTTGGGAATGAGATATCCAAATGGGGAAATTTGAAGATGGTCGGCAACCTCTATGTGGGGAGGGGTGGTCCTTGTGTTAGGTGCTTGTGAACACCTGTGAGTTCTGGAACGCCCGGAAAATGCAGCCAGTCTAAAGTGCATATTGGAGGAAATGTGCACAGCACACTCTGGCAAAGAAAGGAAACAAATGTCTGCTGCAGTGGGCTGGCCTCTACAGTGGGCATTCTGCTGGCCACCAATGCTCAACTAGGGGCTGAAGCTTGGGTCAGGAAATCAGGAGAGCAGAGATTAAAGAAGGGTGTGGGAGCGTCCACTACTCTGCTAGCTTTGGGGCTGGCAGACTAGGTAGAAGAGCAGGATAGTGAGTCAGAGGCCATACCATGCTGTTTTGCAAAGTATAGAAGGGCAGATAATGCCTCAGGTTAAGATCTAGGCACTTGCAACAAAGCCTGATTAGGATGCTATTGGGTATGGATTCTCTGAGAAAGTGATGAAAATAAAGAGGAAGATGTGGTGGTAAATGATGAGGAAGCAGACAAAATGCCCCATCTTCTGACCCCTAATGCAATAGAAAATTTTAAACAGCAATTAGGTCAAAACTCCTAGGAGAAAACTTGCATTCTCTCTCTGTGACTTGAAGTTGTAAACCTTAGGTCTTTGAAATGTAAACATCCCAGGAGAGAACCAAAACATTGCCCACAGAGATAAAGGAAAAAATAAATAAATAAAAGGAAAAGGCTTTTCAAAATACAGACTACAGCAGAAGTTCCCTAGTTGATTGCACTACAGAGACTCTCATCAAATCTTTAACCAGGGTCATTTTTAAGTCCATTGTCATTTGCAGAGGGTTATTGTTTTAGTCTGATGCTTTGACAAAAAAGTGTTCCTCCAAAAGTGTTTCATCTTCAAGAATTCATGGAAAAGACTTTGAGACATTTCTGATGACTAAGATCAATTTGCCTTCTTGTGGAAGGGACAGTAATAAACCTTTCAAGTGCTCCCCCAAGCCTACCCACATAGCCCCACCATCTGTCTGGGGTGATAGCTGGGGACCTGTCTCTGTCCTCCTTCCCCACACCAGTAAAATGGGTCCATTACATTGATGACATAATGTTAACATGTCAAGATTTTCTCCTGCTGCAGGACACCCTGCAGTCTTTGCTGGAATATCTGCAAGGGAAAAGATGAGCAATGAACCCGCAGAAAATTCAAGGTCCAGACACCACAGTAAGGTTTTGGGTGTTGTCTTAAAATGTAATTGATAAGATGCAAGTCTATCCAACTCCTAAGTACGTGAAAGAGGCACAAGCCTTTGTAGAAATTTGGGGGTTTTGAAAGACTTTTATTCCCCACCTGGCACAGTCAGTCTGGCTTTTATGCCACCTGGTAAAGAAAGGACACATGTGGGACTGAGGATCAAGCAGCAAGCCATCTTTGGGAAAGCAAACTACTAGCAAAACAGATGAAAGCTCTGGGCATCTCCCAAGCAGGGCTACCATTTCAGTTAGATGTTGTCTGTGACTGTGAAGGTATGGATCAGTCACCATAACAGAGACAGGGGAGAATGTCCTTGGGGGTTTGGTCCGAGGTCTAGAAGGTAGCAGATACCCTACACACCCTCATAAAGTAATAGCTCCTTGCAGTGTACACAGCCCTCCTCCAGGTAGAACCTCTCATACAGCAGCTGGTGGGCTGAGCTCTGAGCGGTCTGACAGGTGGTCACTCATGAGCTGTGGCTATTAACCCTTTGCACTGCCAGTGGGCTGTTCTAAAGAGATTAACCCTATGGTTCAGACAATGGGAAGCTGTGGGGTGTATGATTATAGATAAGCCCTGTGGGGTCAAAATGTGTATGGAAAGACATTTGGGTTCATCTGCAAGAGCCTGGGGTGCCTCATTGTTTTTCATGTTCTGGCTTATAAGGTATTGCCAACTCTTTGTCAATCAGGAAGCTGATGCCCTAGTTGGGGCTCAAGCCTTAGCTACTGACCCTTCAGCAGATACAGTAGATTGAGTGCATACAAAGAGTGGCCATTGCAGTGCCTGAGTAGGACGGCATATTGCCAAGGGTGCTGGATTGGCCTTGATGCTCAGTGACTTAATTATAAAGTAAAGGCATGTGGAATGATTCTTAAATAACAGCCAGGGTAACTGCCAAAAGACTCTGGAGCCATCCATCAGAGTTCTCAACTGGTGATGGGTTGGCAGGTTGTTTATATTGGTCCCTTCCCACTTGGTTTGTGTCGACATTGGATCTGGCCTATGCTTTCCCCTGCCTTCGTGCAAACCAGGTTGCCACCATTAGGGAATTAGAGAAAAACTGAGTACCATGTATGGCTACCCTCATCCAATAAATAGTGGCCAGGGGTCACATTTTAAAGTTCATGATATACAACACTGGGACATAGAACATGACATGAGATGGAAGTTCCTTCTCCCCTATAACCGACACGTGGCAAGGTTGGTAGAAAGGAAAAATGGAATATTAAACTGTTAGCAGGTAAAAGCTGTGGCTGGGTGGACTAAAGTACTGTCCAAGGCTTTAATACATTTAAATGTTCAACCACCAGGGTGTACTGCCCCATATACAAGCCTGGGGACCCGTGCAGTGGCACCCAACACCAGGGACGTATGGAAGTTGGGGAGAGCCACTGCCTTGACTTTCACCGTGGATCAATGTGCTTTGCTGCTGAGCACAGGTCCCGTCACACCCAGGAAAGGAACTTTCTACTGGAATTTACAATGGGACTGAGAGAAAAGGAATCAGTGCATATTTCTAGAGTTGCAGTGCCAACAAGGGTCCATGTGGCAATAGAAATAAAAACAGTGCAAAAATTAATGAGGATAGAAATATATTAGGGATCCAAGTTGGTGTATCTTTTGCTTTTTGTATTTTCAGATATTATGTTTTCATGTTTTTTCCTTGGGAAATTTCAAGTCATTTGACTAATCTAGATTTGTTCTTTGTGAAAATATTAGCCCTTTTAAGTGGACTTTGCTTTATTTTTCTACTTGGATTAATTCTTGATGATTTGTGGCAGATTGTTTCTTCTGTCTGTAGTTAACTTTATTTCTGATGATTTGTTGTTCTCACTTTCACACACAGAATGAGCTGAGAATAAGAGGCCAGCTGAATGGTTTTCAGGTGAGGGCTCAGATATGCTTAACATTGGTTAATGTTAGTTAATTTGTTAGTATTTTGTAGGCTATATCTATTTTGAGTTTTCATGATTTGTTTTGGGAAACATTCTTATCCATATCTGAATAAAGTCTTAACATGCTGTTTTAATAAAATAATATTTTTATTATAAAATAATATATGCTTCATATAGAGACTACTACAGAAAATGCAAAGGAGAAAATAAAATCAGCCATCATTTCATCACACAGAGATAATATCATTTTGGTGCATTTTTTTCTAGTCATTTTTATATGCATGCTTAACAAAAGTATTCAGAGTGTGTGACCTGATTCATTTCTGTTCTATTTTGTGAGCCACAGACCTAGAATATTATTAAATGTGATAATTATAGGCATCCTTGTTTGCCTTCCTAGTTCAATGGAACATCTTTCCCAAAGTGCTTAGTAGAATATTAATAGGTAATGTTTATGACAAGTGTTTTGTGGTCAGGTAAGTTAGAGAAACACAAAGTGAAACACATTAATTTTTCTTTTTTGCAAGAATTCCCAGGACCTTAAGTATGCCATGTCTTGTGACATGCAGGAGGAGAGTTTACAGCTTTCAAGTTTTCCAGACTTATGTGAGTGCAGATTCCTTAATATTTTCCCAGAAAGTCTTTTATGAAATATCCTCTGGGAAATATTTCTCTTAAGTTTCACTTTTAAGTATGATGTTGTTCTTGGCTTTAGATAGATAATATATTCTAATAAGGCTAACAAGAATACTATTTTTGTTTGTGAAGTTGCTTTAAATTTTTAAAATAAGGAATGAATGTTGAATTGCATTAAGTGTACTTTTGGACATCTGCAATGACTATATAGAAGATTTTTCTACTTTGATCTATATATTAATGGATTCCTGAATATAAATCTAATTTTATTTTACTAGCTTATGCTTTCAGTGTCTGTGTATATAAACCAAAGATCATGATGATATCTCTCTCAAAAAATGTTAAAATGAAGTAAGTAGATGCATCTAATGTAATTAGCACCATTTCTGGAAAATAGCTGTTATGATGAAATAGCTTTGGCTATAACTCATAAGTTTTGATAAGTAGTTCACTTAGTTTAATTTTTTTCTACATGATGTGTAATTGTTTTAATTTGCTCTTCAAGCCAGTAGCTATGTAGATTATGTTTTACATTTTCATTTAGGTTAGTTAAAATAAATTATTAATTTATTGCTCTGTGGCCCTTTGACCAGTGACTGTGGTTTGAATAGTATTTGCTTTAGGAATTTGAGATTTTTCTATTATGGAGTGATATATTATCATTAAAAAAATCTTTGTTCCAAATTCATTTGCAAAGATAGTTTATTTTGTAGGCTATAGTTTCTCTTATGGTTATGCATTTAAAATTATTAGCTGAATTATTCTAATTTTCAATAAGAAATGATACTTAAGAGCTTACTGGATTTTACCATATTAATAAAAGAAAGGATAAGAATCATATGATCCTGTCAATAGATGCAGAAAAAGAATTTGACAAAGTACAGCATCTTTTCTTGATAAAAACCCTCAAGAAATTAGGGATAGAAAGCATATTCCTCAACATCTTAAAGTCCATCTATGAAAGACCCACAGCTAATATCATCCTCAATGGGAAAAACTGAGAGCTTTCCCCATTAGGTCAGGAACAAGTCAGGGATGTTAATACCACTGTTGTTCAACATAGTACTGGAAGTCCTAGCCTCAGCAATGAGATGACAAAAATAAATGAAAGACATACAAATTGGCAAAGAGGAAGTCAACGACTCAGGCAACAACAGATGTTGGTGAGGATGTGAAGAAAGGGGAACTCTTTTTCACTGCTGGTGGGAATGCAAACTGGTTTAGCACTCTGGAAGACAGTATAGAGGTTCCTCAAAAAATTAAAAATAGAAGTATCTATGGGCCAGCAATTGCTCTACTAGGTATTTATCCAAAGGATACAAAAATGCTGATTTGAAGGGGCACATGTACTCCAGTGTTTATAGCAGTGCTATCAATAGCCAGATTATGGAAAGAGCCCAAAAGTATGATGAATGGATAAAGAATATGTAGTACACACACACACAAACACACACACACACACACACACTGGAATACTACTTGGTTATCAAAAAGAATGAGATATTGCCATTTGCAACAACATGGATGGAACAAGAGTTCATTATGCTAAGTGAAATACATTAGCCAGAGAAAGACAAATACACATGAGTGTAACTAAAAAAAAAACAAACAAACCTCCAAATAAATGAATGTAGAGGAAAGGAAGAAAAAATAAGATAAAAAGAGAGAGGAAGGCAAACCATAAGAGACTCTTAAATACAGAGAACAAACTGAGGGTTGCTGGAGGAGAGCTGGGGGGAGGATTGGCCAAATGGGTGATGGACATTAAAGAGAGCACTTGTTGGGATGAGCACTGGGTGTCACATGTAACTGATGAATCACTGGGTTCTACTCTAGAAACCAATACAACATAGTATGTTAATGGAGTTAAATTTAAACAAATTAAAAAAAAGTTTATTGGGTTTTGCTTAAAAATTGATTTTTGGAGTACCTGGGTGGCTCAGTAGGTTAAGCGTCTGATTCTTGATTTTGACTCAGGTCATGATCTCATGGTTTGTGGCTTCAAGCCCCATGTCAGGCTCCGAGCTGACAGTAAGGAGTCTACTTGGGATTCTCTCTCTGCCCCCCCCTGCTCACTCTGTCTGTCTCTCAAAATAAATAAATAAAGTTTAAAACCTTTAAAAATAATAAAAAAGATTTTTGTCTGAAATTTCTACCATTTTCACTTTTTTTGTACTTGTCTAGTTGTCATCTTTTCTTTTTTGACTGTTTAATCGGTCAAAAGTTAAGTTCTCCCACTGCAGTTTCATTTCTGTCAGTCTTTTAACAGTTTGAATTTTATTTATATTTGACAGTATGTGATTTATTGTTGTGTCTTGGTTGTGGATTATATCTTTTTATCAATACAAAATAACATTCAGCTTTATATTTAATTACCATTTACTTCATCTGATAATTGGTGCTAACTTTTTTGAAGTTACTTTGTTGACTGCTAACTCAGTATAAACACTTACTCAAATGCCACGTTGTTCACCTGAAGATGAGTGTATCACTTACTGCAGTAAGAAAGGAAACCACAAATGGGTGGATATTTAAAGAGTTTTACAGTTTGATTTAAGGTGGGTCTCCCATGCAGGGATTCAGTCGAATTGTGCCATTTTTGATATTATAATTTAGGATTGGTGGGCACAGCAAGATGAAGATTTTTTTTTTGAGATTATATTAAATTTATCAATGGTTTTTCATAGAATTGACACTTTTACCATATTAATGCTTCCAATCCCTGAACATAAGATACCTTTCCATATATGTCTTCAATTTCTTTCTTTTTTTTTTTTTTT
>CM053567.1:139827184-139845144 GCA_028646485.1 Cryptoprocta ferox
TCAGGTCACATAAATATTTTGTCTAAAATTACATCCGTTTTCCCTAGAAGTCAAACTATGAAGCACTTTATAGTCCATAAACTGAGCAGGTGGAGAGGCTTGTGGTGTTCCTCTAGAGTGCAGTTGGATGGTGCTTGGTGTAAAGGCTCTGTTCTCCACCAGATAGAGCTGCTTACCTCCACTTTACTGGAGTGGATCTTTGTGGGCACGTGTATGCATGTATGTGTATGTGCAAGAGGGGTCCATATGGTCACCCAGCTACCCAGTCTCTATTATCGGAACTCTGTGCTCTTGGCGACCAGCAATCAAGCACCCCTCCTTTGTCTCTGGCTTCTGTACACTACCTGCTTCTACACTGTGTGTCACCAAGCTGTCAGCCTACCAGGCAGCACCTCCCTCTGAGTTTTATCTTAGATGGGGCTCTATTTCCAAACCCCTTACTTCTGAGGGCAGTGTGGCTTTGACCACTCAGATCCTCTAGAGGAGGATCTCCCTGAGACATGGCTGGATGCTGTCCTGCCCCCAGGAATGTTCACAAGACCGCACTGCTGCAGATGCCCAGAGACTCTGGCCAGGTGCCAGCCCACCCCAGAAAAAGTTTGCATGATCATCTAGCAGCAGTGTTTCAGAGATTATGGAAAATCACAACACACAGTAAGCACCAGGCTTCCCCCTTAATGTCCTAACACCAGCAATTGTGGCTGTTCTCTGGGGTCCACTGGGACCTTTGCCTGTGGGAAGGCCACACAGACTCAACAAAATGGCCTCCCAGCAGGGGAACCACCTTTCCTCATGTGGCCCAAGGACCCCTTGGACCTCACTGTCTGCTCCAAGGGATTTTCCCTTCCCACCAGAGCACCACCAGGTACTGAGCTGTGAAGTTTCAGACTCTGTGCTCCCCCTGTATATAGAGTTTTAATGGAATTTAAACACTTTCCTTTCTCCTTTCTCCTTTTCTTGTTCAGTCCCTTTTGAGTGTTTCCACTCTTTCTCTTTCTTTCCAGCTGCTTTCAGGGTGAGTGCTTTTCCTGTACTCTCTCCCTCTCTCTGTCCTCTCTCCACAATCAAAAACAGCTCCCTGCCTTTGTGGCTTCTCTCTCCCCCAGTTTGTCTCTCTGCACCATGTACCTGCCAAGTTCTGTGGTTCAGGTCGTTCAGATTGTTGTGTTAATCCTCAAATCAGTTTACTAGGCAAGATGGTTTGGTTTGACCAAGCTGCATTTCAGGGACGAGAGAGGCAGGAAAAACAAACAAACAAACCGTCCATGCTGCTCCACCTTCTTGGCCCTTCTTCTAATGTTTTTCATTATATATATATATATATATATATATATATATAATTTTTCCCCCAAAGAACCAGCTCAGTTTGATTGAACTTTTATATTGGCTTTTTAGTCTTAATTTCATTTCTGCTCTGATCTTTATTTCTTCTCCTAACTTTGGGCTTCATTTGTTCTTCTTTTTCTAGTTCTTTTTGGTGTAAAGTTAGATTGTTTATTTGAAAATGTTCTTGTTTTTTGAGGTACACCTCTGTTGCTATAATATTCCCTCTTAGAACTGCTTTTGCTGTACCCCATAGATTTTGGTATGTTGTATTTTCATTTCTATTTTTCTCAAGGCATATTTTGATTTCTCATTTGACTTCTTCATTGACCAATTAGTTGTTCAGTACATTTTGTTTAATCTCCACATATTCGTAGCTTTTCATTTCTTCTTGTAATTTCTAGTTCTACATTATTGTAGTTGGAAAGGATGCTTGATATAATTTCAATATTATTGAATTTAGTAAGGCTCATTTTTCAGCCTAAAATGTGATCTATCCTAGACAGTGTTGTATGTACACTTGAGAAGAATGTGTATTCTGCTGCTTTTGGATAAAATGTTCTGTGTCTATCTACTAAGTCCATCTTCTAATGTGCTGTTTAAGGCAAATATTTTCTTATTGATTTTCTGTTTGGATCATCTATCTGTTGATGTAAATAAGTTATTAATGTCTCCTACTATTATTACTGTCAATTAAGTCTGTTAATATTTATTTTATATTTTTAGGTGTTGCTATGCTGGGTGTATAAATATTTACAAATGTTATATCTTCTTGTCTAACCCGTTTATTAGTAATTAATGCCCATCTTTGTCTTTTATTACTGTCATTGTTTTAAAGTCTATTTTGTCTAAGTAAAGTTACTCCAGCTTTCTTTTGGTTTCCGTTTGCCTGAAATATCTTTTTCCTTCCCTTCACTTTTAGTCTGTGTGTGTCCTTCCATCTTAAGTGAATCTCTTGTAGGCAGATATAGATGGATTCTGTTTATTTAATCTATTCAGTCACTCTGTCTTCTGACTGGATCATTTAAAGTAATTATTGATAAGTTTGTACTTATTACTATTTTGTTAATTGTTTTCTGTTGATCCTCTTTGTTCCTTTCTTTTTCTCTTGCTTTCTTTGCTATGGTTTGATGACTTTCTATAGTGTTCTATTTAGATTCTTCTTGCACTATCTTTTGTGTATCCACTATAGGTTTTTGCTTTGTAGTTACCATGAGGCTCACAGATAAAAGCCTATATATAAGAGTCTATTTTCAGTTGATAATCTAAATTTGAAAACATTTTAAGACTCTGAGTTTTTACTCCCCCATCCCTGCAATGTTTTATGTTTATGATGTCACATTTTATTTATTTTTTAAGCTACATTAATAAAATAAAGAGTAAGAACCATATGATACTTTTAATAGATGCAGAAAAAGCATTTGACAAAGTACAACTTTCATTCATGATAAAAACTCTTACTAAAGTAGGTTTAAGGGAACATACCTCAACATAATAAAGGCCATATGCAAAAAACCCAGAGCTAATATCATCCTCAGTGGGGAATAGCTGAGAGCTTTTCTTCTATCTATGGTCAGGAACAAGACAAGGATGTCCACTCTCACCACTGTTATTTAACATAGTACTAGAAGTTCTAGCCACAAGAGTCAGACAATAAAAAGAAATAAAAGTCATCCAAATTTGTAAGAACAAAGTCAAACTTTCCCTATTTGCAGATGACATTATACTCTACATAGAAAAACCTGAAAGACTCCAACAAAAAATTCCTAGAATGGATACACAAATTCAGTAAAGTACAGGATCTGTTGCATTTCTGTACACCAATAACAAACCAGCAGAAAGAGAAATCAAGGTATTGATCCCATTTATAACTGCACCAGATCCTATAAGATACCTAGGAGTAAAGCTAACCAAAGAGGTAAAAGATCTGTACTGTGAGGTCATATTTTAAATCTTTTTATTTTGTTTATCCATTAACTAATTATGGTTAACCACCATATTTTATTTTTACTGCTTTTGTCTTTTAACCTTCATACTAATTTTATATGTGATTAGTCCACTGCTTTTACTATATATATATATATACACACACACATACATATATATACCTTTATCAGTGAGTTTTTACTTCCATATGTTTTCTTATTACTAATTATGGCCCCTCTTCATCTTAAAGAAATCTCTTTAACATTTCTTGTAAGGCTAGTTTAGTGGTGACAAATCCCTTTAGCTTTTGCTTTTCTGTAAAACTCTTTATCTCTCTTTAAATTCTGAATAATAACCTTGGTTGTGTATTCATGGTTCAATTTTTTTCCTTTTAGTACTTTGAATATACTATGCCACTCACTTCTGGCCTGTAAAGTTTATGCTGAGAAATATGCTGATAGTCTTATGAGGGGGTTCTCTTGTCTGTAACAAGTCGTTTTTCTATTGCTGCTTTTAAGATTCTCTCTTTTATCTTTAACTATAAAGATAACTTTAAAGCCTGGGTGGCTCAGTCAGTTAAGCATCCTACTCTTGACTTTGGCTCAGGTCATGATCCCAGGATTGTGGGATGGAGCCTGTCATTGGGCTCTGATAGCACAGAATCTGCTTGAGATTCTCTATGTCCCTCTCTCTCTGCCCCTCCCCTGCTCTCTCTCTCCCTTTCTCAAAATAAATAAATAAATAAATATTAAAAAAACAAATAAACCCTTGCTTCATAGATAATGCAGATAGTTCTATTTATCTGCTCAATGGGAAAAAAGCAAGCACTTAAGGTCTTCAGCTCTAATCTTTTGTTCATTTCTTAAATCTTTTTTTTAAAAGTTTATTTATTTGACAGAGGGAGAGAGAATGTGCGCAGGGGAGGGAAAGAGAGAATCCCAAGCAGGTTCCAGTGCTGTCAGCACAGAGCTCTATGTGGGGCTTGATCCCAGGAACCATGAGATTATGGCCTGAGCCAAAATCATGAGTCCCATGTGTAAACAACTGAGCCACTCAAGCACCACCCATTTCTTATTGCTGGGATTTCATACTCATTTTTTCTTGTTGGATGACTAAACCTGATGATAGTGATGGCAAGCTGCATTTACTCAGCCCCACCCTGCTCAGCCTTGGGAGATGATGAAATCTCAGCTGATGGATCACCTGTGTTTGTCTCTTTGCCATCTTGTGGTTTAGAGTTTTCTGGGCATCTGCCTGTGTAATTGAAGTTGCTGTGATACCCATGTTGAGGTGGCTGGTGACTGGGATCTCATCTCTTTGATTTTTCCTTATCTTCTTTATTGCTGTCCTCTCTAGGCTGTCTTTAAAAATTTTTTTTGTTAATGTTTATTTATTTTTGAGAGAAAGAGAGACAGAGCATGAGCAGGGGAGGAGCAGAGAGAGAGGGAGGCACAGAATCTGAAGCAGGCTCCAGGCTCTGAGCTGTCAGCACAGAGTATGATATAGGCTCGAACCCACAAGCTGTTAGATCATAACCTGAGCCAAAGTGGGATGCCCATCTGACTGAGCCACCTAGGTGCCCCTAGGTTGTCTTTGGCAATAAGCCCCCCTGTAGAATCATGGTCTATAACCCTGATACATATTCTGTCTCACTGGTCTATTTTGGTCTCCTGTAGTCTGGTTGTATAAGCAGGGTCAGTGTACTGTGGTCCATGCCCATAGGGCCTCTGTGGGTAGTAAAGTAGGAGCCCACCATCTGCGGTAGGGCCTGCACTATTGGGCCTGGACTTTGGGAGCACTCTCCGATCACTTCTTCTTTTCCCACTCTCATTATTTTGGTAATTCTGTGCATAATTGCATGAAGGACCTTGTGACATGGATAGCATCTATAATGGTTATGGTATGCCTTGCAGTGGAACCATACTGAGGCCTGTCACATTTGCTGCTTCTGCATCCTTTTCTCCTTCAACAACATCAAACTCCAGTCTCTCCATCTCCTATACTGAGAAGGTACTTCCTGGGGTTCTTCTTTATGGCAGGCTGGTGTACATCATCCTCTGGGTCATTCCAGTTGATGAAACCATATCTATTTCTTCAATTGAACCATTGTACTGTTCCGCAAACCTTCCATTGCAATGATCTTCTTGTGGCTACTGACTAGTGTCCCCTATGATGCCACTGCCCATGATGTTGGGCTTGGTGTCAGCAGTGCTGAGGGCAAGGACTGCAGGTGGCTACAGGGTGTCAACTTCCATGCTCATGGTTATGGTGATGGTGACTGGGGCCAGCTTAGGCAGCTGGGCTCCTCCCTGGAGTATGATGGTAACTAGGCCTGTGGACGTGATGGGGCTGCTCAGAGCTTTCTGGGATCCACTCTCTGTTCCCACTTCTGATGGAACCCCATTTTGAGTTAATTTTTTTGAGTGGTGTGAGTTAGGGGTCCAATTTCATTGTTCTGCATGTGGTCTCTAGTTCACCCAGCACTATTTATTGAAAAGTCTATCTTTTCCTCATTGGGTATTTTTGGCTTCCTGGACAAATACTAGTTGACGGTATATACTGGGATTTAATTCTGGGCTTTCTACTCTGTTCCGTAGGTTGGTGTGTCTATTTTTGTGTCAGTACTGTTTTTATTACCATGGCTTTGTAGTATAGCTTGAAATCCAGAAACATGGTACCTCTGTCTTTGCTCTTTTTTCTCAAGATTATGTTGACTATTTTGGGTCTTTTGTGGTTCCACACAAATTTTAGTGTTCTCTCTTCTGTTTCTCTGAAGAATGCTATTGGTATTTTGATTGGAATTGTGCTGAATGTGTAGAATTTTGGGTATTACGGCCATCTTAACAATATTAAGTCTTTTGATCCATGAACACGATATTTTTCCACTTTTTGTGTTGATTTTTTAGCTAAATTTTGTAGTTTTTATTGTATAGATCTTTTACTTCCTTGTGTTAAATTTATTCCTAAGTACTTTATTGTTTTTGATGGTATTGTGAATGGGATGGTTGTATTTATTTGTTTTCATATTTTTTATCATTAGTGTAAAGGAATGCAATTGATTTCTGTATGTTGATTTCATATCCTGTCATTTTAGTGAAATTGTTGATGGATATTTTGATTGTTTCTAGTAATTAATTTTATAAATAATTTCACAATAAGTAATGTTTATATATCATTTCATAATTTTCTAGTGTGTATTTGTGATAAATTCCTAGAGGAGTTTATCATCAAGGGTAAAATCATGGTTTTTGGTAACTATTTTAACAGAGTTTAACTTTTAGAATAGTATTATGTTCACAGCAATATTGAACAGAAGGTACAGAGATTTCCCCTAAACCCCCTGCCTCCACACATCTACAACCTGCCCTTTTATCCAAATCCCTCACCAGAGTTGCTAGTGACAAGCCTATGACCCAAAGTCCATCATTTACATTAAGGTACAGTCTGACTGGTGTTGTGCATTCTATGGGTTTGGAAAAATGTATAATGACATGTATCCATCATTATAGTATACAGGGCATTTTCCCAGTCCTGATAGTCTTCTGTGTTCTGCCTATTCATTCCATGACCCCAGGTCCCTGGAAAACACTGATCTTTTTATGTCTCCATAGTTTTGCCTTTTCCAGAATGTCCTATGATTGGGATCATATAGTATGTAGGCTTTTTAGATTGACTTCTTTTACCTAGTAACATACACTTAAGTTTCTTCCATGTCTTTTCATGGCTTAACAGATCTTTTTTTTTTTTTTTAAATCCACTGTCTGGATGTATCATAGTTTATCCATTCAACTACTGAAGAAAATCTTTATTGCCTCAAAGTTCTGGCAATTATTAATAAAGCTGCTACACATATTTTAATGTAGATTTTTGTGTAGACATACATTTTCAGCTCTTTTGAGTAAATACCAAAGAGTGAGATTGATGAATCATATGGTAAGAGTATGTTTACTTTTATAGGAAACTGCCAAAGTATCTTCCAAAGTGGTATACCGTTCTGCATTCCCACCAACAATGAATGAGAGTTCCTGTTGCTCCTCATCCTTGCCAACATTTGGTGTTGTCAGTTTTGTCATTGTTAGGTCAACTGATTTTGATAATTTCTAGTAAGTGCGTAGTTGTATCTCATTGTTTTAATTTGCATTTCCCCAATGACATGTGATGTGGAACTCTTCTTCATATATTCATTTGCCATCTGTATATCTCACTTGGTGAGGTGTCTGTTAAGGTGATTGGCCCAGTTTTTAATTGGTTGTTTGTTTTCATATTCTTGAGTTTTAAATATTCTTTGTATAGTTTGGGTAATAGTCCTTTACCATGTGTGTTTTGCAAACATTTTCTCTGAATCTGTGGCTTGTCTTTTCTTTGTTTTGATAGTAATATAAAATTACAGAGCAGAAAGTTTAAAAAATTTTTTAAGTTTATTTATTTACTTTGAGAGAGAGAGAGAGAGAGAGAGAAAGAGAGAGAGAGAGAGAGAGAGAGAGAGAGAGAGAGAGAGAGAGAGAATCCCAAGCAGACTCTAAGCTGTCAGTGCAGAGTCCCACTCGGGGGTCCATCTGATGAACTGTGAGATCATGACCTCAACTGAAATCAAGAGTCAGAAGCGTAGCTGACTGAGCCGCCCAGGCACCCCTAGAAAAATTTAATTTTAAGGGATTGCAGCTTATTATTTCTTTCATGGATCATACCTTCGCTGTGTATTTAAAAAGTAATCACAAACCTAAGGTCATTTAGATTTTCTCCTATGTGGTATTTTAGGAGTTTTATAGGTTTGTGGTTTGCATTTAGCTCTGTGATCCTTTTTGAGTTGATTTCTGTAAGGGTGCAAAGTCTGTGTGTACCTATTTCTTCTCCTTGTCCTTCTTTTTGGTTTGGATGTCCAGTTTTTCCAGCACCATTTATTTAAAAGACAATCTTTTCTTCATTGTATTGCCTTGGCTCCTTTGTCAAAGATTAATTGGCTGTATTTATGTGGGTTTATTTCTCAGCTCTCTATTCTGTTTCATTGATCTATTTGTCTGTTCTTTCACCAATACCACATAGTTTTATAGTAATTGTGAAGTCACATAGTGTCAGTCCTTTGACTTTGTTCTTTGCCTTTAATATTGTGTTGGCTATTTTGAGTCTTTTGCCTCTCCATTTAAACTTTAGAATCAGTTTGTTGATATCCACACAATAACATGATGGGATTTTGATTAAGATTATACTGAATCTGTAGATCGATTTGGGAAGAACTGACATTTTGACAATATTTGAGTCTTCCTATTCATGAACATGAAATATGGTCTCCATTTATTTAGTTTTTAAATTTCATTCATTAGAACTTTGCAGTTTTTCTCATATAGATTTTGTACAGAATTTTGTTAGAGTTATACCTAAGTATTTGAGTTTTTGTAGGTGCTAATGTAAATGATAATGTGTCTGTAATTTCAAATTCAACTTGTTCATAATATTTTGGTTGACTTTTTAACTTTCTGTCTTGAAACCTTGCTATAATCACTTATTAATTTTATATTTTTTCAGTATATTGCCAAACTGTTACCTTAATGGCCATTCTAGTTTGCACATCTATCAGATATTGATAAACATTCCTATTCCTAACATTTTCCCTGACAGATTTATTGTCAAACTTAGATATTGCCAATCTGATAGACAAGCAATGTTTCATCACAATAGTGGTATTTAGCATTTTTCTTCTTAAAGGAGATTGGCCACTGTTTTCTTATCTTTGAGAATCATTTCTGTGTTCTTGTCTGTGAACTACCTGTTCATATTCTTTAACAATTCTTCTATTGGATTGTTGGTCTTTTTATTTGAGAGTTTGGGGAGTTCTTATTATATCATTTATGCTGGCCTTCCTACCACTCCCTTTTATTAGTTATAAATAATTTATCCAAGTTTTTATGTACATTTTTCTTTGTTTACAGTGTTTCTGCTCTGCAGGGTACTTTTAAATTATTAGTTAATTATTCATTCTTCTTTCTTGAATTGTTATTGGGTATTGAGGTAGTTGGGAAAATTTTCCTGATCCCAGGTTGAAAAGGTATTCATCTCTATCTTCTTCCAATTCATATAAAATTTTAATTATTTTTTTCAGGATTTCATTTTTTAAGTAATCTTTACACCCAATGCGGGGCTTGAACACACCACCCAGAAATCAAGAGTTGCATGTTCCACTGACTGAGCCATCCAGGTGCTCTGTAAAATTTTGATTTATTTTTTCACTTTAAATATATGATTTTTTGAAATTTATCTTAGTGCATGGTGTGAGGTGCAGATCTAATTTTGTCTTTAGCCAAAAGGCTTTCCAGTTGCTCTAAAGCCAATTAAAAAGTTTGCCAGATTGTCAAATCTTTTTGACTTTCCCCCATACATTTAATTCCAAGTTTGGCAATTAATGGTTTTCTGGAAAGTAATATTCTCTGAGTCTTATTAAAGAAAATAAAGTTAAAATTGGTTTGTCAAAATACAAATCTTAATTCTCTATGTATTCCATTAAAAACTTTTCAATAAATGAAGATCAAATATAAAGTTTCTAGTTTTTAATTTTTTTTACTTTTTATTTTTCTTAATTTATTTTTGAGAGAGAAAGAGAGAAAAAAAAGTATGAGTGGGGGAGGGGCAGAGAGAGAGGGAGAGAGAGAATCTCAAGCAGGTTGTACAAGATCAGTGCAGAGCCCGATGCAGGGCTTGAACCCACAAACTGCAAGATCATGACCTGAGCTGAAGTCAGACACTTAACTGACTGAGCCACTCAGGCACCCCTGAAGTGACAAGTTTTTAATAAGCATTTGGACATATTTCAAGCTAAAATCTTCAGAAGAAAACAAGTTTTTTTTTTTTAAATAACAAGTTAATCCAGATATAACATTGTTGCTGATTATAGAGTCTCATAATGTGGTTTAAAGCAAAGCTGTTTTTATCTACCCACTCTGAAAATCAGCATGACTACAAGTGGTTAGAATCAAATAGATAGTCTTAAAAATAATTTCGTCCAATTTCTGTGTTTTCTGAGGGTACAATTATTGCCTGTATTGATGCTCTCCAGCTAAAGACCACAAGGAATACACCTATAGTTGGACAATTTGTATTTCTGCTCTCTGTCGTAAGCTATTGAAGGAGGGCACACAACTGGTCCTGAGTAGTCACAGGGCATCTCAGTAAGAGTGTTGGAAAGGATTTTTGAAATAGGATTTCAGAGTTAGGTGATTTGGGGGAAGATTTAAGGAATCTTAAGTCTTTGTTCTGAGGCTTTGTTCTGGATTGGATGCTGTCAGGAAGCAGGACTACTCCTAATTGGGTATTTAGAATATCTTACTTAGAAGGAGGGGAGACTAGAGGGAAGCTAAAATGAGCAGCATTCATTCATGTTACTCAAGACAGGAAGTTGTTGGATTGTTTGGACAATGTTTACATTTTTCTCTGTGTTCACACGATTATAGAGTGGTTTGGTTTCTGTCTTTCTTTTTATAATTTGAGTAGTTGGCACACAATGTTACATTAGTTTTAGGTGTAGAGCATAGTGATTCAACATCTCTATAGGTTATGCTGTGCTCACTACAAATGTAGCCACCATCCGTCATTGCACAATACTACTGCAGTACCGCTGACTGTGTTCCCTAGGCTGTACCTTTGATTCCCCTGACTTATTCATTCCATGGTCCTGTTTCCTTCTTGATATCACAGTAGGAGAATGCTTTGTCCAATGTCGGTGTTTGTGAGAAAGTGTTCAGGATAGTTTCCAGGTGTCAGGAGCTGCTTTTCTTTTCTTTTACACTCCAAATTATGCAGAATTTTTCCTTTTTCGTTCAATTTGTATACAATAACATATACCTATATTAGTCAGGATAACTAGTTCCAGCTGCTGTAGCAGATAATCCCCAGGTCTCTGCTGCCTCATATTGGGCCAATCTTCAGGCTTCATCTATCTTGTGCACCACATGTAGCTATCCTCCGCATGTGGCTTCCAAATATGCCACAGGAGGAGAAGACAAAGTGGAGAGAGCACACCAGGTAATTAGATACCTCACTGCAGAAGTGACACACTTCACTTATCCTTTGGCCAGAATTAGTCAATCACCGGACATAGATTTAAGAGGTATATTAGTTAGGGTTGTCCAGAGAAACAAAACAGAAATGAGTGTGTGTGTGTGTGTGTGTGTGTGTGTGTGTGTGTAGAAAGAGAAAGAGATAGAGAGAGAGAGAGAGAGAGAAAGAGAGAGAGAGAGAAAGAACAAACTTTATTTTAAGGAATTGGCTCATATTATAATAGAGGATGGCAGGTCCAAAATCCACAGGGTAAGTCCAATAGGCAGGACACCCAAGGAGGAGCTGATATTGCACTTGAAGTCTACAGGCTGTCTGCTGGCAGAATTCCTTCCTGTTCTGGGGAGGTCAGTCTTTCTTCTATTCAGGACTTCAGTTGATTGGATGAGGCCCGCCCATACTACAGAGGGCAATATGCTTACTGTAAAGTCCACTGATACAAATGTTAAGCTCATGCAAAAACACCTCTACAGAAACATCTAGAAAAAATGTTTGGCCAAGTATCTAGACACCATGACCTACCTAAACTGACACATAAAATTAATCATCATAGGGAGGTATGTGATTTCCGTCTGGATTTTCTGCCAAACCACTTGGAATTGTCAATTTGCAGCATGAGTCTTTGGTTCTCAGCCAGATTTCTTGCCAAAACACTCTGTTTTCTAATATATATGTTTTCAATTAAAATGCATATTTTATAAACACGTTTATTAACTCAATGCATTTTAATCTTTTTAATGTTTATTTATTTCTGAGAGACAGAGACATAGACAAAGTACAAGTGGGGGAGGGCAAAGAGAGAGAGAGAGGGAGACACAGAATCCAAAGCAGGCTCCAGGCTCTGAGCTGTCAGCACAGAGCCAGATGTGGGGCTCAAACCCACAATTTGCGAGATCATGAACTGAGTCGAAGTCGGACGCTCACCCAGGTGCCCCTCAATGCATTTTAATCAATGTATAAACCTTCATTTATCTAGCACTTTACAATTTTATATTCTGTGTGCTAGGTAGGATGTGTATCATTATTTCCATTTGACAGATTAAAAATAACGAAACTAAGGTGACTTGTGCAAGATTGCATGGTACGGAAGTGAAAGACCTAAGTCCAGATGTCTAATCCTCACACCTTTTATCTGCCATAGACACATATGTAATGAAACATATCAAAATAAAACAAATCAGTCTTAGAACTTTGGATTTATGTCATCTGCTAGTAGGGAAAAATGTAACCTTGCATATCTTTAAGAAATAAAAATAAAAATAACTGACATAATTTCAGTTCTTATAGTATAATGGCAATATCATGAAGTGTTTAAGCTTTCTGTAGTATGTCATTGTGAGAAATGGTTAGTCCAAAAGGTGACAAGGTGGCATGGTGTTGTGTATTAATTATAGTTAGGGCTTTTAATAATCATTGAGCTCACTAGCATGGGATTTCTAAGAAGTGCACAGTTGTGAGGAAACTCAGTGGACCTGCCAGCCTTTCTAAAATAAGTACTAGCCAATTGCCCATTTCTGAGTTTAAGAGCCAGTGGCAGAATCATGCTGATGGTTCCTGTGTTGCTTCTAAGAGACTGCCAAGACACCGTGCAGCCTGGTAAACTAGTTTCAGGAAAACCAAAATCTTCATAGCAGTTTCAAGAATACACATTATATATAAGTTAAGTACAACACAGTCCAAATTCATGGTGATAACTCTTTTTAATTCCTTTAAAGATAGCATATCCCTGGCATACAGGAGGGTAATGTCAGGGAATCAGAAACGTGCCGGCAGGAGAAGACATGGTTCAAAATGAGCCCCTAGGGCATTTTGGAGAAAATCATATTTAATCATGTTGACAAGAATTTAAAATAGCCTCTTTTCATTGTACCAGTCTTCTACCTCGTATCCACCTTTTACAGCAAGCCCAAGGAGTAGACCATTGACAAAAGACTTCTGTGACTTTAGTAGGAAACAGATGTGGAAGTACTAACCCTACTTTTTCTGGCACCTGAACTGACATTCGGTCCATGGGAGGGAAGTGAGATGGAGAAACCATGGGGCTGACTATTAGAGTAAGCACGTGCCAGCAGACCAGAGCTGAGGGGAATGCCAGGCTTGCTGGATGACTGTGTGTGCATGAACTATAATACATCAAAAAAATTCCCTAAATTGTTCTCTCTCTCCCCAGTCTTTTCTATTGATTCATGTTTGTTCTGTATTTATTTCTGCTGTTAAGAATGACACAGAAAAAAAGGGGACTGCGGGTAGAATCACTACTTGGGACTTAAAAAAAAAGCTTAGTATTATTTTCTTGGTTGTCACGTTTCACTGATTCAGAACAACTGGTGATTTCTCTCTCTATAGCTTTAATTATGTTTGCTGTCAGAGACCTAAGCCGTAGGAAAGGACAGGACGGCAACTTTATTTTAAGCTGGATTGAGTATCACTAAATCTCCCCAGTTCCTATCAGCTTGAGAATTATAGTTCTTCTCTCAAGGAAATATTATATACTTAAGGTTTTTTAAGTTTAACTTTTGTGTTGTAAAGTAACCATTTTGCTCTTAAAACATTAGTCAGAGTGGAGATAGATCTATAATAACAAGGTAACATTTTATAAATATACACAAAGAAGGTTTTCTGTTATGGTAGTAAATCCCCAGATTAAAAACTTTTGAGCATCTGTAAGGAGTGAAATATATGTGTTAAACACTGTATTTATATGTAATATGCAGTAGACTTTAAGAGACTTCTATTTAATATTTACAAGGGAATCCTTTCCCTATGTATGGAAATCCAATTGTACTTGAAAGTATCTACCCAAATAGATAATATGTGATAAATACATATTTAAAATGCCTAATTTCCTTCTCTGATGTAAGATTAAGATGAATGTTCATATTTTCTCTTGTTAGGGATTTTAATGCTAATATTAGTATCTTTACTTTTTTCTTTTTTTAGAAATTGAGATATAATTGACATACAACATTACATTAGTTTCAGGTATACAGCATTATGATTTGAGGGCTTGATAAAATAGTTACTCTTGTGGACAGGCCTCATTAAGAGGAACAGAATACTTTGGGCCTATTACTTTACCCCTCCCCGGCTGGAGGTGAAGCACATTTTCTCCAGTTTTCAGTGTGAGACTCTGGTGGGGATCCTGGAGAAATGTTTGTGGTATTTCCTTCGAACTGAGGATGGCTTCCCACCCATCACTCTCATAGCTTTTATGCGGAGTGTGTCACTGGTTTTCCAAGCAGGGCCACAGTCACCCCCTTGACCCCACTAACAAATACACTAGCAGTCTCTGCATAAACCTGGACTCAAGGTCAACTGACGTAGTTTTAATCTATGAACAAACAAGGCCTTGGATACCTTTAAAAAATTTTATTTATTTATTTTTTAGAGAGAGAGAAAGAGGGAGAAAGATAAAGTGTGCATGGGGAAGGAGCAGAGAGAGAGGGAGACACAGAATCCAAAGCAGACTGCAGGCACCAAGCTGTCAACACAGAGCCTGATATGGGGCTCAAACTCACAAACCATGAGATCATGACTTGAGCTGAAGTTGGCCGCTTAACCGATGGAGCAACCCTGATGCCCCAAGGCCCTGCATACCTTACCTGAAGTAAGACCCCAAGACCCTATCTAGTTTATGCCCAGAGCCCCATATCCTTGTTTTAAGATAACCTGATATCAGGGGCTGAATTTTGCTTTTTTCTGATGGTAAGTCTCCGCCCCAAAGTGAACGTAGGATGTATGTTACATATATGTTTGCTCTATGTGTATGTTCTGTCTTTCCTATTGAACTCATGAATAGTCATATATTCCTGCCTTTTTCATCAATTTGTATGTAATCTCAACGTCTATGATTATAAAAAAATGTGTTCTCTTCACCCTCAGGAAGGCAGATTTGGGAATGCTCTCCAGCCTTCTCATTAGGCTTCCCTTCTGATAATAAAGCTCTTTGCTTCAAAAACAGATACCATAATGATTTGACATTTGTATATAATGCAAAATCATTACCACAAAATGTCTAGTTAACATTCATCACCATACATAGTTACAGAATTTTTCTCATAATAAGAATTCTTAAGATCTATTCTCTTAGCAACTTTTAAATATGTAATACTTTTAAATATGCAATACAGAATTATTAATTATAGTCACATGCAGCACATTACATCCTCATGATTTATTTATTTGATAACTGAAAGTTTGCACCTTTTGACTTTCTTTACCAATTTCACCTCCCAGTCCACCCTTTACCTCTGGCTATCACTATTTTTTTCTCTGTTCTCTGTATCTATGAGCTTGGTTTTTTGTTTTCATTTTTAGATTCCACATATAAGTGAGATTATATGGTATTTTCTTTTTCTGTCTGACTTACTTTGCTTACATAATGTCCTCAAGGTGCATTGATGTTGTCACAAAGGGCAAGATTCCATTCTTCTTTATGGCTAAATAATATTCGTGTGTGTGTGTGTGTGTGTGTGTGTGTGTGTATCTCACATTTTATTTATTCATCTGTCAGTGGACACTTAGGTTGTTTCCATGTCTTGGCTATTATAATGCTACAGTGGACACAAGGGTACATATATCTTTTCAAGTTAGTGTTTTCTTTGTCTTTGGATTAGTACCCAGAATTGGGATTCCTGGATCATAAGGTGGTTCTGTTTTCAGGTTTTTTGAGGAAGCTGTTGACTACATGTATGTTTTTTTTTTTTTTTTTTTTTTTTGGAAAAATGTCTGTTCAGGTCTTCTGCTCATTTTTAAAATAAGATTGTGTGTTTTTTTGTTGTTGTTTTTGCTACTGAGTTGTAGGAGTTCTTTGTATAATTTGGATATTCACCCCTTCTAAGATATATGATTCATAAATATTTTCTCTTGTTCAGTAGGTTGACTTTTCAGTTTGTTGATTGTTTCCTTTGCTGTGCAGATTTTTTTTTAATTTGATGTAGTCCCACTTGTTTATTTTTGATTTTGGAGTCAGTTACAAAAATTCATTGCCAAGACTAATGTCTTCTGAAAAACAAACTTCTGTGATCCAGTTGGATGCCAGTGGGTATGGAGAATTGTGCATTCAATGTTGTTTTATAACATTTTTCCTCTTTGGTGAGTTTGTTTATTTGTAGGAGATTCTCATTCATGTTTCTATCACCTACTAAGAGGACTTATCATTCTTTTATGCACTACTTATTCCTGAAGAAGTGTTATTTGATGTTGTTGCTCAAAGAGAGTATCATACAAAAGAATTCTATAGCACATGACTTCATACAAAATCACTGTGGTATTTAGCTTGTAAAACCTAAATCCCATTTTGTTATGCAAAGGCTATGTTCAAAAAGGAGCAACAAGCCAGTGTGGCTTGAATAGAAGTGGTAGAGGTTGAAATATATAAGGCATTTACGCCATGATTAGGAGTTTGAATTTTCTTCTGCATAAGTTGAGAAGAAGAAAAACATAGGCAGGTTTTGAGCAAAAGAGTGAAACTATCTGATTTTTATTTTAAAGTGTTTACTTTGACTACTGTGCAGAAAATTGCCTAAAGTAGAACAAAAGCGGAAGTAAGGAGAAGCAATAGGAGGCTCCTGGAATAGCCTGAGTTATGAAGGTGGCTATGTAGTGATACATGCTGTATTTATGATATTTTTTAAAGGTAGAACTCTCGGGACTTACTGACGGATTAGATGTGGGGCGCATAGGTGTAAGAACAAACAAGATGACTCTTAGGTTTTGAGCTTGAGCAAATATATGGAGTGTGGTACTAATTATCAATTATAAAACTAGACTAAAAATTCAATTGACTTAAGATTACAAAAACACATAAAATATCAGATTATTCATTCAATACCATTACTTTTAAAAGCCAGAAATATATATAATGTATGGCCAACTAATTATCCTGCATTGACATTGAAAGCATATCATTAGAAATTTGAAGATAAACTATCTAATGGAGTTTTAAAAGACCACCATGCTTTCTTTTTTTTCTTTTGTAGTTTATTGTCAAGTTGGTTTTCATATGACACCCAGTGTTCATCCGAACAAGTGCCCTCCTCCATGTCTGTCATCCCCCTTCTCCTCTCCCCCACCTCCATCAGCCCTCAGTTTGTTCTCAGTATTCAAGAGTCTCTCATGGTTTACCTCCCTCCCTCTCCCCAACTATTTTTTCTCCTTCCCTTCAGCCATGGTACTCTGTTAAGTTTCTCCTGTTCCACTTATAAGTGAAAACATATGGTATATGTCCTTCTCTGCCTTATTTCACTTAGCATGACACCCTTGAGGTCCATCCATGTTGCTACCAATGGCCAGATTTCATTCTTTCTCATTGCCATGTAGTATTCCATTGTAGAGATAAACCACATCTTCTTGATCCATTCATCAGTTGATGGACATTCAGGCTCTTTCCATGATTTGACTATTGTTGAAAGTGCTGCTATGAACATTGGGGTACATGTGTCCCTATGCATCAGCACTCCTGTATCCCTTGAGTAAATTCCTAGCAGTGCTATTGCTGGGTCATAGGGGAGTTCTATTGTTAATTTTTTGAGGAAGCTCCACACTGTTTTCCAGAGTGGCTGCACCAGTTTACATTCCCACCAACAGTGTAGGAGGGTGCCTGTTTCTCCACATCCTCGCCAGCACCTAAAGTCTCCTGATTTGTTCATTTTAGCCACTCTGAC
>CM053567.1:139845644-139904653 GCA_028646485.1 Cryptoprocta ferox
TTTTGTCAAATGCTTTTTCTGCATCTATTGACAGGATCATATGGTTTTTATCTTTTCTTTTGTTAATGTGATGTATCACATTGATGGATTTGCGAATTTTGAACCAGCCCTGTAACCCAGGAATGAATCCTACTTGATCATGGTGGATAATTCTTTTTGTATGCTGTTAAATTTGATTTGCTAGTATCTTGTTGAGAATTTTTGCATCCATATTCATCAAGAATATTGGCCTGTAGTTCTCTTTTTTTCTTGGGTCTATGTCTGGTTTGGGAATCAAAGTGATGCTGGCTTTGTAGAATGAGTCTGGAAGTTTTCCTTCCATTTCTTTTTTTTTTTGGAATGGTTTGAGAAGAATGGGTATTAACTCTGATTTAAATGTCTGGTAGAATTCTCCAGGGAAGCCATCTGGCCCAGGGCTCTTATTCATTGGGAGATTTTTGATAACTGATTCAATTTCTTCACTAGTTAAGGGTCTGTTCATATTTTCTGTCTTCCTATTTGAATTTTGGTAGTGAGTGTGTGTTTAGGAATTTGTCCATTTCTTCTAGGTGTCCAGTTTGTTGGCATATAATTTTTCATAGTATTCCCTGGTAATTGCTTGTATTTCTGAGGGATGGGTTGTAATAAATCCATTTTAATTCGTGGTTTTGTCTATTTGGGTGCTCTCTCTTTTCTTTCTGAGAAGCCTGGCCAAAAGTTTATCAATTTTTTGTATTTTTTCAAAAAACCTACTCTCGGTTTCATTGATCTGTTCAACTGTTTTTTTTTTTTTTTAATTCTATATTGTTTATTTCTGCCCTGATCTTTATTATTTCTCTTCTTCTGAGTTTGGGGTGCTCTTGCTGCTCTGCTTCTAGTTCCTTTAGGTGCACTGTTAGATTTTGTATTTGCCCTTTTTCTAGCTTCTTGAAATAGGCCTGGAGTGCAATGTACTTTCCTCTTAGGACTGCCTTTGCTGCATCCCAAAGAGTTTGGGTTGTTGTATTTTCATTTTCATTTGTTTCCATATGTTTTTTAATTTCTTCTCTAATTACCTGATTGGCCCATTCGTTCTTTAGTAGGGTGTTCTTTAACCTCCATGTTTTTGGAGGTTTTCCAGACCTTTTCCTGTGATTGATTTCAAGTTTCATAGCATTGTGACCTGAACATATGCATGGTATGATCTCAATTCTTTTATATTTTTTGAGGGCTGCATTATGACCCAGTATGTGTTCTATCTTGGAGAATGTGCCATGCACACTTGAGAGGAAAGTGAATTCCATAGCCTCAGGATGTAGAGTTCTAAATATATCTGTCAAATCCTTTGGTCCAATGTATCAGTCAGGTCCATTGTTTCTTTAGTGATTTTCTGTCTAGTTGATCTATCCATTGCTGTAAGTGGAGTATTAATGTCCCCTGTTATTAGCACATTCTTATGAATAAGATTGTTTCTTTTTGTGATTAATTATGTATTTGTGTACTCCTGAATTCGGTGTGTAGATGTTTATAACTGTTAGCTCTTCCTGATGGATAGACAAGACCCTTCTTCATCTCTTGTTACTGCCTTATCTTTAATGTTCAGTTTATCTGATATAAGTATGGCTACTCCAGCTTTCTTTTGACTTCCAGTAGCATGAGAGAGATTTCTCCATCCCCTCACTTTCAATCTGAAGGTGTCCTCAGGTCTAAAATGAATCTCTTGTAGACAGCAAATAGATGGATTTTTTTTCGTTTTGATACCCTATGTCTTTTGATTAGAGCATGTAGTCCATTTACACTCAGTGTTATTATTGAAAAATATGGGTTTAGAGTCATTGTGTTCTCTGTAGGATTCATGCTTTTAGTGGTGTCTTTGGTATCTTGTGTCCTTTGCATCATTTCCCTCATAGAGTCCCCCTTAGGATTTCTTGTAGGGCTGGTTTCATGGTGATGAACTCTTTCAATGTTTGTTTATTTGGGAAAAGCTTTATCTCTCCTTCTATTCTGAATGACAGGCTAGCTGGATAAAGGATTCTTGGCTGCATATTTTTCCTGTTCATCACATTGAAGATTTCCTGCCATTCCTTTCTGGCCTGCCAAGTTTCAGTAGATAGGTCTGCAGCCACTCTGATAGGTCTCCCTTTGTATGTTAGGGCCGTTTTATCCCTAGCTGCTTTCAGTATTCTCTTTTTATCCTTATATTTTGCCAGTTTCACTATAATATATTGTGCCATAGATTGATTCAAGTTACATCTGAGGAGAGTTCTCTGTGCCTCTTGGATTTCAATGTCTGTTTCCTTCCCCAGATTGGGGAAGTTCTCAGGTATAATTTGTTCAAGTACCCCTTCAGCCCCTTTCTCTCACTCCTTCTGTGATATGGATATTTTTCCATTTGATTGCATCACTCAGTTCTCAAATTCTCCTTTCATGCTCCTGGATCAATTTATCTCTTTTTTCCTCGGCTTCCTCTTTTTCTATATTTGTGTCTTCTAATTCACTTATTCTCCTCTCTGCTTCTTCAATCTGTGCAATGGCTGCCTTCATTTTATTATGCACCTCATTTGTAGCATTTTTTAATTCATCACAACTATTTTTAAGGTCAATAATCTTTGTAGCAATAGCTTCTGTGGTGTCTTCCATGCCTTTTTGAAGCCCAGCGATTAATTTCATGACTATTGTTCTAAATACTGGGTCAGTTATGTTGCTTGTATCTTTTTTGACCAATTCCTTAGTCGTCATTTTTTTGGAAACTCTTTAGAGGAGAGTTCTTCTGTTTCATCATTCTGGCTAGTTTTCTGTCTCTTGTAAGTTTTCAAAGCTTGTTATGTGCTCTGCACCTGAAAGTTCTGTGTTTCTTGAGGTAGTCCTGGAAAGGAAAACAGACAGACAAACACATAGAGAACAAAAGCATGCAAACGCACAGAAATATCAAACAAACAAGCAATCCTGAAGGAAAAAAAAAACCCCAACAAAACAAAAGACAAAAGGCAGTCTAAAAGCATATAACCAGAAATCCCACCTACAAATAAAGAGCAGGGTGGAGGTAGTGGTGTTGTAAGAGCATATACAAAGAGAGAAATGACAGGGGTGTGGAGAAAGAGAAATTGAACACTGACTAGGCAGAGAGACTAAAAGGCTTAATTCGGAGAAAGAAAAATGAGAATATGGTAGGAGGCAAGGAGAAAGAAACGAAGATAATGTTACCCAGAAAAACTATATAGTCTGATTATTCCAGAGAGAGAGAGAGAGGAAGGAAGATAATGACAGAGTTGTAGAATAGGCATCAGGAGAATGGATTAAATATGACTTTTTAAGCAAACCAATAACCTGAGTGCCTAGTCCAGCAGAGGGGAGAGAGAAGAATGAGATAAGGGAATATGTATCTGAATAGTAAGAATTGATCTAGAGTTAGTCATGGCAATGCCTTGGTGTTGCCCTGGACTCCAGTAAAAAAAAAGGAGTTCTCCAACGCAGATGGGCGTGGTTTGGTGTAGGCAGGTCTTGCCTCCACTGTGGGTCCTGTGGGTCACTCCCTGAGACCCCACCTTGGTGGTTATGGGGAGAAAAATGGCGGTACCCCAGTCCTTTCTTGAACCAAGCATTACAAATCACTCTTTTGGGTCCTATCTCCCTGTGCCACGGGCGTAGCCAAGTTTGGCTGTGTTCTATGTCCCAAGGCCACCTTATTTCCAGATCTTAGTCCTGCTCTTTAATGATACCACCCGAAATGTAATCCTGCAAGCTGGGGTGCTTCCTATCAGTGATTGAGTAGGGGGAGTAGGGGAGCAGTTCCTCTTGATGCCGACTGGGACTGGGGCACCCAGCCCAAAGAAAGATCGGCAGTTAGAGATAGGTTCTATCTCTGAATGCCCTGCGGTTAGACATGGGATTATAGGATCCCTCAATCCCAGGCCAAGGTTTTTCTCTTCTCTAGGGACAGTTTTATGAGAAGTTTCAGCTGCTCTTTCTCTTCCCTTCTTCTTTCTGCTGAGGGGGCTCCCTCCCGTCCATGCCTCCGGGTCCCAGCCCATTTTTATCTTCCCCAGTTTGCAATCACGCACCTATGAGGCTGTCTTCTTAGTGGACTCTGCCTCTTTTCCTTCCAGACTCTTGCGGTTCAGTGTCCTTTGACTTCAGCCCTTCTTTGTTTGAGAGATGTGGGCGGGACTTACGGAGCTTCCTATTTCTCTGCAATCTTGCCCTCTCGTCCTATAAATTCTTTTTATAACCACCAATTAACTCATTCTAACTCTGATGTCTTCTCAATCTGATGAGAACTTACATTGAAATTTTGGCTATTGAAAGAAGAGTTAGTTTTAGGCCTGCTTAGACTTTCTGGCTTCCTAGTTCTTTTCTGTTCTGCTGGTCAAAGTAGCCTTCATAGTAACAGTTGGCAAACTTTTCTATGAAGGATCAAGTAGTAAATTGTTTTTAGCTTTGTGGTGCTTACTCAACTCTTTTAGTGTAAAAATAATCAAAGGTAGTATATAATGAGTGAGCATGACTGTGTTCTAAAAGCTTATTTACAAAAACAAGTCAATGGACCATAATTTGCCAACCTGCTTTAGACTTCAATCTGCTTGGACCTCATGAATTTCTCCCTGTTCTAAATTGCTCTTTGCTAGAAACTTAGATGTGTCTATTAGGGGGAGGGTTTATTCCTTTGAAAATGAGACAGGAAGGTGGCCTCATGATGTTTGTCCAGTCAGGAAAACTACCATCACTATATAGAAACTCCTTTTTGATGCTCACCAAGAGTACGGGGATCTCTTATGCCAAGGATTTTCCTTTAGAATGTTTGTTAGTCTGTTCTTCATTTTTAGGTTCTTAAGTGAACTTTAAAAAATTTAGCAATTATAATTTCTTATTTTTTCCCAGAATGTTTGTATTTGTATTTATCTTTCAGGCCTTTAACAATTGATTTATACCTGGGTTGCCATATTTAGCAAATAGCAATATAGGGTTATCAGTTAAATTTAACCTTTAGATAAACAATGAATAATTTTTTGGGTGTTTTAAAATTATTTATTTATTTATTTTATTTGTTACATTAATTTCAGGTGTACAACTTAGTGATTTGACGAGTTTATACATTATTCTCCACGTGTTATTCTCCACGAGATCATGACCTAAGCCGAAGTCGGACGCTTAACCAACTGAGCCACCCAGGCACCCCTGAAGTTTGTTGCATTTAGCAGCATTCAAGACATAGATGAAAGTAATTTAATTGAAATTATAAGAGATAATTTTAGTGGTCAGGTAATTATAAAATAGGAAAGAATTATGATCATAGTTAATTGCTAAGGAGGAGTTAGAAAAGGGAGAGTTTGGAGATACAGGGAGGAGGAGAGAAAAGCAACAGAGTAAATGACAAAGAAAAGGATGACTGATTATTAATCCTTGTACTTTTGTAGGTTTTTTTTGTTTGGGGAATACAGTGGGGTTTTCATCTCATTTCTATGATAAAAATAAGAAAGGGTCAAGTTGAGATTTCAGGAGAATGGTGAACTTTTGTGAAGAATGAAAGAGTGAGTTAAAAAGAGCTTAATTCTTTGGAAAAGAACTTAATTCTTTGGAAAAGATTAATATTTCCAAGGAGTAAAGGAGGATCCAGTTGATGTTGGTGAGCACAAATTTATAGTTGAATCAGTTTATCCAGTTATAGATATTTTCTAAGGCGAAGGTACAGAGAAGACAGACATTTTTGTTAGTTCAATGTAAGGTGTTTTTGGGTAGGATAGGGAAGAAATGGAAAACAAAGAAAAGACACTGAGAATATTTGAAAAATCATAAAAATTAGAATTAAAAAGACAAAAAAAGCCCATACAAGGGTCAGTATCTTAGGAGTCCTGATGAGGTTGAAGAATTAGTATCATAAGAAATGATTAAGTGAATGAACTTGGAGGATAAGAGGTTGTGTTTAGAAAGTAAGATGAGTGAATCCACTATTTAAGAGAATACCCTGATCCAGGTGATGAAATATGTGTGTACACTTATGGAATGTGGGGCTGAAATGGTATTGAGATCACTGAAGTGGGACAGTGAAACAACTGATTGGATAATTTGGTGAATTGTTGATACATCTGAACACTGAAAGCATCCAGGTTGAATATAGGTCATGTAAGAGATGAAATTCCAGGACTTGTGTCATCAAATGACATGATTCTCAAACAAGTAATGGTATATGAGGAGGAGGGAGGAGATGGTAGATTTGGGTTCTCAATTCTGAGACATTTATGAATACATAAATGAACACATTGCTCATGAAAGAGCTCAGTAATAGATATTATTATTCAAGAGTGTATTAATCAGGATAGCCTAGGTTACGCTGCTGAAACACATAACATCTAGGTCTTAGGTTTTACATAATAAGAGTTTAGCACAGAAAACTCACTGTAAGATTGAGTGACTCTCTAGGACAGCTGTCCTCCACGGGGTGACTCAGTATTCCTGCATGTTTTCATATTATGTAACCTGCACATCAAGATAAGCTTCCACGAATACCACACTAAAGGAAGAGAATATAGAGAGTCACATACTGGCTTTTAAATACTCATCCAAAGTAATGCTGTATCTCTTCCTCTCACATTTCATTAGACCACAAAAGTTTCATGGTTATACCTAACTTCAAAGGGGTGTCCATACATAAACATTCAGGAAGGAGAAGAAAATAAGAAATGTTGATGATCCTTAGTAATGTCTACTTCAAAGTGTTAAACAAAGGTTTCAGTTAAAACCATGGAATAAAAGGAAAATTCATTCAAGGGGTGAAAGATTTTGGGAAATTTGTTAATCATGGAATGCATGTGCCAGGGTTCACAGTAGATGGGATTGGAGAGGGGTAGTGAAAGACTATTACAGAAGATAAGTACCCATCTGAATTAGGATGAATGTATGGTGAATATAAATGGCTGGAGAGGCTTTTATTAGGGTATTGACTTAGAGATATAGTAATTATAAGCAAGGAAGGATCAGCTGGTCATCACTTTGCCAAAGATCAAATATTCTGGCTTCTCAAATTTGTGCACTGAGGTTCATTTGAGGGCTTCAAGGGATGGACATATCCACTGCAAATGTAATGAATAGGGGTAAGGTGGGAAATTTTCAGTGTGGTTCATAGGAGTGATGCAATTGGTAGTTCAGTAGTATTTTGTTCTCATGATTTCTTTCATGTTTGTATTTCTATTCTGTATTTTCTAATTCACTTCTTCATATATATGTTAAAACTGGGATGCCTGGAGGGCTCAGTTCATTGAACATCTGACTCTTGATTTTGGCTCAGGTCATGATCCCAGGGTCATGGGATCGAGCCCCATGTAGGGTTCTGCACTGAGTGTGGAGCCTGTTTGGGGTTCTCTCTCTCTCTCTCTCTCTCTCTCTCTCTCTCTCCTTCTGCTCCTCTCCCCTCCTTGCACTCTTTCCCCACCTTAAATAAAAAAAACATACTAATTTTCACTTGTTTTAACTTATTATTTTCAAATTCAATCTTTTTCATCATTTTATTCATTACTTTCTATCATTCTCTATTTTAGTCTTTCCTTTGTTAAGTTTCCTTGTATCATTTGGTCCTGCTTTCTAGAATAACTTATTTTCTCCCCTTCTTAGTGACCCTAGAAGTTTCATTTCTTGAATTCATTAAGAGTGAAGTATTTTTGCAAGTCTCACTTTAAGGAGATAAACAGACATATGAAAAAAAAAACTTGAAACCTATCGGTTGGCTAAACGCTAGAGAGTTAGAATCTAGTATTTAACTTTCTTTAATCCATGTAGCCTCGATTGTAAGCTTTTGGTTTGAAAATACATCCATAAGAAGTTTACACTTTAAGAAAAGCAATATGACAAAAGGACAGTTACATGAGTCACATGATCACTATATTGTCATCAAAGTCCTTGAGAAAGAATATTGTCCTGCAATTCCATAGATAATTGTCTGTGGCCTACCCCACACTTAATTTAGTACCTCAGAATTTCTAAAGTGGTTTTCAACTGTGACAATGTGCCATTTTTAGACTGTCACATTGTTAAATGTTAAAATATAGAGTATATGAAAATCAAATGGCTTCTAAACTGCACACATTTTCAATATGCTTTGATAAGAAATAATTTCATTGTTTTAAAATCCATTACAATAATGGATGCAAATGACTTGTGACACTAATTTTTTTTTCTATATCCACTTTAGTTCACTCTGTAACCCAGTTCAGTCACCCTAATACTTCAACATATTACAAAGACTTACTGATTGGGGAGTACACTATGGTTAGCAGTAAACAGCAAAGCTGAAAGGGTCACAAGAAATGTCTGTGAAGTACCTCGTGGAAGTAAAGAGCTGTTTCCTACCCAAGAGAACTGAAGACTGTGAATTCAGAGTTTCCTAAATTACAAGGGAAAAATTGTGGAAATTGAAGAGACAGAAATAGTTCAGTTGTTTTTTACATTTGAAACCAACTCAATATAACTGCCTAATGGGAACAATTAGAATTGATATTTGATGTCTTGCCCTATGATACCACATCAGATTGTTGGGAGGCTCTTGGAAAGGGTTAGATGGTGTGTAATACATAAACTTTCACCTTAGTATCTCAAAGCATTTAGGAACTTGGATACTTCAAATTTAGTTCTAGCTCTGCCATTGACCAGTTCGGGGACTTTTGGATCTTCACGTAGCTCATATAATTCACCAGGGAACTACCTGATAATAGCTACAGTTTTTCCACCAACACTCTTTGAGCCATACCCCATGTGAAATGTACACAGAGCTGGCCCTTCTTGGTCAGGGTGATCTGAAAACATTTCTGGTCATTTTTTTCCCTTTCCCCTTCCCTTTTCTTCTTCCTTACTTTCTGCTTCCATATCCTTTTATTCTCTTTCTCTTATACAAATACTTATGGAACAGGTACTCCGTGGTAGGCATTGTGCTAGCCTATAAATACTGTATTTATTTCTGAAGAAAAACATACTATTGAACACTTATAACACTAGTCACTTTTACTTGAAAGGACTTTATGAGGTAGATGGCAGTCCGATTTCTCTTTCTCTCTTTTCCTCATATGCATGTGTGAGCGCACACTCACACGCACACACATAAACAGAATTAAAGGCAGAGCTATGCTGTTCATACCATGCAATCCCGTGTGATTTATGGGAGTATATTATAATGAGAGATTGTTGCTTTCCCTTCAAGGTAAGGGGATTTATGTAGGATTGGCTTCATATTTGGTAGTTAAAAAAATGAAAAAGTGTGTTATTAATCATCCTGTCTTTATTTGAACAGTCATTAAAGATGCGATCAGAGGTGCCTGCTACAATTCCTAGGTGAGTAGTGTGCACGGTGACTCTACTTAAACACAATTACTCTGTGGCTTCTATCTGTACACCATGCTGCTCTCCCAGCTGCTGAAGCACCCTGCTCAAGTGTGTGGTGCTTCATCATTAGTTTTGATGCCATGGGGGTTTTGCTGTGATGTGTATCACATTTGTCCTGGTAAGCTTGTTTATTACTCATCATCTTGCGATTCTATTTTAGGTCCATAATGACTTGGAGGAGTTCGAGAAGCTTTTTGCCTTATTTATGGTTGATCCGGATCTCCTAAACAGGAAACATTGTCTTGGATTTAGTTTGGGATATATTGATGCTACCGATTTGCTTTCTAACAAAGGCTTTTATTTAAACTTTTTTTTTTTTTAATGATGATACCACTGGAAAGTGTTTTGCCCCAGACGCTTAGAATTTAGGGACAGTGTTTTGCGTTGTGTTTTAATGAAAATGTTAGCTTCTGTGGACAATTCCCTTAATATGTTATGGTATTGAATACCTAATTGGCAGTTCATACTACTGTATTCAACTGTAATACTGTGCATGATTAATTGAACATCATGTGCTCACTTTTGTGCACCTGGCCAAGTTCCTAGGTGACTGGCTTCATGGTTTTGGATGCTGTCCTTTGCCTGCTGACTTGGAAAATGGAGATGAAAAACAGCGCAGAGTTTTCTTTTGGGCCCCAGTTGTCTGTCAGGGTCTGTCCCTCTCCAATGTGCTCTGGTCCTGCTTGAAGATCACTTAGGACATACAGGTTTGGAAGGATGTCATGGCACTTACTGATTTCTCATGGTGTGGAGAGGAGCTACGCAGAAGGACTGGCTTTGCTACAAAGCAATCCACAGCTTTGAGAATTTGTGAATAAACTGAATAATAATAAAAATGATCCTGATGATGATATTGTTTCTTGAATATTGTTTCTATGTGCTTTACATGCGTTAATTTATTTAACATATGCATTACCACACGTAAACCTTATGACAAATGTAGTATCTTCATGTTCATTTTGCAGATGAGGAAATTGCAGCAATTTTCTTGGAGTTTAAACAACTTGCCCATAATCACAATGTAGTGAGTAACTGCACAGGGATTTGAACTGAGGCAGTCAGGGAAAGCAGCAACAAGATGCAACATTCTTTGGAGGTACTGAAGTAGCCCTTCTCTGCTCCTTGTCTCCTGCCTTCTTTTGTCCTACTGGTCTGAGTCCATTTTGTGAGTTGGTGCCTGATTTGCCTGCTTTGTTTGTCTTATGTTTTCCTGTTACTTTCTTCTTGTGTTGTGTCACCTCCACTCACCCATTAACACCTTTATTTGAATTAGAAGAGATTTATTTTTTTTTAAGTCAAATTTCTTTATGTTATTATCCAATCTGCAGAGCCCTTTGTGACAGTAGTGCTGGCTGTGTGCACAAACCCACTCTCTTGCCCATTCATACCCTTCCAACTTCCATGTGTACTTGCCACAAGCACTGCACACATTCCTGACACCCCCTCTGACACCTTCTTTGGAGGTGAGGAATTGGGTTCTAAGACCTTTAGGGCAGGTGAGGACTGGCCAGGACTTAGCTGTGTGTGTGTGTGTGTGTGTGTGTGTGTGTGTATGCATGCATACATGTGTGCACATGTGTGTGTTTGAGCATGTGGATGAGATCCTATGTGCAAACTTTAAAGGCCAGTGCTTATGTAGGAAAGTTTCTTTTCCTCTTTCCAAGACTCATTTGGAAGCTTCAGGATCTCTATTCCTGCTCTTCCACACTCATGTAAGTTAGCAAAAGTCTAACATGTAGGGAGGTAGTACCTTTGAGTAGTGTGCTACCTGAATACCTATATGCCAAGCCCTACACTGCCCTCCCTCTGAGAATTTTCCCTAAGTGTAGCCTAGAAGACAAGGTCTGTGGCCTGGTGGTTAAATAGGCTTAAATTTTAGCCTCCTTTGACTTTTAACTTATTTTTTATTTTATCCTTTAAAATTTTCTGTTTTTGTATCTGTTACATAATAAATACTCGTGACATGTTAGTATGCAAGAGCTTTTTGATTACTAATTCAATCTCTTTACTACTTATTGATCTGTTCAGGTTTCCTATTTCTTCCTGACTCAGTCTTGATAGTTTGTGTGTTTTTAGAAATGTATCCATTTCTTTGAGGATGAATTTTATGTAATTTGTTGGCATATAATTATTTATAGTAGTCTCGTGATCTTATGTAGTTCTTGTAGTGTCAGTTGTAATGTTTCCTCTTTTATTTATAATTGTATTTATTTGAGTTTTCTTTTTTTCTTAGCCTAGCTAAAGTTGTGTCAATTTTATCTTTTCAAAGGACAACTTAGTTTCGATAATCCTTTCTGTTGTTTGGTCTCTTTCATTTATTTCCATGCTGATCTGTATTATTTTCTTTCTTCTGCTAACTATGGGCTTAGTTTGCTCTTTTCTTGTTCCTTAAAGTGTAAAGTTAGTTTTTTTTTAATTTGGGAACTTTCTAATTTCTTAATATATGCATTTATTTTTATAAACTTTCTTCCAGGAATTGCTTTTGCTGTATACCACAATATTTGATGTACTCCCATTGTCATTTGTTTTGAGATAATCTTTTTATTTTCCTTTTTATTATGTTTTCTTTGATCCAGTAATTGCTTAGAAGTGTGTTGTTTAGTTTCCATCTATTTGTAGATCATCTCATTTTCCTTTTGTTAACTTCTAGCTTCATGCATTGTGGTCAGAGAAGATAGTTGGTATGATTTCAATCTTCTTAAATTTGCTAAGAATTTTTTTTTTTTTTTTTTGCCTATTACATAATCTACCCTGGAGAATGCTCCATGTACAATTGAGAAGAATGTGTATTCTGCTGCTGTTGGATGGAATGTCCTGCATATGAACATTAAGTCCATTTGTTCCAAAGTGTGGTTCAGTTCCATTGTTTTCTCTTTGATTTTCTGTCTGGATGATCTATCCATTGCTGATTATGGGGGATATTGAAGTTCCCTACAATTATATTATTGTTGTCTATTTCTCCCTTAAGATCTATTATTAATTGCTAAATATATTTAGGTGCTTGTGTGTTTGGAATGTATATACTTATGATGGCTATATCTCCTTGATATAGTGACCCTTTTATCATTATATAATCTTCTTTGTGACTATTTACCCTTTTTGGCTTGAAGTTTATTTTGTCTGATATAAGTATGGCTAAGTCTACCTTGTTTTCAATTTTTTTTGCTTGGAATATCATCTTCCATCCTTTCATCTTGAGCCTTTATGTGTATTTAGAGCTGAAATGAGTCTCCTGTAGGCAGCATATGTTTCTTTTTCATTTTTTGTTTTTGTTCTTTTACCCATCTAGCTACCCTGCCATTTGACTGGTGAGTAAAATCCATTTACATTTTTAAAAATTTTTTAAGTTTTAATTTATTTGAGAGAGAGAGAGAGAGAGAGAGAGAGAGAGAAAGTATGGGGGAGGGGTAGAGAGAGAGGGAGACACAGAATCTGAAGCAGGCTTCAGTCTCTGAGCTGTCAGCACAGAGCCCAGTGTAGGGCTTGAACCCACGAATTGTGAGATCATGACCTGAGCCAAAGTCAGACTTTTAACCAACTGAGCCACTTAGGAGCCCTTCCATTTACATTTTTGATTATTGATATGTAATGTTTTACTACTACAATTTTTTCTTTGCTTTCTGGTTGTTTTGTTTCTCCATTGTTTCTTTTTCCTTCTGTTTCTGTCTATCTTTGTAAGTTGGTGACTGTCCATGGTGATTTGCTCAATCTCTCTCCTTTCTTATGTTTTGTGTATCTGCTCTATATATTTTTGCATTGTGCTTATCATGGGGTGTGCATAAAACATCTCAGAGATAAAATGGTTATTTTTCTGTTGATAGCAATTTATCTTCATTTGCTTATAAGGTTTTCATCCTTTTACTTTTTCCCTTTTATATTTTTGATGTTACATATTCTCTTTATGCTGTGATTGTGTTAGCAAATTGTAGTAGGTGTATTTATTTTTAATATTCTTCCTTTAACTTTATTCTATAGTTAAGAATTTAATATACTATTCTAAAAAAAGAGTCAGAGTATTCTAATTCTGAATACCACTTTTTTAAATTTGAGAGATAGAGAGAGCACAAGTTGGAGATAGAGGCAGAGGGAGAGAGAGAATCCTAAGCAGGCTCCAGGCTCAGTGTGTAGTCTGACACGTGGCTTGATCCCATGACTCTGGGATCATGATTCAAGCCAAAATCAAGAGTTGGACGCTCAACTGACTGAGCCACCCAGGAACCCCCTGGCTATTTATCACCTTAATCAGAATTTTGTACACGTTTTTTTTTGTTTCACCATGAAGAACTTTCAACATTCCTTGAAAGGTAGGTCTAGTGGTGGTGAACTCCTTCAGCTTTGTTTGTCTGAGAAAGCCTTTATTTACCCTTCAGTTCTAAAATTTTTTAAATATTATGGGAGAGAGAGAGAGAGAGAGCGCGCAAGTGGGGGAGGGGTAGAGAGAGAGGGGGAGACACAGAATAGGAAGCAGGCTCCAGGCTCCAAACTGTCAGCTCAGAGCCCGACGTGGGGCTCTAACCCATGAACCATGAAATCATGACCTGAGACAAAGTCAGATGCTAAACCAACTGAGCCTCCCAGGCGTCTCTACCCTTCATATCTAAAGATTACTTTTGTTCAATAGAGTATTTTTGACTGGCAGTTTTTATTTTTAATATTTTGAATATGTCATTCCACTCTCTCCTGTCCTATAGAGCCTCTAATGAGAAATCTGCCAACCTGCCAGTAGCCTAATAGTGGCATACTGGTTTCTTTGTAGATTGCTGCCCTTCTCTTCCCTTCCGTTCCCTTCCGTTCCCTTCCCTTCCCTTCCCTTCCCTTCCCTTCCCTTCCCTTCCCCTACCCTCCCCTCCCTTCCCTTCTCTTCTCTTCTCTTTCCTTTCCTTTCTTTTTTTTCTTTTCTTCCCCTGTCTGCCTTTAAAGTTTTTCTTTATTGTTGACTTTTGACAATTTTTTAATATAATGTGTCTTGGAGAAGGTCTTTTTGTGTTGGGATAATAAGGTGTTCTATTCATTTTGTGGCCTTCTGTATCTTTTTCCATTCCCAGGTTTAGGAAGTTCTCACCTATTCTGTTTTAAGATAACTCTCTCTTCCCTTCTTTCTTTCTTCTCCTTCTGGGATACCCATTATTATGTTTTCTTTTAAAAAGAAGTCAGATAGTTCTTGTAGGGTTTCTTCACTTCTTCAAAATCTTGGTTCTGCTCTCCCACCTGAATTATTTCTATATTTCTACCTTCCAGCTCACTAATTCTCTCCTCCATGTTATCTTCTCTATTACCGATGCATCTGATGCACTCTTCATCTCATTTATTGAGTTCTTCAGCTCCAGTATTTGTTTTGTTCATATTTAGAATTTCAGTCCGTTTGGTAAAGTACTCCTCCTGTTCATTGATTTTAGACCTGTGAGCATGGTATTGACTTTCTGAGTTTCCTTGTGGCTCATTTAATTTCTTTGTAAGAACTATTTTAAATTATCAGTTGGATTGTAATATTCCGTGATTTTGGGTTCAGTTACTGGAAAATTTTCATTTTTTTTGTGATACCATATTCTGATTTTTCATGGTGTTGATGAAAAGTGCCTCTGCCACTACACTACATTTGAAGTAACAAAGACCTTTATTATTTAGGCAAGATTTTTCTTTACTTTGATTGAAAATCAGTTTAGGGGTTGGTAATTAGAAGCCTTACTTTTGTTTTCCTGAAGGTGGAGATATAGCAGAAGTTTTTAGTTTCTCTGACAGTGTGACTCACTGCTAAGATTGGAAGCCATTCATTAAAACAAACACATATACACACCACAAAGGGGCAAAGAGTGATGGCAGAATTGGAAGGGAGGTGTGCAAGGAAGGAGGAATATGCTTAGCACTTAGGGCTTTGGGTGTGTGGCTACTGCTTGCCTTCAGGTACCCTGAAGGTGGGGGGAGGGCCCCAGAGGTCTAGAGTCAGCCCTCTTGCCTCTAGAAGGAGACACTTGCCTCCAAAAGGAGACTCTTTTTTTTTTAGCTCTCTTTGCTTTTTTTTCCTTTTCTTTTTCTCCCTGCATCACTGTGGCCTCTCCTCAGAGACATCACTGGTCTCTCCAGCTACAGCATGTGTGGCAGGGCAGATCCCCACTCAGTGCCTTCACCTTCCACCTTCTTTGCCAGAAAGATCATGCTTGCTTGCTGCCAGATGGGCTGTAGCCTTCTTTGCCATCACTGCCTCTGCCACCACCTCCCTTGCTCTGCTGTTCCTCTGTGGTTCAATCCACCCACTTTCGGTGAACAAATGAATGGATCTTTGAGGTGTCCTGGTATGCTGTATAGAGGCCCTTTTCTTTTTTCAGTTATGGATGTTGGATTAGTTGTACATCAAAGGGCAGAGAAAAAGGAATGACTCATGCTGCCTTGATGTTGATGTCACAATATGATATTGTCACCATCATTGTTAATGTCATAGAGAATTCAATTTAGGTAGCTGTTATCTTACATACATCGCACCATTTAATTTCCAAAGTAACTCTGTGGCATAGGGGTTATCCTCATTTTACAGATGAGAAAACTGACGCCCAGAGAGGTGCCATGAATCTCCCAAATGTACACAGCTAATGAATAGTGGAGCAATGGTTAGCCCAGGTTCATTCAACACCAAAGCCCATATTTTATTTTATTTTTTATTTTTTATTTATTTATTTTTTAAATGTTTATTCATTTCTGAGAGACAGAAAGAACAGAGCATGAGCTGGGGAGGGGCAGAAAGAGAGGGAGACACAGAATCCAAAGCAGGCTCCAGACTCTCAGCTGTCAGCACAGAGCCCAACTCGGGGCTCAAACTCACTGACTGTGAGATCATGACCTGAGCTGAAGTCGGACACTTAACTGACTGAGCCACCCAGCTACCCCAAAGCCCATATTTTAAAATATTATATGAAGCTGCTTCCCAATAGGATTATTATAATAATGTACACAAATTGGTTAACTTCCATTTAAATTTTGTTTGCACAAATTTCAGGAAGCATTTTTTTTTTCTGTATTATTTGTCAATCTAAGAGATGGGATGACTAGTCCTTCCATTTCCCTCAAAACAAGTCAATAGAACTATAGGATGAAGGCAGTCACAGTATATTGAAACATTATCAAGTAATTATATCGACTCTCATATTATGACTAGTAACTCCTTATTTGAAACAACAAAGCGATTGTGCTTTGTTAGTAAACAAAAACCTCTTGTTAGGAAGAAACCTTTAAACTTACAATGTCTCCCTCATGACAGAATATCACTGTACCTGGAGAACACACATTAACTGCAACTGTAATCTCGTAACAATCCCCCTTTTCAAGTTCTCCTTTGCCTATAGTCTCTTCATAATATCATATCACCCTGCTCATCAACCTTCATCTACTATAGCTCACATTTTACATATATGTACTAACTAAACTTTTATATTTATTATTATTATACTTGCATGAGTTATAAATCTTCTCCTAGACTCACTTTAGTATCAGTTTTGTCTTCTTTGCGTGCCTTCCCTAACACCTTTTAATCTTTACCTACTATTCAGCTACTGTAGTTTTTCTCTACTAACCCAAATTTGTTGCTTAATTACTCCATCAACTATTTTCCAAGCCACTCATGTCTGAAACTAAAGCCATTTACAACCCAGAAGATCACTTACAATACAAAGTTACTGGGACTATAATTAAAAAAAGGATAAATCTAAAATTTTTTAAAGTTTTATTAATTTATTTTGAGAGAGAAAGTATATGAGTGAGGGAGGGGCAGAAAGAAGGGAGGGAGACAGAATCCCAAGCAGGCTCCGTGCTGAACCCATGAACTATGAGATCATGACCTGAGCCAAAACCAAGAGTCAGATGCCTGACTGACTGAGCCACCCAGGTGCCCCTGGATAAATCTCAATTTAATCTGATATTTATTGAGTGTCATATGCAAAGTAGTGGGTGCTAAGTACTATCTGAGAAAGAATAAATAAATGAGCAGGGGACTGAGGTCAGGTGAGGAAATGCAGACTTCAGTGATTAAGTTTGCGAGAAGACATTAATCAAGAAGGTGACCAGATGTTCCTATAAGTGGGAATGTGGCTTGGATAATGTGACTAATGATTGCAAGAGATTCTCTTCTATGTTGGTAGGACTCAGAAAATTAGAACTATAAGTATGCAAAATAACCTCCAAAGGTGAAAGGTTTAAAGGATTATGAGAGTTGGTGGACTGAAAAAGAGAGATGATGTAATGACTATAGCAACAATAGAGGGAATAGAGGTGGAGAACTCATGGTCCAGTATTCCCACCCCTCTGTCTGGTGCAGGTGCTGTGTTTGGTAATAGGAGTCATCTGGTATGAAGGATACAGATTCGGGAGAAATGGTCTTATCAGAAACTTGACCTGATAAGGCAAATACTGAGAGACTCTCATTTTATATTCCCAAAGTGATGCTTTCATGAATAATTATTTTTCTAAATATCTCTATCAGTCATGCAAACAAATGTTTTCAGAACTAGGTAACCTGGGATAAAATGACTAATCAATTGTAATTCTATAAAATTTGGAGTAGGAGTGAAATGATGCGTTTACCATTCTTATTAGAGAAGACTTACATTAAGATATGATCTCTATTTTGATAAAAGTGGTTGACAATTATTGTCCCCTGTGATACTGACATGCTTCACCCATAGTTTCCAACTAAAGAATATTTGCCAAACTAAGGTATTTATGCTATGGTGTGGTTTCAATATAAGTATTCTTTTTTTTTTTTTAATTTTCTACTCCACTTTTACCCTAGTATACTTCCCCCTTTAAAGAACATGAAAAATGTACTACTTTAATATTACATCTTTTGGTATTGAAATGATAAAGTCAATAGGCCATTAGTTTAACAGCACTTTGTCCCAAGTATCTTAGAAAATATTGATGTGTAATTTGTAAGAGCTTTCTAAGGCTAACTGCAGGCTCTCCCCAGAAAAGTTTGAGGACTTGCTACAAAGGAAGAAACATTTCCCCTCATTGATTAACAAATACCAATTCCATTATAAATATACATGCATGTTGACCTTTTAGTTTGTTTTCTAGAATACAAATTCAGTAGAGCCCCCATACTGTTGCACATGCTGTGAAGGTATTTTGGGGGCACTGAAACACAAATGGGGACATCAATCTACCCACTCCATTTTGGAGCCCCTGTATGAAGCCTTATCTCTTACTTCTCTGTGGTACTGGAACAGAGCTCGTGCTAATCAGTAGGCCTGGGGTTTAAAGATTTCTTCATACTGGAGCTCTGTAAGCTTAAATGAAGAGCAGATTAGAGTCTTAGACAAACAAAATGAATACTGACTGGCTTATAAAGTCTTCCCTCTCTGACTTGAAAAACAAATATACTTGCATTGTTAGACTGCATATACATTCATATAGGCTTATATAATGCAGCTGGTAAGCTAAGAAAACAAAAACAAAAACAGAAATGAAATCCCAATTATTTTTTCCATAGACAGAAAAAGACTAATTTTCATTTGTGTGATTTTGAAGGACTGCCTTAAGTATGGTACTGCCAATCAAAACACAAATTGGGAGATTGAATAACATAGCACTTCCATTTAGAAAGGTATTTTCAGTTTCCCTATACTAAAGTTTACTCTGTATGAATAGTTGCAGTATAATTATTGCTTCCATGTACATGTTGACTTGTCAGAGTTAGACACTGTGCTATTGTCTTTAGATTTTTTATATATTATCGATAATTTCCACAAGAAAGATATTATTTTCCTGATTTTAATAGAGGAAACAGAACCTAGAGAAGTAAAGTATGAATTGTAGGTTCAAATTCTGATTTCCCACATACTCTCAGTATAATCTTGAGGAAGTTTCTTAACCTCTTTGGGCCGTAATTTCTTCAACTCTAAAATATAGACAAAAGTCTTACCTACTTGTAGATTCATTTTGGAGATGGAGATGAAATGAGTTAATGACATGAATAGGCAGATATACATAAAGCCCTTAATACAGTGCTTGACAAGTTTTGAGCATTACACAGTGCTTGCTATTATTATTATTAACAATACTATAAGAGACTATGTTATCTACTTCCTGAATATCTAAGAATTTTTCATGTTTTAATAATTGCTTTGTTTTAGGCACCTGAAATAGAGAATAAAATGAAACTAAAAATTCTTCTTAAGAAGATTCATCCTAATAGAGATGGACAGTTAATGAAGAATGTAAGTAAAATAATAGTATGTTATATGCTGAAAATGCAAAAGTGAAAAGCTGTGGAGAAGGATGGAATATGAGAGTTGGGGTTTATGATTTTAAATATTGTGATCAGGGAAAATCTTTCTGAGAAGAGAGCACCTGAACAAAGACTATATATACATAAAGAGGTGAAGGACTGAGTTATGTGGATATCTGGGGGAGGAGCATTCCAGGACATGAGGGCAGCAAGTGCGAACACTCTGATGTGAAAGTACCTGGGCAAGTCTGAGGAGGAGCAAGGTGCCCAGGAGGATGGAACATAGGGGGAGTGAGACATTACAGGACAAAAGACTGAGCAGGGAGCAGATCCTATAGGGCTATGGAGGCTATTGTAGAAACACTGGTTCTTTTTTTTTCTTTTTAAAGTTTATTTATTTTTTAGAGAGAGAGTGAGTCGGGGGGGGGGGAAGGCAAAGAGAGAGGGAGACAGCAAATCCCAAGCAGCCTCTGTGCTGTCAGCACAGAGCCCTATGTGGGGCTCAAAGTCACAAACCATGAGATCATGACCTGAGCCAAAATCAAAGGTTAGATGCTTAACCAACTGAGCCTCCCACCAGTTTAAGAAACACTGGGTCTTTTATTTCTTTTATTTTGTTTACTTTTTAAACATTTTTATGTATTTTTGAGAGAGAGAGAGAGAGAGAGAGAGAGATTGAGATCGAGATCATGAGTGGGGGAGGGACAGAGAGAGACACACACACAGAATCCCAAGCAGGCTCCAGGTTCTGAGCTGTCAGCACAGAGCCTGATGTGGGGCTCAAACTTGCCAACCATGAGATCATGACCTGAGCAGAAGTTGTACACTTAATCTACTGAGCCACCCAGGTGCCCCCAGAAATACTGGTTCTTAATCTGACTGAGATATCGAAGACTTCTGAGCAGAAGAGTGAAATGATCTATCCTACTTGTACACATTTTCCTGGGATCCCTGTGGCTATAGTGTTGAGAATTCATGGAAAGAAAACAGGGAGGCCAGTTAGGAGGCCTTTGCAATAATGTAGGCAAGATCTAATGATGGCTTGGACCAGAATAATAGCAGTGGAGGTGGTGAAAAGTGGTAATACTCTGGATATATTTTGAAGACAGAGTTAGTAATATTTGGTATTGGATGGGATAAAATGTAAGAGTGTATATGTGTGAGAAGAAGAGTCAAAAGTGACTCCAAGGTTTTTGGCCTGAGCAACTGGAAGAAAGGAACTGTTTGTCACTAAGAAAGTTTGTGGTAGAAGGTTTGGAGAAAAGAACCAGTCTGGGAATTCAGTTGAGGTATTTTATGTTGGTGCTTATTAGACATGCATGTAGAGGCACCGAGTAGCAATTTGAAGTGGAAAGGTGAGGTACAGGTTAGAGATTAAATTTGGGAGCCATCAGTATAGAGGAAATAATTAAAGTCTTGGATGGAATCACCAAGGAATGGGTGTAGGGAGAAAATAGATGAGGTTTAGGGATCACCAGGTTCTGGGTTGTTCCATTGTCAAAAGGTTGGTGAGCTGAGGAGAAACTAGCATAGAGCATGAAAGGAGTACTTTATGAGTGATGAAAAAGTTGGGGGAGTGTGGGGTTTTGGAAACCATGACAATGAGGAGTAAATGATCAAATATGTTAAATGCTTGTTGAAGTACGATAAGGATTGAAAATTGTCTCTTGGATTTAGTAATGATGAAATCATGTTGACAACCATAAGAAAAAGGAATTTCCATGGAGTTGTGGAGGCACAAACATTATTGGAATGAATTTAAAAGAAAATAGGGAAGGAGAAATAGGACACAAATAGGCACAGGGACTTCTATATAGGTATTTGCTGTAGTGGGAAGGAGAGAAAGTGGTCTGTGATTGGCAGGGGAAGTGAAATCTAGGGACAATTTTTGTGTATTTTAATGGGAGAAATAATACCATTCCTGTGTGGTTATAGAAGAGAGGCACCAGAAAAAGTAGCCTTCATAATGCAAGAGAGAGAAGAAATCAGCCATACCAATATTCTCATGCAGGCAAAGTCTGATGATATTCATTGCTAAGTAGAGCAGTTAAGCTTAGCTAGGGACATGCACAGTTAGTTCACAGTAATGAGAGAGAAGAAAGAGAGATAGGTGGGAGGATATAGTAGGAAAACTTGTGAACTTCATCTCATTGTCTCCTTTATCTCAGGGGAAAATAATAAAAAAGTCCATGGAAGAAAAATTACCAGAGAATCCAGGGTTTCCTGTGATGAAGACAAAAACAGTAATGAAAGGCATTTTGAAATTAGTCCTGATAGTCCCAAGGCTAGATTGGACCATCAGTGTTAGGCAGGACAAAAAAAGTGGCAGTCTTACCTGGAGTTGTAAAGTTTTGGTGTTTTAACCTACAGTAAGCAGGGAAGGTGTAAAGGACCAAGACTGTTAGGCTTACTGTTAGCACTTGGGGACCCCTTTGGGCCCTGCAGATAAAAAGCTGGGGGAGGCCAGAGGACGATCTTACTTTGAACATGAAGGGCTCTCTGTGCAAGCCTTTCTCTTGACCCCTGTTGGTGGAGGGAGCTCTCACTCAGCCCATTGCTCCATAGTTCCTCAACACTTGGTTTTAAAGGCAAAATCTTTAGATCTGAATAAAACATAAAGGGATTTATGTAGTGAAGTAATGCCACAATAATAATACTGAGTAGTCAGTGTTCAAGGGCTAATGAAGTATGCAGATTCTGGGAGCTTCTGTTTTGGATTAGTTTCTCATTTGTACTTATTTGATCCATAGCATGAGGTCAGTCCTTTTCTGTTTCAATTAAATTGATTTCCATCATTTAAACATTATCTAAGTAGGACAGAGAATTTTGAAAACTTAGGGAAATTATCCATCATTAATGAAGGACTTTAAGGTTTCCATTGAAAGTAGAGAGGTTTGATTTCATGAGGTAGGTAAAGCAGTATTCAGATTTAATTACAAGTAACTATAAAATAATCGGACCGATTTTCTTATACTGGGCCAGTGTAATTTTTTAAATAGGCAGAAATATTATATTGTATATTCACTTTTTAAAACAGCAAAGCTTTTTGTAGTCTCCATTTGAGAGTGAAAGTAACAACATTTGATTTTTAAAATGGGGTTTATCATTGAGTTCCCAGAGAAGAGGTAATAATAATGACAGTTAGCATTTGTTACATGGGTGCTGTGTCCCAGATATATTATCTTTTTTATTCTTTAAAATAATTCTGGGACATAAGCACTATTAATTCCATTTTATAGGAGAAAATTTAAGATCAAATGAGTATATTACTCAAAGTCAAACAGCTAGCAAATTGTAGAGCAGTGACTTAACTACAAGTCTGTCTGCTTTCAAAGTCTGTGCTAATATGGTATTCTTTCAACTCTTCTACCTTGAACTACTCACTCTGGACAAATCAGCCAGGACAGCTTTATGAGTAATCAGGGTAGATGATTGCATAAGCTCAAAAAAAAATTAACTCTACTTCCTCTCAGTTCATCATTATAATTTTAATCTTTTGGGTCATAATGTGTTAGTCTTTGAGAGTCCATTTATGTTTAAAATGCTATTACTTGTGGGTCATTCATTCAGCCATTATCACCTCACATCTTTATTACTAGTCAACTGTGGAGCATTAATTACCAGAGAGTTTGACTGCTGAAGAGTGAAAACATTCACCCATGATAAGATCTGGAGGCTGGAGAGAATTCTGGGTGGAATGTTCCTAGAGGAGAGAAATATAAACTGATAGGGAGGTTGTAGGCCAGAAATTGATTGAGTCTCCTCTATCAGGTCACAGTAGAGAAATTTACAGCTTGAATGGTTCTTACAGATCAAGCACTTCAATACTTTTATTTTGTAGATTACAAAGCCTAGCCTCAAGATCACACAGCAGGAATAGAGGTAGAGGTAGGATTACAATCACAGATCAGAGTCCTTCCCATTATAAGGCTGCCATACTAGGTTCTTGTCAAGTTATAGTCTTTGAATTTTAATGCATTCACCCTCCTTCCCTATTTTGGAGTCTGACCCACGTACCTCTCTTTCCTCATTTCCTTCAAGGTTTCTTTGACATAAAAAGCACTGAATTGCTCTTTAGTTCCCAATTTCTCCTACCTCTGTGTGTCCCCAAATCCAAGGCCATTAATATATAAATTTTTACCCCCCAGAGCTGCACAAAAGAGACTCAATTACTGCCACACATACAGGTCTAGAAAAAAGGATGCAAAAATAAGTTGCATGATCTTACTTGAAGCAGTTCCCACTGTCAGTATTAGGGATCCTGTCAGCAGTAAGAAAATGGATAAGCACCAATTCCAGAAATGCTCAGAAGCAATTAACTCACAATTAGTCATCTCAAATCATTGTCTTCCAATAAAAACTCAAAATCTTTTTTCTCAATTTCTGGCAAGGTTTTGATTTTAGAGTATGAATGGAAAACTAATAGACAGTAGTAGGTGTTAAATATACAGATAATCTGCTTTTGCTTTAGAAGCTATACAGGGAAGCCCATGAAATCTTTTAAACAGGCAATTTTAACTGTCCATGTCCAAAAGAATACTCTGAATACTCTAAATTCCTGCACATGATTCTATTAACCTCTAAACTTGATGTGTTGTCCAAATTCTACCAAATAATAGAATTGACTCCTACAACCAACCACCATTTATCTAATCATTTCTAAATCCTTCTGCATCTACTGTGGATACTCAGGAATACAGAAATGAATAGATTTAATGTCCTTTGAGGTTACGTGGAATTTGAAACTATTGATAGGAATTTACCTAAGAGTTAGTCAATAGGTCATTTGTCTGGGAGAAGTTGTAGCCAGACAGATATTGACCTTTGTATCTACATCTGGTCCTCAACTTTGAGTCCAGCTGAAGTAAGACTGACCAAATTGATGAGAGTCTAGCATTTCAGTGCCATTTTATATAGGTGGTTGGCTTGTGCAGAGAATGAAGGGAATAGTTTGGATGTGAACTGCAGGATTTAAAAACATGCTTATAACGTGATCTGATCTCATTCTTGAAGACATTCTTGAATGTATAGAAGAGAGAAGAAAGGTTTCTTCTTTGTCTCTAGGGAAAAATTCTGTTTATTTACTAATATTGATGGAAAGGCTATTTCTTCACATGGCTGAAACATGAAACTATATAAGTAAAGTTCTAGTTGTGGCCATAGCCCTAGTGTTTCTTCTTACAGTGATTACCTATTTCCTAGAAGAATACTTATGTATGATGTGATAGGCAGCTTGTGACACAGCCCTCAATGAACACTTCTCCCCCACTCTATCTCCATAACTGTTTTAAGTAGGGGTCATACCCTCATGAAGTCCCCTTCCCTTGAGTGTGGTTGGTCCCTCATGACTTTCTTCTAATGAACAGAATGTGACAAAGTGATGCCTATCCCATTTGTGATTATATTACAAGGTAATCTTGGTCTGATGAAGTAAACTACCATGTTGACCGTGTGCAAAAACAATAAGAACAAAATAATAGTGAAGGAGGTCTCTGGCCAAAAGCCCATTAAAAACTGAGGTCTCAAACAAGCTGTAAGAAATTGAATCTTGCTAACAACCACCTGAGAGAGTGAGGAAGAGGCTCTTCTCAGTTAAGCCTTTAGATGGCTGCAGCCTTGTGAGAAACTCAGAGCCAGACAACTCAGCTGTTACCTAGATTCTTGAATCACAGAATTCTGTGTCTTTTTGAGCCACTAAGTTTTTGGGGGGTAACTTATTATCTAGTAATAAGTAACTAATCTGTATTGTGAGGACACTCATATATTTCTTAGGGAAAATGTGGAAAGTATAGTCTCTGTCAAAATACACTTTTATTCTTTTAGTCAACAATTATTTATTGAGCACCTATTATGTGCCAGCAGTTTTGGAGGCTGGGCTGAACCTGTGGACAACAGACACAAATCCCTGTAGACTAGGCATGATCTATGCAAGCTGATGATACTGGTCATCAGTGTTTTTCTAGATAAATTAAATTTTTTATTATTCATCCACCAATGGATGCTATTTCTAGGAAATCGATGATAAACTTACTATATAACATGAGAAACAAAAATTAGCACACAAATTACAATAAGACAAATATTATAAGCAAGAGGTCCTTAATCTGTTACGGCGCTCTGTTAGATGTTCCTGACTTTTGTGACTAGATAAATGCTATTTCTGAGAAGGAAGGAAGGAAGGAAGGAAGGAAGGAAGGAAGGAAGGGAGGAAGGAAAGAAGGAAGGAAGATGTTATTTTCGAAAGAGTAAGTAAAAGAGGAAGAGCAGATTTAGGTTTAAAGAGGATGAGTTTACTTTTCAATTTGTTTGAATTTGGGGGATATCCAAGTGGACATATCAAGAAGGAACTAAAGAGTGAGTTTTGGGTTAGAAGAGGCCTGGGTGGCTCAGGTTAAGTGTCTGACTCCTGATTTTGGCTCAGGTCATGATCTCATGGTTTGTGGGTTTGAGCCTCATGTTGGGCTCTGTGCTGACAGTGCAGAGGCTGCTTGGGATTCTGTCTCCCTCTCTCTGCCCCTTCCCTGCTTACACACTCTCTCTCTTTAAAAAATAATTAAACATTAAAAAAAAAGTGAGTTTTGGATTGGAGATAAACATTCGGAATTCATCAGCATGTAAGTGGCAATTGAAACCATAGGTTTAGGACTTGTCCAGGAAAATATATGGAATGTAAAGGAGCACACATTTTTAAGGAGTGGGAATTCATGACTGAAAAGAAGTATTGAATAGGTAGGAAATGAACAGAAAGGGGTGTCTTTATAATATACCAGTGGAGAAGGGAATTTCATGGATGGGAAAATCCAGTGTTCAATCATATCAGAGACTATAAAATAACGGCTAACAGATGTTCCTTTCATATAAGAATAAGAAGAGATTGATGGCCTTAACTGAGAGTAGCTTCAGTGGGGTGGTGAGAAATGAGAATGGAATGAGTTGAAGCATAGACATGTATGAAAAAGGAATTTGTAAGATGAAGTTCAGAAACATTGGATGTAATAATTCATAATATGGAAAGAGCCCGAATGTCCATCAACTGACGAATGGATTAAGAAGTTGTTGTTTAATATATACAATGAAATGCTACATGGCAATGAGAAAGAATTAAATCTGGCCATTTGCAGCAATGTGGATAGAACGTTTCATTAGATTATGATGGAAGTCATTCTTTTATTTCGTGTTGGGATGAAAAATATGTTTTTTTAGTTGTAGAACTAAATAGAATGTAACAGATTTTATAGTTTCGTATGGTAAATTTCATATCTTTATCTTGTTTCTGACAATTGAAATACAATGTTTTGTTTTGTTTTTGGCATTTTATTTTATTATTTTATTTTTTTAATATAATTTATTGTCAAATTGGTTTCTATACAACACCCAGTGGTCATCCTAACAAGTGCCCTCCTCAATGCCCATCACCCACTTTCCCCTCACCCCAGCCCTCCATGAACTCTAAGTTTGTTCTCTGTATTCAAGAGTCTTTTATGGTTTGCCTCCCTCTCTCTTGTAATTTTTTCCCCCCTTCCACTCCCTCATGGTCTTCTGTTAAGTTTCTCAAGATCCACATATGAGTGAAAACATATGGTATGTGTCTTTCTCTGCCTGACTTATTTCACTTAGCATAATACCCTCCAGTTCTATCCACGTTGCTGCAAATGGCCAGATTTAATTCTTCCTCATTGCCATGTAGTATTTCATTGTATATATAAACCACATCTTCTTGATCCATTCGTCAGTTGATGGACATTCAGGCTCTTTCCATGATTTGGCTATTGTTGAAAGTGCTGCTATAAACATTGGGGTATATATGCCCCTGTGCAACTGCACTCCTGTATCCCTTGGGTAAATTCCTAGCAGTGCTATTGCTGGGTCATTGGGGAGTTCTACTGTTAATTTTTTGAGGGCCCTCCACACTGTTTTCCAGAGTGGCTGCACCAGTTTGCATTCCCACCAACAGTACAAGAGGGTTCCTGTTTTTCCACATCCTTGCCAGCATCTATAGTCTTCTGATTTGTTCATTTTAGCCATTCTGACTGGCATGAGGTGGTATCTCAGTGTGGCTTTGATTTGTATTTCCCTAATGATGAGTGATACTGAGCATCGTTTCATGTGTCTGTTGGCCATCTGGAAGTCCTCTTTGGAGAAGTGTCTGTTCATGTCTTCTGCCCATTTCTTCACTGGATGTGAAGTTTTCGGGTGTGGCGTTTGGTGAGTTCTTTATAGATTTTGGATACTAGCCCTTTATCCGATATGTCATTTGCAACTATCTTTTCCCATTCTTTGGTTGCCTTTTAGTTTTGTTGATTGTTTCCTTTGCAGTGCAGAAGCTTTTTATCTTGATGAGGTGCCAATAGTTCATTTTTGCTTTTGATTCCTTTGCCTTTAGAGATGTGTCCAGCAAGAAATTGCCGTGGCTGAGGTGAAAGAGGTTGTTTCCTGCTTTCTCCTCTAGGGTTTTGATGGTTGTCTGTCTCACATTCAGGTCCTTCATCCATTTTGAGTTTATTTTTGTGTATGGTGTAAGAAAGTGGTCTAGTTTCATTCTTTTGCATGTTGCTGTCCAGTTCTCCCAGCACCATCTGTTAAAGAGGCTGTGTTTTTTCCATTGGATATTCTTTCCTGCTTTGTCAAAGATTAGTTGGCCATCCATTTGTAGGTCCAGTTCTGGGTTCTCTATTCTACTCCATTGGTCTATGTGTCTGTTTTTGTGTCAATACCATACTGTCTTGATGATGACAACTTTGTAGTAGAGGCTAAAGTGTGGGATTGTGATGCTTCCCATTTTGGTTTTCTTCTTCAATATTACTTTTGCTATTTGGGGTCTTTTGTGGTTCCATACGAATTTTAGGATAGTTTGTTCTAGCTTTGAGAAGAATGATGGTGCAATTTTGATTGGTATTGCATTGAATGTATAGTTGTTTTGGGTAGTATTGACATTTTAACAATTAATTTAACAATTTTTAACAATTTAATTTATTCTCTAATTGCCTGCCTGACCCATTTGTTCTTTAGTAGGATGTTGTTTAACCTCCATACTTTTGGGTGTTTTCCAGACTTTTTCCTATGGTTGATTTCAAGTGTCATAGCATTGTGATCTGAAAGTGTGCACGGTATGACATCAATTCTTTTATATTAATTGAGGGCTGTTTTGTGACTCAGTATTTGATGTATCTGGGAGAATGTATCATGTGCACTCAAGAAGAAAGTTCCTTTCACTGCTTTGGGATGTAGACTTCTAAATATATTTGTCAAGTCCATCTGGTCCAATGTGTTGTTCAGGGCCACTGTTTCTTCAGTGATTCTCTGTCTAGTTGATCTATCCATTGCTGTAAGTGGAGTATTAAAGTCTCCTGCAATTAGCACATTCTTACCAATAAGATTGCTTATGTTTGTGATTAATTGTTTTTATATATTTGGGTGCTTTCTAATTTGGTGCATAGACATTTATAATTGTTAGCTCTTCCTGATGGATAGATGCTGTAATTATTATATAATGCCCTTCTTCATCTCTTGTTACAGCCTTTAATTTTAAGACTAGTTTGTCTGATATAAGTGTGGCTACTCCAGCTTTCTTTTGACTTCCAGTAGCATGATAGATAGTTTCTCCATCCCCTCACTTTCAATCTGAATGTGTCCTCAGGTGTAAAATGAGTCTCTTGTAGACAGCAAATAGATGGATCTTGTTTTTTTTTTTTTTATCCATTCTGATACCCTATGTCTTCTGATTAGAACATTTAGTCCAGTTACATCCAATGTTATTAGTGAAAAATATGGGTTTAAAGTCATTGTGTTGTCTGTATATTTCATACCTGTAGTGATGTCTCTGGTACTTTGTGTTCCTTGCAACATTTCCTTCACAGAGACCCCCTTAGGATCTCTTGTAAGGCTGGTTTCGTGGTGATGAATTCCTCCAGTTTTTATTTGTATGGGAAAACCTTTATCTCTCCTTCTATTCTGAATGATAGGCTTGCTAGATAAAGGATTCTTGGCTGCATATTTTTCCTATTCATCACATTGAAGATTTCCTGCCATTCCTTTCTGGCCTGCCAAGTTTCAGTAGATAGGTCTGCTACTGCCCTTATGTGTCTACCTTTTTATGTTAAGGCCCGTTTATCTTAGCTGCTTTCAGAATTCTCTCTTTATTCTTATATTTTGCCAGTTTCACTATAATATGTTGTGCAGAAGATCGATTCAAGTTACATCTGAGGGGAGTTCTCTGTGCCTCTTGGATTTCAGTATCTGTTTCCTTCCTCAGGTTGGGGGAGTTCTCAGCTATGATTTGTTCAAATACCTCTTCAGACCCTTTCTCTCTCTCTCCTTTTATGGTATTCCTATGAGATGAATATTGTTCCATTTGATTGCATCACTTAATTCTCTAATTTTCATTTCATGCTCCTGGATCATTTTAACTCTTTTTTTCTCGGCTTCCTCATTTTCCATAACTTTATCTTCTAAGTCACCTATTCTACATTTTGCCTCTTCAATCCACGCTGTGGTCACCTCCATTTTATTTTGCACCTCATTTATAGCATTTTTTAATTTATCATGACTATTTTTAAGACCTTGATCTCTGCAGCAATGGAGTCTCTGCTGTCTTCTATGCTTTTTCAAGCCCAGCAATTAATTTTATAACGATTATTCTAAATTCTTGTTCTGTTATGTTCCTTATATCTGTTTTGATCAATTGTTTAGATTTCACTCTTTCATGGAATTTCTTTTGAAGAGAATTCTTCCATTTCATCATTCTGGGTAGTTTTCTGTGCCTTATAAGTTTTAAAAGCTTGTTATGTGCTTTGCACCTGTGATTACTGCTATATTAAAGGGGGCTCATACACTGTCCAGGGCCTGGCTTTCCAGGAGGTGTTTTTTGGAGAGTGTTACTTTCTCTCTAATGTTGTGCCCTTGGTTATTTTATTTCCCTACTCATAGTGATGTTTTGGACCCTCCACTGGGTGTGCTTTGGTTTGTTCCTTGAAGTAGCCCTGGAAAGGAAAACAAACAGACAAACAGGAAACAAAAACATGCAAACACACAAAGAAATAAAACAAACAAGCAAACAAACAGAAACAAAAGAACAACCCCCCTCCCCAAATAAGCTAAAAAAACCAAGAAACACCAGCTACAAGTAAAGAACAGGGTGGAGGTGGTGCTGATGGAAGAGCATATACAAAGAGAGAAATGACAGGAGCAGGGAAAAAGAGAAACTGAACATTGACCAGGCAAAGAGACTAACAGGCTTAATCCAGGGAGAGAGAAAGAATAAGGAAGGAGGTGAGGAAAAAGAAACAAAGATAAAGTTACCCAGAAAAACTTTATGGCCTGATTATTCCAGTGAGAGAGAAAGTAAAGTAAAGAGGGAGGTGTAGATCATGCATCAAGAGAATGGATTAAATATGTCTGTTTAAGCAAACCAATAAGCAGAGTAAGCAGCCTAGAGGATGGAGGAAATAAGAAGAAAAGGGGTAATATATCTAAATAACAAGAACTGACCTAGAATTAATCCAGGCAATGCCACACTGCTGGTCTGGAGGGGTTGTCTGGTTCCACAGCATCTTTCCAGCTCCAGTAGATAAGCGGCTATCCAGTGTGGAGGGGCATGGTCTGGTGTAGGCGGGTCCTTCCTCCACTGTGGGCCATGTGGATTGATCCCCGAAGCCCCACTTTGGTGTTAGAGGGGAGAAAAATAGTGACCCCCTAGCCCTTTCTTCACGGAACACATGTCCCAAATCACTCCTTTGGATCCATCTTCACTGTGCTGCTGGAGCAGATGAGGTTGGCTCTCTTGCTCTACCTTCTCCTGTGTCCCACGCTTAGCTGGGTTTTAAATTCCCACTCCATGTGTGTTCATGATGCTGCCCAAAATGTAATCCCACGCCTGTGCTGCAGCACTTCAGGGGAGGGGACCTGATTCTCCTGGTGCTACCTGCGCCCATGACCTACCACCAAACCCGGAGGTGACCCCCCTCCTCCCCAGGTGTGCAAACAGGGCAGCCGGCCCCAGTCTGAAGAAAGCCCTGCAATTAGAGATGGGATGATGGGATCCCTCTCTGTGCCAGTCAGAGGTTTTTCTCTTGTCCAGGTACAGTCCTATGCTTCCCCAGCTGTTCTTTCTCTTCCCTTTTTCTCTCTGCAAAACGGGATTCCTCCCCTCCGTGCCTCTGCAGCCCATTTTATCTCACCCAGTTCGTAATCACGCACCTATGGGGCCATCCAGTTTTCCCATTTTCTTCCTGGTAGACTCCGTCTCTTTTCCTCTCAGACTCTTGGGGTTCAAAGTCCTTTGGCTTCAGCCCTTCTTTGTTTGAGAGATGCAGGAAGTATGGCTCCTCCTATTTCTCTGCCATCTTGGCCCTCTCACTATTTAAATACAATATTTTGATTGGTGCTTGTGTTGTAACATTACAGTGAAATTTAAGAATGTTATTTTGGCATATGCAGGATGTATGGGCTCTCATCTATTTCCCTGGTTCAATGCTTAATGATGAGTGATAGGAAGAAGAAGGGAAGTCAACACTGTTGCTTACTTTTGGCTGTGAAAAAATGATTAATGAAGATGCAGCTAGTGGAGATGTAGGTCTGAATGTGAGATGAAAATGTATGTAGAATGAGGATAGAAGTAGATGAAAGTCAAAGTTTGAGAGTGTAGGGAAGAGAGGGACATTTGATTGAAAATCAAAAGTGATGGGTTAGCATAAGATCTAAAGGACTTATAGAAAGAGAGTCACTTCTAAGACTAGAGGTAAGTAGATAAGAATGGGTATAATTGTAGATAATTTGTAGGTGGAGGATGAGAAATTGAATGAGTTAATTTCTCATTCTCTTAATTTTCTGAGAAAATAATGAGCTCTTGGGCAGTCTGAAGGGCTTCACAAGAATGCTGAAGTTTGGAAAAGCTGCCATCTAGTCTATAGAAATGGAAGAACTAAGGAGTAAAACAGTCTTTGATAATGTTTTACCGGCTCTTGTTTTTGTCACTAGATGGAACAAGATGCACTTTTCTCTTGTTCCTGTTAATTACAGTTAAAAATCCTGGATAAAATAATTTCTTTCTCTTTTTTCCTGTCTTTTCTCCTTTCCTTTTTCCTTATTTCACTTTCAAATAAGGAAACTCTGGTAAAGAGAAGGCAAACTGCCTAGGATCTAAGGAACTCCAGAATGATGAATCCTCTGGGTTTTCTTTTTTGCCTCTTAGATTCCAAACTTGGAGTTGGGGAAGCCTACAACCCAGAAATGTTAATGGGAGCAGATAAAAAAGAGCCCCCAAAAGGCTGTATTCTCTTGCTAAAGGACCAGTAAAAGGGCATCCTAACAAACAAGGCTTTTAGATAATAATCACTCTACTTCAGCAAACAATACTTAAAAAAACTGTGGACCCACTCTGCCACTGAGCAAAGGCTGAGTGGAGTGCCTAGATTTCTGTTCTTGCTAGTTTATAATAGGTTCCCCTGTGTCCCTCCACAGTGTGTTAGAAGAGGTTGAAGGGGCCTGGGGCTTTCATTTCTGTGGGTTGATAATGAGAATTATTAAACTTGAAGATAGAACAATGGAATGATCTAATCTGAATATCAGAAAGTTCAAAAAAAATGCACAGAGCCTCAGGGACTTGGAAAACTATAACAAAGGTTTAACATTTGCATCATTGGGGTCCTAAAAGGAGAAGATAATGATGATGAGGGTTAAAAGTTATTTGAAGAAATAATCACTGCAAAATTTCCACATTTGGTAATAAACTTACAGATTTAAGAAGCTCCGCAAATCTCAGACAGGAAAAACCAAAAGAGATCTAGGCAAGATGCATCATAAACAAACTACTGTAAACTAAAGATCAAGAAAAAAATCTTGAAAGCAGTGAGAAATGATGTTCTCTTACCTATAATGGAAAAAGAATTTAATGACAGTAAATTTCTCATCAGAAACCACAGAGTCCAGAAGGAAGTAGCACACGTATTTCAAGTGCTGCAAGTCAAGTACTGTCAACCCAGGATTTCATATCCTTTGAAATATCCTTCAGGAATGAAGGGAAAATCAAGATAAACAAGAAGATATGTCACCAGTAGAACTACCCTAAAAGAATGGCTATAGGAAGTTTGAAAAGGCAAGAAAATTATAAAAAGAAGGAATATCGGAACATCAGGAAGGAAGAAAGAACAATGAAAAGAGCAAAAATATGGGTAAATATGTTCAATTTTCCTTCTCTTTTAAGTGTTCTAAATTCTGTTTAACAAGGCAAAAATCATACATGTCTCATGTCGTTCTGAAAGTCTGTAGAAACAGTATTTAAGCCAACTATATTGTAACTGGGGGAGGAGAAAAAGGACTTAATGGGAAGTAAGTTGGCATTGGTAAAATGTCAGCACCTATAGGTAGTGGTAAGTCATACGTGTATAATGTAATACACTGAACAACCACTAAAATTCTGTACAAAGGGAGATACACTAAAGAACACTAAATAGATCAAAACAGATTTCTAGAAAAGATAAAAGTCACCCATGGGAAAGCAGGAAAGAGAAAGGCCCAAAGACCTTTTTTTGGAGGGCTAATGTGCTCGAAAAGGAGAGGGAACTTGGACACCTGAAAGAAAACGTTTGGTACATTAATCCCCCATGGCACTCATTGTGATCCTGTTTCAGCATCTGACATCAATTTTGCAGCTCAAGATTGCCTTTCTTGTTTAAAAAAATTTTTCCAAGGAAAAATGTTGCTAAACTTGGGCCAATTTTAGGGGAGTACTTAGCTTGAGCCCATTCCCAAGTTTTTTTTTTTTATAATAAAGTATTTTTTATAATAAAATCAGTTGAGTATTACACTAAGAAGAGAAGTGGAGATAGATTTCCAGACAAAATATAGGTAACCCACTTAAATTTGAGTTTTAGATAATAAAAAAAATTTTTTTAGTGTATAAAGTATATATGAATACTGCATGGGACATACACAAAAATATTCATTATTTATCTGAAACTCAAATTTAACTTGTAGTCTTATATTTTTATTTTCTAAATCTGGCAATCCAACTTGGAATAAAAAGGGAAGCTCTTAAATACTATTTTGAGCATCCATATTCTTTCTTTTTCCTGTCTTTCTCAATTAAATATTCACTCACTCACTCATTAGGTTTTAGAAACAAAGTGTGGTATAGTCTCACCTTTTAAAAATAAATCTGGTCACCTTTTTGACTCCTGCTTTTCCAGTTCTGCAAAGAGAGGGCACCATATCATGCCTACGGGAGGGTTGTGGTTGAACAAGAGAAAGTGCAATTTTGGGAAGAAAACCCCCAGAGAAAGAACATGGAAAAAGATTGTGTGAAGTGAATTAAAACTGATTTTCCCAATACTGCAATTTAACCCAGATGGTGACAGAGAAAATTTTTTTGTTTTGTCAAAGTGAATCAAATTATGGCCAAAATTAATTTAAAATTTTAATGCAAAATTTATTTAAAAAATTATTAGAATGAAAGGAGAACATGCTCTCAAGCAAACAGGTTTTGATGTATTTCTCAGAGGCTTATAAAAATAATACATATGACAAACAGCCTAGAGACTCTAAAGTCTCCTTCTAGTTTGTTCTAATTTTTAGTATGTATTTTACAGCTGTTATAAAAGGAGAAAGTGAATCTGACCCTTGAGTAGAGTTTATTGCTCATAGAGAGTGATGGGTCTAAAATAAGCCAATCTAAGTGATAGAAGATGGTGATGTCAGAACATTGATGGTTTAGCTTTATGATGTTGGTCTTATTTTAAAATTTTACTTAGTTCTTTGTTATACATCTAAATCCATATCCACAATAAAAATAATGACTTTATATTTACAAAATTTTTCTAATTATACGTGTTATTCTTGTCAACTGGAGAATAAGAAACATGAGTACATGAAGTTGAATCATTGAACTCATTAGTATAGTTGCCTGGGAGTTTAGATATATGTTTTTAGTATTAGAGTTGTTTCTTTAAATATTAATTATATTTTAATTATTGTGCTGATATGAAATAAACTTTGCTTTAATTATGGTCCACTTAGCCTCTTCTAAGATTTCTCCCATTACCAAGTGTATTTAAGAAATAAGCACCAGCTTTTAAATCTCTGGGGTGTTCTTCAGGTATGAAACAATGATTAAAAAACTGAAAACAAGGAAGAATAAATTATAAATTATTGGGAGAAATTTTAAAAAATAACTTGAATATAGTCTTTTTATCTATCTTAAACAAACCTGAATTCATCTCTCTGGACTGATTGAAATAAATACATCTAGAATAGAAGGTAGACAATTCTTAAGGCTCAAATAGAATTTGTGAAATATTTCTGTATTAATTTTTAGAGATAGAATGGAATTGATTTAGCAATGGGGGAGTGGTGGTAAAGAGAGGAAGTAAACCTCTGTTCAAAATAGATTTAAAACAAATATCATTGAGTGATAGAGAATAACACAGAGGAGCAGTTTGTACAGGAACCATCTGTGCTCATAGACGTATGACCCACTGTTCTACAACCAGTTGATATATAATACTTAAATACGAAGTGGTAGTTGCATTTAGGGTGTGCTCTTTGGAGCTAATGGGGTGATTCTACATTTACTAGAAATTAAGGGACAAAGTCATCTCTAGAGAGAGGCTGTGAAGGTTGCTATCTCTCTGTCAGCACCCCTTACTGGTAGGATGATACCCCTAACATCAATGTGGTACAATAAAGACAGTGAGCAAAGAAACTAGTGAATTAGTATATTTTTTGAAAATATACCTTTTAATTTTACATGTTTGTGAACAGGAATAGATTTTTCTGCTGAGAAACTCTCCCATGTCGTGCCAGTAGGCACAGCATCCATGACTAACCAACAGAGGGCCTTTATGTTTGTGCAAGGTGAGGCAGAAATCTCTATTATTGTGTCTTACCAAAGAGAAAGGGGAAAGGTAGTAGTGTTTCTGTAAAAGTAAACAGGGAACACTAGTAAATTGTAGTTAATAGTATAACCTTTTATTGCAGAAAGGGAGAAAATAGCAAACATTAAAAGATGGATTTTTGACCATCTGCATTTGCTATAAACCAGGTACTTACTTTTAATTATACAGTTTTATTAAAAAAAAAAACCAAAACACCACCTCACCCTTCTTCCCTTCTGTCCCCTTTTCTCTCTCTCTCTGTTTTTTGAAGGTGGGAGTGAGAGAGGCATTGAGACAGTAGTTGTCGAGATAAAATGCATGAGAGGGCATATATAAACTTCTTTTTCTCTATTTTATTTGACAGAAAAGAATAAAAGGTAGTAAAGGAAGGTAGTAATTATTGACCCTCAGTATTAACTTTGTTCTCTTGGGTAAGCACATAATTAGGTTGTTCTTTAAAATGCATATTATGTAGTTGGCAGCCCACTCTGGTTTAGATCCGATAACTCCTTATGCAGGCAGCTTTTTAAATGCACATCATGTACCAAAGGAACTTTTCTGGTCTATTGGGTAAATATGTATTAAAGTAATTTTTAAAATACTTATGTACTCAATAGGCTGGAAGTGGTCAGTGGTTTAATGAATAGTCATGCATTTTTAAACATGTATTATTATTTATACATTGACCCAAGTGAGAAAGTCTTTTAAAAATGGCATATTCCTGATGACTGTGTAATTTTGCAGTAAAATCTTAAAAGTATTTCAGGAGAACAGAAGCCAATTTTAAAATTACATTATCTCATCATCCCTTCACCTCATTTTTCCTGGCTGCTCTTCCTCTTATGGGATATATTATAATAGGCTCATTTATGGCCTCCCTGCTGGCCTAATTTCATTTTCATAGATTAAAGCTGATTTACATTTGAATTGCAATTTTCGTGTTGAATTTATCCTATGTTGACTCATAGTGTCTGGCACATAGTAGGCCCTCAGTCAATATCTGTGGAATGAGTAGTTTTTATATTTTTGTGTCATTCTTGCAAGCAAACATGTCTTATGCCCTCTGTATACTAAGCACAGTGTTGGGTATCAATCAGCCTAGCTCAAAGGTAAGTTATCTAAGGGTCACAAATTGATTCAAGCCTGACTTCCAGCCTCATTACTTATCAGCTGACTCTCCTTTGACAGAGGAGCTCTCCTTCTCTGGAACTCAACTACACAAAGGGAAACAACACCTCCAATCTGGCAGATTTCTTACAGGGATCAGTAGAAACTTCATATGGAAGATGCCAAGCATAGTACCAGATACCCAGTGAGCTCTGTCAGCGCTTTTTCTCTCTCTTGACCTATTTTCCCAGCCAGAAACATGAGAAACATTCATTGCTAGACAGCAGAGGCTTCTAAACTATACAGAGCTCTCATCACATATATCAAGAAGAAAATTTTAATACCCACAATAAGCCTCATCCTCTGGTGTCGGGAACACATTCACTAATTCTCAAAGTTCCCTTTCCAGATGGGGACCTCATGTGGGCATTGACTGTACACCAAGACTTACTTGGGCATCCTCAAACCCTATATGCTCATTTTACTCCTGCCTCCTGTGTTGGTTCCACCCCAGTATTTGGGTTCTTTCCCTCCCATGTGCACAACCTGCAGAAGCAGAGGAAGGCAGTCCTCAAGGTCCCTTCTGAATTTCAGAAAGTTCCACAAAAACCCTCCAAAAAGTCAGATTTTCTAAAAGCAACCAGGGGTAATGATATCTACTGCAGCACAACATGGTAAATAGGGTCTTGAGAATAAGCATTATTAACATGCTCACTGAGCTGCCTCAAATCCTATTTGGAGGGAGGCATAGTATAAATAAATAAACATGCTCCCTGGATCTTTACAGTCTGAGCTTTAGTGAGCCACTTCAATCTTGGAAAGGCATTAAAATTGCTGGTACATAATTGGATTTGTTTTGCTATTAGGTGCAGCTCTCTAACTTTTCCCTGTATGCCACATTCCCGAACAGGAGAGTCTCATCCTGATGGAAATGCTATCAATGATGTGACTTGTGGGATCACCTGAAGGGTAGAGAAGGAGAATTGGGGGATGTAAACTCTTTTGTTCCCTCATTCTCACTGCATACCTGTTTTCTCAGCAGATGCTAGGTAAATGGACAGTGCTCACTACTATTGTGTTGGCACAGGGTCTCTATTCATCATGAAGTTGTTGATTCTTTACAGTATCCATGGTCTTGGATTAGAAGGCTTTGACTTGTTAAAAGACTTAATTTGAAATGGAAGTCTTATTTATTTTTTACCTATTGGAAGCTTATATTTAATACATTTAATTTGAAGATAATATATATATTTAATCTGGTATGCTGTTCTAAAAATCTGTTGCAAATGGTTATACATGATGGTTTAAATAAATAATTATTTTTAAGCTACCAGTGTTAGAAAGCAGTTTTCTTTTCCTATTAATTTTCCAAATGACTATATGAAGGAAAAATCAGAAATATCTAGGAAAAGTTGATGTTATACTGGAGGGATATGTTTAGAGACAAACTTGGGTCCTGTCAAAACTTTGAGACATATGCAAATCTCCAGACAGAGAGCAACAAAAATGGATTCAGGGAAGAATGAATCCAGAGGCCCGATTTGAGGGAAATGACAGTTTTGAGGTCAGTTCTGAGCAGATTTATAGGGAAAGAGTAATTATAAGTTTGAAAGGAAACCTCTTAAGTTTGAGCTCTGGTTCTCCAGATGAGGGAGCACAATTTCATTAATGGAACTATCATTTAGTCTGGGGATAGCCAGGAGGACATAGGCTGCCCTGTTTGTTAATAGAATAGCTTATCTCCTTCAGAGTAGCTGAGAGAACACATATCAGCTAGATTAGGTAAAGAATGCATCACTGCAGCCACGGACACTGATATACCAGAAACGTTTGTCACTGTAACTTCTGAGCCTCTTGTTTCAGGATAAGAAAGGGGCTTTTACAGAGTGCGCACTGAAGGGTATGAGTTGAGTTGGTAAGATGGAGTTAACATGCATGGCATGAATTGTTTAAAAATGGGGGCATGTAAAAGGGACCTAAGGAAGGTCCAGGAAAGATTGTTTTACAAGAAAAGCAGATGCATGCCAGAGGCAAGGATATTATACGATAAGCAGGGATGACCTAGATGCACTCAAAATCTATAATCTCAGATAAGAAAGGTGGTGCTGGAATCAAGACCAAGAGGTCACAAATAGGCCTAGGAGACCAAGATTCTTATGATAAATATGAACAAAATAGCAAAAATGTGGAGACATGTATCTGTTAGTAGAATACTGATAGGCATACTTCAACACAATTTGCAGAGTCTTTAGGGAAAATCGAAGACTGAATGCACAATTGCTTAAGAATATAGCATACCTTGAATACCCTGCTTGGACATTGCTGGAATCAAAATCTCTTCTCTCTTATATATTCATTTAGAGCACCTATTCATTAGGTGGTACTTTCTCTCCTGGTTTCTGCCTGGCTGTGGGAGGGATCCAGTTACAATCTTAGATTTGATTTACTCCTCCCTTCTAATTAATGTAGTATTACCAAACCAAAATTAACAATTTCTACCACCTACCACTTAAGAGATTACCTCTATAGCCAAGGAAAGAAATTGTACCGGTAGGAATATTGTCTTCACATGGGTTCAGTGGACTGCTCTGTGTGTCTGAACTATCTTTCACCTCTTATTGCTACAGACCTCAGGCCACAGGGGTGCTTCAAGACAGGAAAATAAGGGCCTGGCCTGCTGGGGAAGAGACTTCCAGAATATTTCTTCCTGGGCTAGTCCCTCCAACAGTCTTGTTTTTACAGTGTTCATAGTTTCTTAGGATTAGAAGACTGATACCAAAATAGCTTCTGGCTTACTTACTCTTTGGTAAGTCTGAGAATGTAAAACAAAGTTCTCTCTAATCACTAGAATGCAAGGGGGCTGGGTGGTGAAGTCAACTATTAAGTAAACTGTGGGATTGATGGTAGTTCCTGCCTTCTTCAGTGGCATGCTATAGTTGAAACTGAGAAGGCATAACCAGCCCAAATCAAGGAAGGTATAGGGCAGTTATCTTTATTCGTTATCTTTGCTTCTGTCCTTTATTTATTATCACTTAGGGCTGTGCCTCTATAATAGAAGGAAAAGAACAGGGTGGGCATGCTGTCTTGTGGATTATAAGAGGCTATGGGCATCTTAGTGAGTGGATTTAGTAAAATCGAAAGTTGTAGAGCAAGGGAGTGAGTGGTAAAAAAGCAGTGACAGGGCTAGAACTTACTTTAAAAAGAATGAATAGAAAAGAAATGCAAGGAAGTTGTGACTAAGTCCACTCCCACCCACCCCCTTTTTTAAATGTGGGATTCTTTGTATGTTTAAGGACAGAGTAGTCAGTACATAGGGTATGTATAAAGGTATTAATGTGAAAGGGGAAAAGTAAGTCTTGACTGCTAGTCATTAGCACTGTGATAATAAGAAAGTTACTATTCTAACATAATTTTATTTTTAATTTTTATAATAAAATTTGTGGTTAGTTTAGGTCAGGGGTTTACCATAGTGGTAAACATCAGAATCCCCTGGGGTCTTTTTTCAAAATACTCTAAAAGTTGAGGTTGGAACATGTATATAATTACAAAGCTTCCTGGATGATTTGGATATATAGTTCTGTGGCTTAGAAGTCAAAACATGGCTTAGCTGAGTCACTTCTAAGACTTAAGTCAAGGGTCCAGTTGGTGAGATCTCATTTGAGGTTTGATTGGAGAAGGATTTGCTTCCAAGCTTACATGATATTGGCAGTATTCATGTGTGTGTGTGTGTGTGTGTGTGTGTGTGTGTATTATTGGCTTGAGAACCTTAGTTTCTTGATGACTATTGATTAGGTGCTGCCCTCAGTTTCTTGCCATGCAGGTCTACCCCACATGACTTCTTTCTCAAAACCATCAATGAAGGGGGAGTCTCCTCACAAGATGGGCATTGCAATGTTATGTAATATATTTGTATGCTTATAAACAAATATATCCTATCACCTTTGCTGTATTCAGTTGGTTAGACATAAGTCACAGGTTACACTTATATCAAGGTGTAAATACCAGATGGTAGGAATCATAGGTGCCACCTTAGATGAGTCTTTCCACTACATCTGTTATTTAAAATCTTGTTGGGGCATCTGGGTGGCTCAGCTGGTTGAGCATATGACTTTGGCTCAGGTCATGATCTCGAAATTCGTAAGCTCAAGCCCCATATCGGGCTTGCTGCTGTCAGCCTGTCAGCACAGAGCCTGATTCAGATCTTCTGTCCCTTTCTCTCTGCTCCTCCTCCCACTTGCACTCTCCCCCCAAATAAATAAATATTTTTAAAAAATCTTGTCAATGCCTCCAATTTTAATTATTATAAATGAGTGAGAGTTTTTCAATTTTTAATTAAACAAATAATTCATATGTCAGGCACTGTCCTTAGATACATCTCTTGCCTTCAATCACAGATACATGAATAATTATAATGCAATATAATGAGAAGAAACTGTAAGAAACATGGGGAGAGCCTAGGTATGCCTGATATTGACAGGGGTAGGTTTCATCATCAAATTTGAGCATGACTATAGGTGAGATTATTAAAAGAATAGTTTGGTGCACTGTGAGCGGAAAACAGCATTTGTAAAAACTGTCAAAGGTTAGTGGGCCCAAGTTGAGCCCTCATTTGCTTTTTTTACAGTAAGAGTTATAAGGATAATACGGTAAGCTTAGAATGTTTGGACCAAAATGTTTGGAAAGCTCTTTCTATGCTTTTTGGAAATCATTTGGAAATATGGAATAGAACCTAGTACAACTAAATAAATTAATTGCTATTGAAGGAAACATACTCAAAAGATACAATCAACACTGCTCAACCAATGAACCCATGTCACTGTCTGGAGGACAATCCTTGCTGTCAGTGCCAGAGTTCTATCTGAGTCTTGCTTCTCTTGAGCACTTTCATTAGTGATGTGAATGAATATGGATAAGGCACAGAAGCAGAGAGGACTACAAATGATGACAGAGCAAAATCCAAAATGATAATGCAGTAACAGTAGATCAACTCTAATTTGATAGATATTTCTAGTAATAAATGCAATGTACTTTTCTTAGGGCCAAAAGTTGGCAGCAAGTATAAATTTGTGGAAAGCGAGTTGTCCATTTAGAATTTTAGGTTACTTAGGTTAAACGTGAGCTATTTGTGTGATATAGATGCCACAAAGCAGTACAAATAAAATATTAAAATACAGTCATTGAAGTATAGCATTTAGATTGAGCAAAAACTAGTTTTGATCTCCCAGCTTCTGAGATTTCATTTGAAGGATTTCTTCTATTCCAAGGATGCCTTTTAAGAGCAGATACAGACAAACCATAATGTGTTCAGATAGCAAGAACAGATCTGGTGAGATGGATTGGAAATGTTGCCATTTAGGAAAAGGTTGAAGAGATGAAGATGTTGATCCTGGAAAAAGGTGTTTCAGAAGTGAATCTAGTTGAAAAATTTGAAAGGCCATCTTGGGTAAAGTGGATTTGACTTGTTTTAAATGGCTTCAGAATGGCAAGACTTGGAACCAATTTCTGAAAGTCATCATGAGACTGATTTTGGAGGAATTTCATGGACCCTGAAATGTCTAAAGTTGGATAAGTTTCCTTTGGGAAGTATGGTCACTGTCATTGAGGGGGTTCAGTATATGCTGGACAGCTTGATAGGGTGTTATTGATTTAAGAATTAAATATATAATTAGGCACATAAGGTCCCTTCACAAACCATAATTACAGTTCCATGTCGCTATCATCCGTAGAGTTTTAGAACTGGTATATATATATATGTGTTCCACTCCAGTCATATTGTATAATAAGAATTATTCTATATCTTATTTCAATAGAATTATTTCCATATGTTGAAGAAATTCCACACATAAATTTGCAGGGCAGTCAGAGTTGGCTGGAGAAAGATATAAAGGAGCATTAAAAAAATATTTCACACTTTCTTTACTTTTACCATAATTCTGAAATACACACACCATTAACTATTTTATTCCTCCCCCTCTCCCACTTTGGTGGTAAACATTATGTAATCATGTGTTGATTCCGGTTCTCCCCTACAGAAGACAATAATGATACAGGCATTTAAACAAAGAGGTTTGGATTGAGAAGAAAAATATCAACTACTCCAATTGTCTAAGAGGAAGGAACAAGGAATTCAGAAGCTTATAGATGAAGAAGGTATCTTGAAGACAGGCCACTTTTCCCTATAAAGTGTTTCCTCAGAAAACACCTATTAGAACAACATGCTTAAGTAAAATAAAGCTGTGTTGATTTTCTGGGTTCTTCAATTAATCAACTAATACTATTTTCTTTTGTTTTTTTTACAACTGGCTTCCCTGTGCCATTGGGGCACAGAAATGATAATGTACTTTATTTTCTCTAACTTATATCCTTTCTGCTTTCCTCTTCTGTAAAGATTACTTACTTAATGAAAGTATTGATATGTGAAAGACTAGAGGAAATAAAATTGTTAAGATAGCCCATAAAGAATCAAACACTTTATAAAATTTGAAAAATTAATAGAAATAGCTGTTTAATAGAAAAAGTTAAAAGGGAATCTTGAAGTTATTTCCAATAATTATATTTATGTTTTTTTTTCTTAGAAGACTTCCTTGATGAAATAAGAACTTTCTGATATAGGTACCTTATCTCACTTTATCAGTGGAATCAAGTCATGACCAACTACTTTGACCAGCACTGAGCTAGTCAGTACTTTTTGCTTTATAAATGAGAAAACTAACTGAAATAGGTCTTAAATTCCTCCAAATAAATCTTTAATCTTTATTCAAGTATCCAACGCCTATGTAAAAGCTAATTATACCATTTTGTCATTGTCTAAGAATTTTTTTTGTGGATGTGGGGTGTTGTTTCCTATTTCTGCTATTTGAAGAAAAAAATTAACATATTTGTGAATGAGAAAGCTTAACATTGTAAAGATATTAGTTTTTCCCAAATTAATCTATAGCCATAGTGAAATTCTATTTAAAATTCTAATGTGATAGTTTGAGAATTAAACAAGGTAACACTAAAATTTATGGAGGAACAAATGTCAGTCTATAGTTAAGACCTCTTATACCCACCAAAGTAAAGACAGAGGATTTACCTGATCAAATAATAATATTATTTTACCAGATAGATAATCAGATTGTGTGGGTGTATAAATATACACATACATGTACATATACATATCAAATACTCATATGTATGTATATTGGCACATACACCATAGTGGTGTAAGTAGAAAAATGATTACTTAAAAAATGCTATTGGGAAGTAGACTTCATTCTTGCACCTATAAAAAATTAATGTCAAAATGAATTAAAGACCTGTACATAAAAGGAAATGTTTACAACCATTAGAACAAAATTCAGAACCTCATTATGACCTTGGGCCTGGGAGATATTTTTTAAATAAGAAACAAATGGATTGATCCCAAATAGAGGAAGATTAATAGATTTGATTACAGTAACATTAAAAGACTTCTGTTTAACAATGGGTATCAAATATAAACATTAAAAAACAGCTGGAGAATATTTTTTTTAATATGTGAATGAAAGGGGATTAATAGCATAAAGTATAAAGAACCTACAAATCAAGAAGAAAGCTGTCAGGCAACCCAATATAAAAGTGAACAGGGTGGGGCACCTGGGTCGCTCAGTCAGTTAAGTGTCTGGCTTTGGCTCAGGTCATGATCTCATGGTTTGTGAGTTCAAGTCCCACGTTGGGCTCTATGTTGATTGCTCAGAGCCTGGAGTCTGCTTCAGATTCTGTGTCTCCCCCTCTCTCTGCCCCTTCCCCACTCACACTCTGTCTCTCTCGAAAAATAATAAACATTAAAAAATTAAAAAGTTAACAAAGTGTATGAATGAATAATTCACAGGAAGAAAACTTGAATGGCTAATATTATAATAGATGTGTAGTACAATACCATTTCAGTAAATTTAATTCTCAAGTTCAGGTGCTTGGAGTGGGGAAAGGAATAAGATGGGAAGTTGTGGCTGTGGAGATGAAAGAAATGAAAACAAAAGAAAAGAGCATTAATGGATTATTGAAAATAACATGACACAAATCATATTTTATAATCCTAAGAATCCAAAAACTCTCATAGGACCTACTCTCAACAAGAATTTTGCAGACTCTAGACCCTCATTTTAAAAATGTGTTCTATTTCTTTTATATAACCTCCATAACCATGCAAGAGTACACATGGTTTCAAAGCTCACAGCTGTTTTGAATCAAGAAAATAGAAGAATCTCATCCTATGGATGATCTTGGTGGACTTTATCTTGGTGAAAGGGTATGTATATGGAGGTTTAGAAAAATTCCACATTAGCTCACATAAGAACAAGGAACAAAATTCAAGAAGGGACAATGACAATCAGGAGAATAATTGGACTAAGAAATGTGTTTTTAAACTCTGTAGCCTCTAAACAGAGGGTAGCCCATTATAAGGGTCACTGCCTCCCTTTGACAAAGATTTTTCCTTGACCAAACATTTGGCATGCTCCTCTGAGCCCCCCACCCCACCTTTTTTTTTTTTTTTTTTTTTTACTAGGCCCCATCCTTGGGTCCTCCATTCAGTCTAGGCCCACTTTTAATGCAATGATTAAGTCAGTTTAGTGAGAACCTGCTCACCCTTGATCCCTGATTACACTGGCCTACTATCAGCAATTATCCCGTTAGTCGGCTTAGCAAAAATTTCCCTCCCCTAGATGTCTCCTGTTAGTAATTTTCCATCCACAGACAGCCTCCACTGGGTATAAATCCCCAGCCATTTTGCTGTATACAGAATTGAACCTTATCTGTTTCCCCTATTTTGAAAGCCTTGACATCTACACAATAGTCTTGAATAAAGTCTTTCTTACCATTTTAACAAGTGTCAGAGCAACTTTTTATTTAATGTCCTGAAACAAGAAGATTTAATGGTAAATAGTAATCATGGGAAGTGAGGGTAGGATGGCTTGGGAATATAGAGGATAAGGTTATATTGCTTACTGTATGCAAAGGATCTAACAAACTCCAGGGGAATGCCCCTCTTTAAGGGGTGCCAATATTAAGCCATATATGCTACAACTATAAGGAAATGTAAATCACATCAAACACAGGTATGGTTCTACCCCTTCTGACCTCTGGAGGAAGACATCTAGGCATGATTGGTGATGGAAACCATTGTTTCCTTATTCCTTGTGCAGCAGAAGCATATGTTGTCAGTAGTCTCTGATCACCATGATTTTGTCTCCATATGTACAATGATAGTAGCCTCTTAAAAGGAAGCAGCTTTTGAGGCAGTTAGGAAGAAGCCTGCCACTTGAGTAGTCTCCAGAGGCATTCTTTGACTTTGCCTGTAGTGCTGTGGCATGTTGACAGGGGGTCTGAAAACAAAGAGATGACAGGGAAAGAGTCTGCTTCTCATCATCCTCATCATCTGTATGTCAGAATGTTTTGCCTCTCTAGGAGTTCCTTATTTTGAGCTCTACCAGTGGAGCAAAGGACTTTGGCTCTCCACAAAGGCTGTGCACCTTCTGGCCAGATACAAGCGCCTGTCTGTATTGCCCTCCTTCTGGAGGTGAAGAGGAAGGTAAGCACTTCTGCCTACTGAGCCTGTTTATTTGATTGATGCTGGGACTTCCAATTTCGAGGACAAATGATCCATTAGTGGAAATGGGCACACAGGAAACCTCAGTGCCAATAAGTTAAGTGCCCATCACTGTACTCAGTGAACAGTCTGCTGATCTCAATTGTAGGCAATTAACAGTGATTAGCAAGTGCGTGCTTGGTGGGTGGCACAATGAGATTCTTCTTACTGATGAGACAAACTCACAAACAACCTAGAGAGGTATTGCCATGAAAATGCGACAGAAAAGCTCAATCACTGTGCAAGGGGGTTTGACCAAAGGAGGACTCTTGTGAATGTTTTAATTTCTCCTCTTAAACCTCTCATTAATTCTCAAACAATCCAGTAATATGGGGGGAGGGCCGGATATTCGTTTAGAATCAGATACTCTTTATGCATCCTGAGTTAGGGAAATTAGAACCAGAAGAAAATAAACCCCCACAAAATTGTGCAACCCTGGAGAGCACAGCTATTTCTTACTTCTCTTGTATTTCCTTCCAAACTAGCACAGTGCCGTGCACCTAGGAGAGCTCAGTAAGTGTTGGTGAAAGTGAATTGAAATCAGGTCTCCTTGTCCTTGCTACTTATAATCATGTTAGCCTTTCCTTGTCTCTTCCATTATTTAATGTTTTGCTTTTTAAATTAGTTTTTTGCTACCCTTTCTTTCTCTTCTCACTTTTTTATCATTAAGACTGCATTTATAATATATTTTTGTATTATATATATATTTGAGAGACTTGCAAAGTAGAAATTAAATATAAATTTTTATTTTTCTATTGACTTTTATTATAATTTCATAGTAGTCTCATCAAAATATTTGGGCTCAAAGGCATGGTGAAGAACAACAAATATCTGTTTCAAATAACTTTCTGCTAGTGGCAATACACAATCAGTGGGCAATTACTCTCCCCTATAGCAGGAAAATAATCAAGTAGACAATTAATTTACATTTTCTTTAAACACCCACATATTAAAACACATTATACAATTTCCACTTCCTTGGGAGTTCTCACTGACTGTAGGAGGCTTACATGTCTAATTAGCCACATGAGTCATATATACCATGTATTTAGAGAAATTCACTAGGTGCAAGAAACTTATACTGTTTTAAAAAATGCAAGCTATATTATTCCACTATTAAGTGCAGAAGGCTCTATGAAGGCAAAGTCTACTTCTACACATTTACTATAAAATTCCCAGTGTCTATCCCTAGCACAGTGCTTGACATGTAGTATAGTCAAAAGAATAAATTATTTAATTACTCAATACCAAAGTAAAACAAAGATATTGCTTCATGAAAACCAAACTATATCCATTCTTATTATTCCTTCTTTAAACTTAAATAATTACTACTTTAAAGTCTTATTTACATCTATATATAGCTACATAGCAGAAAACAATACGTTATGCACTGAAATCATTAATCATGCTTGAAGATGGAGAACTTTATTGCTTAAAATGTACCTTTGCTCAATGTATAATTTGAATAAGTGATGATATGACCTGAAAGTAAACTATCAATCTTAATATCTAGGGCCAAGGTAAGAAAATACCTTAACTAATGTTAACAAGAATCAATGTCTAATGGATGGAACTAATTGTAACCTGACTCTCGTTACAATGTAGGTCAAATTACCCTGACTTTAATGAAACACAGTCTTGCCTTTATTCTAAGTATATTTTTACCAAGCAGTCATCTGATTATGAATCTAGTTTTTTGTTATTTTATTTATTTACTTAATTTTATTTATTTAATTTTATTTTTAACTACTTTATTGAGTTATGACTGACATACAAAAAGCTGTAGATATTGAATGTATACTACTTGATATTTTTAGAGTTAAGTATATACCCATGAAACTCTCATTACTATCAATTCGTAAACCTATCTGTCATGTCCAGTTTCCTCCCACACCACTTGGGTTTTTGTTTCGTTTCGTGATAAGAGCACTTAACATAAGGTCTACCTACTCTCTTGGCAAATTCATAAGTATATAATACAATATTATTAGTCATATGCCCTATGTTGTCCCACAGAACTCCAGAACTTACTTATTTTGCATACCTGAAACTTTATACCATTGGATCAACACCTCTCCTCATTCCCCTCCTTCCAGCCACTGACAACCATCATTCTACTTTCTGCTTCAATATGTCTGACTATTTTATTTTTAAGAGAAAAAGAGTGACAGCAAGTGAGGGGTGGGCAGAGGGAGAGGAAGAGAGAGAGAATCTTAAGCAGACTCCATGCTCAGCATGGAGCCCAATGTGGGGCTTGATCTCATGACTGTGAGATCATGACCTGAGATGAAATCAACAGTCTGATGCTTAACCAACTGAGCCACCGAGGCACCCAATGTGTTTGATTGTTTTAGATTTCACATGAAAGTAGGATCATGCAGTATTTGGCTTTTTGTGTCTGACTTATTTCACTGGATCATAATGTCCATGCATGTTGTTGCCAATGGCAGAATTTCTTCCTTTTTTAAGGCTGAGAAGTATTTCATTGTATGTACATATCACTTTTCTTTCTTCATATGTTCATTCATGGACATTTGGGTTGTTTGCATATCTTCACTATTGTGAATAATGCTTCAATGAACATGGGAGTGCAGATATTTATTTGAGATTTTGATTTCAATTCAGGATATATACTCGGAAGTGGGATCGCTGGATCCGATGGTGATTCTATTTTTAGTTTTTTGAGGAACCTCCATACTGTTTTCCATAGTAGCACCACTGATTTACATTCTGACCAACAATATACAAGGGTTTCTTTTTTTCCATATCCTTGCTAACATTTGCTAACCTTTGTTTTTTAGATAATAGTCATCTTAACAGGTGTGAGTAATATCTCATTGTGGTTTTTGATTTGCATTTATCTGATGATTAGTGACTTTGAGCACATTTTCATATACCTATTAACTGTAGGTCTTTGGAGAATTGTCTATTCAGGTCCTTTGCCCATTTTTAAATTGGATTATTTGTGGGTATTTATTTATTTGCAATTGAGTTGTATGAGTTCTTTATATATTCTGGGTATTGACCTCTTATTACATATGTGTGTGTGGCCTATTTCAATTATTTTGAAAATCTTCTTATTGAGAATGTAAATCTTAGGATTATGTTTTATACATTAGGCAATTTTAATTGTGGTTAGCATTAACCAATTTTCTAGACATCAAATCATCCCTAAGAAGTGATTCCAGTACAGGTTTTTGTTTTGTTTTTGTTTTGTATGTGTGAAATTGAGAATAAATATACCAAGATACAACTAATTTATTATTCTGTCCCCAAATTATTCAGAATAGACTATCTTGCCTTTTAAAAATTATCCATCTTAACCATACTCAGTAACCCTTGATCATCATTTAATGCAAAATCATTCATGCCTAAACTGTGTAAAAGTCGAGGTTTCCCCTGACTTCTGCAAAGCCCTGATTTTGAATAATCTGAGGCCAGATTAATAAGGATAAATTGTATGCCTTCCCTGATGTTCTTTTGACCTTTTCATGTGAATGAATCACTTTAGCCCTCAGCCCTTCTGACTGTTATTTATAGAAGTCTGCAAATATCTAGTAATGAGGTGCTTGAAATTGAACAAAGAGTGTTCCAGAGCTCTTCTTATTGAGAACAATTAATATCTCCCATCATTATCACCTTAATAGCATTTAAATATGAGATCAAAGATTTCTTTTTATGTGCTTTAGAGATGCCTATCTGATCAGTGGGCTTAATAAAAATGGTCAAGGATAACAAAGTACATCTTCACTAGCTCCAAACAGACTTGTTATCAGGAAGGAAACTAGTAACAAAACAAAACAAAACAAATAAAACTTCATTATTATCAAAGATAATTTTGAATTTCGAAATTTAAAATGGGCACTTTGAGTAGCTTCTGTTGGTATTTCCTGACAGATGAACCTGTTGGATCTCTTATTGAGCCAGGGAGTCAACACTTGTCTGAAGAGGTCCGAGAAGTCTAGTTTGATGCTCGTTCAAACTACAAAAATCCTGGGGGATTGGCCAATCTGGGGGCTTCCTGATAGGTTGCTTTTTTAAACTAAAGGAAGTTTTTTTCAGACCAATGAATCTAATCTGCATCTGTGTTTTTGGCCTTGCTGTAATTTGTTTCTGATGTTTCTGAAGTTGTCTCTGCCTGTGAGAGCAATTCTAGCAACATGAATATGAATACCCATTAGGGAAGTGGGTTTGTTTGGCCAATGTCTCTTGAATGTCATGGCTGGAAAAAACTAATCGAAGCAGTCTCATTGATTTTTGCTTGCCCAATGAAAGAAGAGTATTGTGAAATTCATACTTTCATTTAAATGGAGTCCCCATCATATGCAAGTTACCATGTACCCTGGAGGCTACAGAGCACAAGTCCTTTTCCCCAAAAAACTCACAATCTATTGTATATATAAGATATGGACAGATAATTACAATGGAAAGTGTTACCTTACATTTGTGTTCACCAGGAAATAACATAAAAAAAATAACCCCGTGAATTATGAGTGATTTTGAAAAGACTTTCAATGTTTTTCTGGGGTTGAATATTGTAAGCATGGAGAACTTAAAACATTAAGCTTCAGTTAAAAAATTGAACAGCTTCTATTATATTTTAAATATCCATTTTGTTTTATTTTAATAAACCCAGATATTTAGGTAGAAATTTCATTACGAAACAGAATTTTTACTTATGATGAAATTTAGAGAGGTGGAGAATGGCCAATGAGCACTAATTGTTAAGTTATTGTAATGAAATGAAGACAAATTGTTCTGACACTTTAAAATAATTATAAAGCTGACTCATCAGTGTACTGAAAAAGCTGAGCCTACGTATTGCTCTGTCTTTTTTGTTCTAATTAGATTTTATTTATTTCCAATATCTTTCAAAGAGACTGAGAACAGATCACAAAAATGGTCCATTATGCAGCTACCATTTGAACTTTTAAAGACAAAGTAATTCTTGATATGGTAGAAATCCATATGATGCCCAGGCTTTCCTCAGTAAACTCATAAACAAATGGCAGCAGTAACATCTTTAAATCACTTTCTCAAGTACATCTTAGCTGCAGCTCTGATGAATACACGTTACACCACTGAATGTGTAATAACTGGGAATAGTATTTCTAGGAGGAAGAACAGGCTCATCAAAATTCAATTCAGAAAAATGCAAAACAAAACAAAAAGAAAAAGAAAGCCAGCAAACTCAGAAACAGGCTATGAGGAATCAAATAAAAACTTTTGGTAAAGACTCTTAGTAAATTTTATTGTTGAGTATGCTATAAACAAATATGACCAACATTCTGTATGCACTCTTTCTGGTCCTTGGTTTAGAATAGTAAATTGGATTAGTGTCCATTGTTGCCTAATATATTAACTGAAAGTCTTTAACTAAGACCCTTATTTGAAAGTGCTGGGTATTTACATGCTTAAATAAAGACTTGGACTGGATGGGTGAGTGGCAATATATTCAATAGCCATATGGCATGGAGAAGGACCAATCAGAATATGAATATGGCACTCTAGTGCATACCAGCTGGATGTCAGCTCTCATTTTCTGGTGTTTGTGAGATTTTGCCTTGAGGCGGCATTTACTCAGGAGAATAAGAAGAGATTAGATTAATGGGAAGCAAATCAAACTGTCCTTTTGCACACAGAAGAGCAGTATGTCAGAGGCTCTGGTGATTGCATCTTTGCACGCATATAAAGGAACAGCTTGGAAATCATTTTAGTTGTTTAGCAAACACCTATTAAATATCTACATTGTGTTTTCCTGGGAGTCCATCTATTAAAGCTTTCCCATTACATACTCCATTGTATTCAAAAGAAATGATGGAGGTGGAAAGAAATTTGAAGGTCATCTAATAAAGCCCTTTTATTTTACAAATGAAGAAACTGAGGCCCAGATTGATTAAGTAACAAGTATTTTTTGATCATCTACCGTGTACTAAACAGTTTTTTTAGGTGCTGGGGATAGAGTGGTGAACTAATGAAACACAGGAAGAACCCTCCTCTCATGGAGCCTATACTTAGGAGCAGAGGGAAAAACAGAAGGCAAGATTTCAGAGAGTGATGAGAGCCAAGAAGATGAGGAAATAGTGGAATCTGATAAAGTGACTGTGGTTGGGGATTGGCTACTTGAGAGTTGATGTTTAAGGAATTCTCCCTGAGGAGGTGACAAACTGAGACCCAAAGGGGAGGAGAAGCCATGCTTACAAAGATATGAGGCAGAACACTTAAAGCAGAGGAATAGCAAGTGTAGAGACTGGAGTTTGCCATGCAGGAGAAACAGAAATAAGGCCTGTGTCTCTGGAGTGTGATGGAACTGAAGAGGTGGGAAGGGCCAGATCACTGGGGCCTTTCAGGTCTTGGTGAGTAGTTTGATTTTTTTGTTGTGGAACTTTATTTATATTTACACTCATATTTATTGCATATTATCCATAGCATGTATATGTACGCATATATGTGGTATGAGAATAAGATCTGTATATTTCTGAAATATCATTCTGGCAGAGGGAAGATCACCTAGTAGATTATTACAGTTGACCCTTGAACAACATGGGTTTGAACTGCATGGGTCATTTATAGACAGATTTTTATTCAGATAAATATAGTACAATACTATAAATGTATTTTTTTCCTTATTATTTTCTTATGGCTTTCTTTACTCTAGCTTAGTTTACTGAAAGAGTACATATAACAAACTAAATATGTGTTAATCAACTGCTTATGTTTTCAGTACAGCTTTCAGTTAAAGGGAGGCTATTAGTAGTTAAGTTTTGAGGAAGTCAAAGTTATACATGGACTTTCAACTGTGTAGGAGACTGGTGCTCCTAACCCCTGGCTCGGTCAACTGTATGGTTAAGTGAAGGTTGATGACAATAGTGGGAGATGTGGATTTGAGAGAAGAGCATGGTTATAATATATTTTGGATATCAAGGTGAGGCAAAAGAGAGGAATTAGGTTACCTCCTGGTCTTTATTTGATTATCTAGGCTGATGAGGATGTTGGTAAGCTGAGATGGTTTACACTGGGGAAAGAATTGATGTATTGGGGAAGACACTGAAAATTCTCTTGTGGAAACATGAACTAATAGATGCCTGTGAGATATGTCCATAGAGATTTTCAGTGGGCTATTGAGCTGTTTGATTGTAAGTCTGGAGCTGAATGAGGTCAGCACAGCAGAGAGAAATTTGGAAATAATCTGCATGTTGAGGGTATTAGAAGCCCTGGGACAAGATAGGGTCTCTTAAGGAAGGAGAGCAGATAGAGTAGAAGACTGAAAGCTAAGTCCTGGGCCCCTCAAAAATTCAGATTTTGGAAAGAGGGAATAGACAGGAATAAAGGCTGAGGAATATCAGACACAGAGGTAGAAAGAAAAGCAAGGGAGGTAATGTCAAGGAGGTCTGCAGGCAGACATTAAATCCTAGGTTACCTAACTGTGAGACAAGTCGTGTCTATAATGCTAGGCTGCCCTTCTTCCCAATTCTTGTTTATGGCTCATATTTTACTGCAAAATAAAAAGTGAGGAGCTGAGTCAATCAGTGTCTAAATCTAACTTAGTCTCTTGCCCAGTGTCATTGCCCGATGTGCTTGTTTTTGTTTTGGTTGACTTTGATCATATTTTTGTCACATATTTGAAACTAGATTTCTTGAATTTGGAGTACCTTCTGAGCTATTTTTGATGTGCCTATTAAGGAAGGCCTGGTGATGGTCAATCTGGTGATGTTTGGAACCAGGATAAGGTGTTATTTTTTCCCTTCTTCCTGTCCTTCCCATGTAATTATCTCCTTAATAGTATTTCACAGGAGGCAGCAGCTTCGACTTTTAGTCTTTCTGACATCCAAACCCCAAACCTCAGCAATAGCTTTATATATCTTTGCCCTTTACTTGTTGCATCGATTGCTAAATCTCACTGCTTTGCTTTATATTTGTAGCTTTTTTCTCTCCCTCCACTGCTGCCCAACTCTCTACCTGAATGATTCTCTTCACTGAAGCACTTTGCTTGTAAGCAGTCCATCTGTTCCATTCCTGCCTACTGCCACTGTTCAAATGATTCTTTCTGGGGTTCTGGCATTTCCATTCTTACTCTTAAATCCCACAGAGGTTTCCTGTTCCCTAAAGAATTAAGTTCGAAATCTTTGCCCTGTCAGGTGTTGGAGCTCTGAATGATTTCCTTTTTCTCGTCCCATTCAAAATGCCTGACTTCTTTCACTTTCCTAGGTTTTCAGAATTCTTTTGTTCACAACTATTTCAAATTATCCTTTCATCAGGCCCATTTTTTTTTTTTAAAGAGCCATTGAAAATATAAGAAAAACAACACAATTTTTGTCATTTCTTGCTGAAGTATAATTCAATTACTCATGATACGTGTTTAATGTATTAAGTGTTTATCTAATAAAGTTAATGTGCAGCACAGCTAGAATTATCTTACCTCTTGGCTCCTTTTAGAACTTTACCTATTTCAAGCCCAAAAGGAACTGACAGAAAATGACCTAATGATGCCTTTCAGGAAAGTACAAATAAAATCCTTGCACAGATGTGGGGCTCTGAAATGAACCAATCGGGTGAATGGAAAAATGTTCTCTCTTACAAAGTGCCTATTTTTACTTTATTTGCTTTGACCCCGGATCCTGTTAGGCAGCATTAATCTATAGGCAGTAGGGTGCTCAAAGTGAAAAGGGGAACTGAGTTAGTAAGCACCAGTTGCCATATGAGTAGAGACCTGTTTGTGTCACAGATCTTGGCAAAGATCAAACCAGAGATCAAAGGCTTTGATAAAATATGACTGAGCTTAGCAGCTTGTCACCTCTTCCCACAGCCGTGGGGAGTAGTTTGTGACTGTGACTGCTGCCTGAGGTGTGCCTCTGACAGGGAGCCCACATGAGAGCTGCTGGCTGGGCCTGAGGTCAGCCTGGGAGGTAATGATGATGATCTGGGCTCATAGAAGAGTGGAGGTGCCAGGTTCCGGCAGGAGTTAACATAACAGATACCAGGGTTTTAAAGCAGCCAAGCTTACTGTGATCTCAGACAGATGTGACAGCAGCTGGAGAAAGCTATAGGAGCAAAACAAGCAGCAGTGGCTTCAAAGAAGCTGAAAGATTTCAGCTTTATGTCCCCTTTCTGACAGGAAAGGCTTGGGCCTCCAGTTTTTTATGTCTTTCACTAATTTTAAAGGGCTTCACATTTGTGGGCTCTGACTATTCCTTATGCTTATACACACCACTTAAACCCACCTCTAAAAGGTATGTGTTTCCATGGCCTTCTCCATAAATATCTGCTGAATATTTGGCATTCTCCATAAATATCTGCTGAAGGAAGGAAAGAAGGAAAATGGGAGGGAAGGTTGGATGGAGGGTAAAACTTACGTGTAAATTTCCAGCTAAGTAGTACTCACCAGATCAAGACTGGTGTAGTGAGTAGGTTGCAGGCGAAATGGCAACATCTGAGGAAGTAAACTGTTCCTTCATTTTCTCCACAATACCTGCCTGCGAAACTTCTACTGTTACATATTTATTCCCAAATGGCACAAACCTTTTCAGACTTCAAGAGTTTCTTATAAAAAATGTAAATAACTTGTGAGGGAATGCACCTTAACTCTATGTTTGGCTGACAACTGGTTATGTGCAGGGCCATTTTGGAAAGGGACACAGACAAGATATCTGGGTAGGTGTACTTCACATTCCCAGAGTGTCAATTTCAATCCAACTCAGAAGAGTTGGGAGCAGCTCCTCCTATTTTACAATCTGGATAGAGCTAGCATGGACAAAAAGAATCTGGTCTCACCTGCTGTCACTATAGAAAGTGACCTGTAACCTGATTTCAAATGATACATCTGATTCATTCCATAGAAGTATTTTTGTCCTAGAGCAAAGTGCAACCTATACAAGCAATGGAATATATATATAGGTAAAGATATACATGAAAATGAGTCTCTCTCTCTCTCTCTCTCTCTCTCTCTCTCTCATTTGTGTGTGTGTGTGTGTGTGTGTGTGTGTGTAGTTGGGGAAAAGAGTTCAGGGGGGTTCCTTTGAGCTTGTTAGTCTGATCAATAATTCACAGAGCCCAGATACAGAGTTTCAGACACTGTCATACTACTATACTATATTATTGACTCAGGAAGTAAACCTGGAGGGTCAGCACCTCCAATGACACGATGAACTATCAATCTCATTTATCAACCAATCAATATCAACCAATCTCACTTATTTGTCTTACTCTCATCTTTGAATAGTTTTAGAAAACAGTTTAGATTTACAAAGTGGGTGACAGAATCATATTCCACATCTAGATGCCAATGGTTCTCTAAAGCAGCCTCAGGGAATCTGGTTGGATTTCATAGTCACTATTATTTTCTAAAGGCAGTTTGCGAGGCTGGTAAAGTGCAGAAATTAATGTGCAGTGCGTGTAAATTCAATTTTCAAATAATTAGCCTCCTGTGGAGCAATTCTTCACCTTCAAAAAGTATTCCTGTACTCTCCCTGTTATTTAGACAAAGGCCAATTGGCCTAGACTTTGAATTGCTTGAGAAAATTCCTTGCGGAATGAAATCAAGAAACTGTGAGAAATGAGTAATTTGTATTCATTGTTTTGGTGCATGTTTGTGACCCAGTGCTTTGGGAAATATTCAAACCTATGCCTAATTTGAGATTTTGGTTGCTCTGTGACCCTGGCATTTATTTCCCACTGTTTTGCCATTATCATACTTAGCTGGCCCAGCCTGGGTTCTGTTTTGGAAACAAATGAGACTGAATTTTGCTCAACTTCTGCCTGAAGTTTGTCATTGTTTATAATCAGCTAGATGACTTAGACTGTATTCAAAAAATAAATTTTTGAGCACATTTGATCAATAATTTTATAATTCAAGGGAGGTAAGTATCCCAATCAATTATTCAATTTGGACTTTGGGTGTATGTCCGATCTAAGTATGAATCTCAGCTCTCTCACTTACCACCTGTGGATATTGGACAAGCCATTTAATCTTGATACACCTCAGTTTCATCATCTGTAAAATAGTGATGATACCTCAAGAATCTGTGTTGAGCCCAAAATGAAACAATGTATATAATATTCTTAGCTATTAACACTTTATATTTATTTATTTATTGTTTTGAGAGAGAGAGAGAGAGACAGAGAGAGACAGAGAGTGAGTGGAGGAGAGGCAGAGAGAGGGAGACACAGAATCCCAAGCAGGCTCCAGGTTCTGAGTTGTCAGCATAGAGTCCAATGCGGGGCTTGAAATCATGAACTGTGAGATCATGACCTGAGCTGAAGTTGGATGCTTAACAGACTGAGCCACCCAGGTGCCCCTATTCTTCGCTATTAACACTTTAAAACATACTAGGTGATGGGCTAGAACACATACTAGGTGATGGGCTAGAACAGCTGTGTCCAGTAGAAATATAATGCAAGGCACACATTTTAAATTTTCCAGTAACTGCATTAAAAAGGTAAAAAAAAATAGATGAAATTAATTTTAATTATACATTTTATGCACTCTGCTATGTCCAAACATCATTTCAACATGTAATTGATAAGGAAATTATTGAAGAGCTATTTTACTTCCCCCATCCTTATTACCAAGTCTCTAAGAGCCCATATGTGTTGTATACATACAGCACATCTCAATTTGAATGCTAGATTTTCAACAGAGTAGAAAGTAGTCCTGGAAAAACAGAAAAGTCATGTTTAATGAAAAACTATTTTACTCTGCTTTGGTTTATAAATTTAAATGAATTAAAATTAAATAAAATCAATGAGCAGTTGAGCAGATCAATGAAACCAAGAGTTGGTTTTTTGAAAAAATAAACAAAATTGATAAACCTCTAGCCAGGCTCCTCAGAAAAAAAAGAGAAAACACCCACATAGACAAAATCATGAATGAAAATGGATCTATCACAAC
>CM053567.1:139905153-139933209 GCA_028646485.1 Cryptoprocta ferox
AAAAAAAAATACTGAGGATCAAGTGGTTAAGCTAGTTTTCCAAAGTCACAAGAGTAGTGAGTGGTCACTAAGAACTAGAATCCAGGTATCCTCATATTCAGTCCAGGGCTATCTCCATTATATATAGTATGTCTTTTAGAGGTAGAGCTTCTTAAAAATGATGACATTTCTGAGTAATTCCTGGACTCTTTGATTTATTAAAAGCAATTATTTGGAGTATCATTGGACAATATTATCAATATGAAAACTTGGTCATTGGTGGTATTCTTTCTGGTTTTTAGCCTTCCTCTAACCCTTCACTAAGCCCAAGTTCCTAGTGTCTTCATAGTAGAAGGTTAAGATCCTTTACTCCTAGGACAAAAACCTTGCTTATTGACCATCTTTCCCACTTAAAATGTATCTGTCTCTTATTTTTTCTGGGAGTGCCCAACAATTTGTAGCCAAGGGTAGTTAACAGGCAATTTACATTAACCTCTGCTAACATTTTAATCAGTGAATTTGTTGCTTTTCCTTATAATAATGTTTAAACTTGTTTATGCTTATGATCAGAACTTTATCATTTCAGGTCTTGAGGTATGAGTCAGTAGAAATACTTTTAGCCCTCTCCTCTTTCTCAGAATGGCCTCCTTTCTTTCTTGCATGTGCCTCATCTTACACCACTTACTGAATTCTGACCGAATGCTAGCCTGTTCAAGCTCCATTCATGAAGCTTTACACACATTTGTTTCTAACCCTCTAAACTACCCAGCAAGTTAGCTGTGATCAGGTGGTATTTATCTGGGTTCAAAGCCCAGGCTTTCTCCCTACGTTAGATTGCTTAATGAATTTCCAAATGGCAGCTGCTCCGGGATCTTCTCTGCCTGATTGTTTTAACTCAAAAGGCAACAACCCAGCTGTCAATTCCTACTACTAATTTCTAAGGCAATATTCAAAGCTGCCAAATCCTCATGTGATCTGATCTACTCTTGAAACTTTTTTCCTTCTCATGGGCAATATCCTTTAATGATAGATAGGAAAAGTCTTCCAAGTCCAAAAATCCGTGGTCCAGTGTTCACTATGCTCTAACCTCATCTGTGCTGAACTGATAGTGTCCATTTTTAAGCTAAGTTTATTGATGTTGATGCTGGTTGATTATTAATGTTTATCACCCCCTGAGGTCTAATCAGTGATTTTGCTTTTACTCCAGGTTTAACACTGATGCTTCCTGTCAGTCCTCCCTTCCTTTTGCCTTCATTCCATTGGTGTGCATACAAATAGATTTGCAAAGTCCTTGCTCTTGGGTTATAATTCTACCCTAGACACCAGGAATATATTGACACCAGGGCACTTGGGTGGCTCAGTCGGTTAAACCTCAGACTTTGGCACAGGTCATGATCCCGCAGTTTGTGGGTTTGAGCTCCATATCGGGCTCTGTGCTGACAGCTCAGCTCAAAGCCTGGAGCCTGCTTCAGATTCTGTGTGTCTCTCTCTGTCCCTCCTCCACTCATGGTCTGTCTGTCTCTCTCTCTCTCAAAAATAAATAAATAAACATTAAAAAAAAGAACAAATTCTTTTGATTCAGAAGTAGATGAAACTTGTTCCAGACATGTTTTGTTTGACTCACAAAGCATTATTTATTCACTTGAAAAATTAATCCAACACTACAGACATTTGACAAATTCACATAGTACTAAAAATTTTTTGTTTTTCTTGAAAAATTGGCATGATTGGTTACATTGAGCTCACATTTCCAAATGATAACATTTGGATGGAATTGAATATTAACTGTCCCCTTTCTCTATTTATCAAGGCTTCTATTACTCACACAATATATGCATTATAAATTATGTGCAATCTCCTTCACTAATTATTATTTCTGGCTTTCTTAAGTATGTGAGACTGTAACATTTTCTCTAGACATTTATTTATGTAGCAAAAAGAATATTTTGCAATTAGATGAATATCCACATCTAGGTTTTTCTCTTTATTAGCAGGATACTTGGAAGTTATTGTACTTTTTGTAATTCAGTTAGGGTTCCTAACACAATATCTGGCATGTAGAAAGTGTTTATTACTTGGTAAGTGGTTTTACTGCCTCTGCTATTACAAGTACTGTTACTATTACTGCTGCCATCATTATTACTGTTGGAGTCACATTTTCTAGATTCTGAACAGAGGAGTGCTACCCTGATAATCCTCAGTGTTCTCTGTTTCCAAGGGAAAGCACCAGGTTAGTAACTCTTACTGGGTGCAGTAGAGGTGTTAGCTTGGTCGTCCTCGAACTTGTAGTTGATGCCCTGTGCTGACCTTTAAATGTTTGTCCTCAGGGAATGAGGTGGCACCTTTCACTTGCCATCCAAGTTCTTTCAAGTGATCATATTAGGATATGGTGAGAAGTTGCTATTTCAACGATTTGAGATCTTTCATTAGCAACCTTATTTTCTATGAAGGAATTGCCTCTTGATTGAAAAATCACAACTTTTGTCATCCAAAATAAAAAGTTATTGTGGTTTAATAGGGTTTTAGTTTTAGTTCCTTAATAAAAAGAGAGAGTATTCGATATAAAAATGTTCTTAATAGGTCATAATGAGCAACTTGGACTTTGTTAGCAAAATTTCATTAGCATAGCATTATTAGTTTTGTGAGAAGGGAATACTCCACTTATTTGAGTAATACTAGGGTTATATTTCCTGGAAATTTTGGGCTTTATTATAAATGACATTATTTGAAATAATTATCCATGCAAACAATATTGCAAATGAGAATTTGCTTCCAAGAGAAACTCATCTTTATTGTATCATAAAATAAAATTTTACTTTCTCACTTACTGTGATAATTACTCAAACCTCCGATTCCATCTTCTCTCCCTTTATTCAGAACTAACCCATGTTTTCTCCAATATATTTCCAAAATACACCTGCTTATGAACCCACACCCTGGCTTTCTTCATATCAGATTCAGTGAATTCTCTTTGTTATTGCCTGTGACCAGTGTCTCTGCTTAGTCACAGGATTTCGTCACTGTTGCCTACTTAAGGCCTCTGCTCTGGTAGTTATTCTCCCTTTTCCTCTCCTCCCTTAATCAATTTCTCCTCTCCTGAAGAATTCTCATTAACACACAAACTTGCTATCATCTTCCATTAAGGAAATCCTTCCTCCATCCGTTGTCCTTTTTCAGCGACTGCTATATGTCTCTGATCTCTTCTAAAGCAAAAATCCTAAAGGAATTATCTCTACTTACTTTCTTCACTTCCTGATTTCTAGTCGTCTCTCTACTCCATTCCAATCAGTCTTTTGTCTCAACTAAATGTCCACTATAACTGGACATATGTATTGACTGCCATCTTGTCAAGTCCAATGACCCATTCTGTGTCCTTTTCCTACACAAGGTCTCAGCAGACTATGACATGGTCAGATACAGTTGTATTGAAGGCATGGAGCCACTCCATATTTTCTCTCTACAGTTCTGCCAGCCTTTTTTCAGCCTCTTTGGTAATTTTCTTCCTGTTATCGTCTCTAAATGTACAGTGCTAGAATTCAGCTATTGGTCTCTTCTTTTCTCAGACTCTCCTAGATCATCTCACTCAGTTCTGTAGCTTTAAATATCATGTCTCTGCTGGTGACTTCCAAATTATATGTCCATCTTCAGCTTTTCCTTGGGCTTTCTCTATATTCAACCTTTGCTCAAATGTCTAATAGGCATCTCAAATGTTGTATGTTAAACTGAACATTTAATTTCCACCTTATCACTTCTCTCCATGTTGAATCACTTTTAGTAAATGGTATCATGTAGTTGCTGAAGCCAACACTTAGAAGACTTTCATTCCTCTCTCTCTCTCTTTCTCTCTTTCTCTCTTTTTTCATTTTACTTTAGACATCTAATCAGCAAGTCCTGTTGGCTCTACCTTCAAACTATGTACTGAATGCCAACCATCTCTTCACATTTCCACCACTCTTACATGAAAACCATTATTTCTTACTTAGACTTTTTTTTTTTACTTAAACTTTTTCAAGAGCCTCCAATTCAGGATGTTTTCATTTTTATCCCTAGAGTCAATTCTCCACATGGAGAAAACAGAAAAAAACAGAGAGATTGTCTTTTAAACATAAGTTAGATTAAGTAAATTTCTCTCTCAAAGCCCTATGTCTTTACATTATATTCAGAATAGCCTCTAAATTTCTTATTGCTCTAGTAATATCTTATATAATCTGGCTCCTGTCTGTCTCTCCAGCCTCATTTCTACCACTCTCTCACTTGATCATTCTGTTTTAGCTACACTGGCCTTCTTCTTACTTAAACACTCTAAGCTGGTCCTTGCTTTATAACATAGGCACTTTCTATGCCCTCCACATGGAATATTTCCTCCACCTGAGCTTCTCTCATTGCTATCATTCAGATCTTTGCTATGGACTAAATTGTGTCCCCTCCAAATTCATATGTTAAAACTCTAATCCTCAATGTGGTGGTATATGGAGATGGGGCTTTTGGAGGATAATTATGTTTAGATGAATTCATGAAGGTGGACCCTTATAATAGGATTAGTGTCCTTATTAGAAGAAATACCAGAGAGCTTTCATGTGCTCACTCTTTCTCTCTCTCTTTCCATATTAGGACACAGTGAGAAGGTGCACATCCAGAACCTAGGAAGAGAGTTCTTGCCAGAAACTGACCATGCTGGTGCCCTAATTGGATATCTAGCTTCCAAACCGTGAAAAACTAAATTTTTGTTGTTTAAATTACATAGTGTATGGTATTTTGTTAGGATACTGTTTAGATGATGTTTAAAGAATGCATAGGATGATAGTACATATCAAGGTCACATTAAGAAATCTTATAACAATTTAGTTTTAATATTTCTGTTGGGTTCACTATCAGCACTTAGGAATCTATTAAAACTGAAGACTTTTTATGCCTGAGGGGCTTAGTTAGACATGCTGTGGAGGGTTGACTATGCTCCATGGCTGCACAAATAGTTAATTAATGGAGATTTTTAACACCACACAAAATTCTATAATATCAGTTCTAAATCTTACCAAAGAGTATCAAGACATTGCAATAAGAGAGCATAAATTTGATGAGTAAACACAGGATTTGTTCAAATATTAGTATTTCTGTGTGAATTATAATGGCAATATTTAGTGGTTCTGAATGATGTGCAAGCAGATCATCATATTTATAATTAAATACAACACATAAGTTATCTTTTTAAGTTCAAGGTGATTGTGAGATTCATGTGTTTTTCAAGTATTTCATTAGTAGAATGGACAGCATTTTGAAGTTTGCATTTGAAATTGCTTGTATTGCTCATGTATTAGTAAAATAAGCATGCATAACAAACTCTGAAACTCATTTTTGTGTTCACTTTAGATATGGAACTTCCATTGTTTGCCATTCAAACATTTTGCCTTTGGTTTTTCAAAGACCATTTCTGAAAGGGCTGCTCATTAATGATGGTTTAAAATGAAACAAAACATCAACATTGCTCATTGCTTTCTCTGGTTTTCTTTTTCATTACTCATTTATAGTTCTTTTCTGTTTATTGTAGTGATCATTTTTTTGGGGGGGGATCTCCAATTTGCCAGCCTCTGCCAGAGGTCAGATGCAGGATGCAGTTACATTTTCTGAATACTTACTAGGGACAGGCGGAGGCATGAGGAGACTCAGTGGTATTCTAATGGCCATGGAGATGGATCTGGGAATAAATGTCATTATCTTTGTTCTCCTAACACCACACTTATTGAACAAAAGGTCTATTTTGAAAGGAATAGAGGAGACAGGAATTAAGTTATTAATTGAACTCCTTTTCTGGGAATTAGTTATGACTTTATGAGATTGTATGTCACTTGTCTCCCACTTATAATTGTTAGGGGCTCAGAAATGAAACTCAAGGAGCATCTCTGATAGTCCCAGAATTACCTTAGTATTTTTTAAAAATGAGTTGCCTATTTGGGGAGACAACTGAGATTTTGGAATTATACACTTAGAGAGATTCTGCACTCAGTGTAAGAGAGTCAGAATTTGAACACTGGGCTGGCCATTTAGTAGCATTATAGCATTAGGCATAAAAATCATTTATTGTTATGAACCTCCGTCTGTAAAATGAAGGTAACATTTGTTTCATTTATTTATTCCATCAACATTTGTTGGATGTGTACCTATAAGAAGATTAAGTTTGTGGTGGGGATTAAATAGCCCAAGAATGTGTAAATGTCTAACGTAATATCTGGCAGATGAAAAGTGATACATATTTTCATGGTATTAGCATCAAAAAAGGACCAACATTTAACTAAAAGTTATATTTTTTAGAGTCTTATTCTGATTGAAAATTACCTGACGTAGATAGTTTAGAAACTCTAGAGTTCTGAGTACCCAAATCAGATACTGGCCCTTTGCTGAGATACTACATCTTCTGTTATAAAAATACGTCTACTTTCTGTTACTTCTATATTTTAGTCACTATTTCTTTCGGGAAAAGAGGCTTCCAACAAAGTTAAATTGTGGGCCATCTGGCTTCTGGACTATGAAGAAAATCCTCTTTCTGAACTTCAACCCAATTCTGCTCTTTCTGCTTATTTTATAGTATTGTTTGATGTGCTGGCTGCGAGAGGGTAAAAACTGAAATCTCCTCATTGCTGCAAAAACAAAAGACAAATAACTTCAGAAAGATATGCACAGGTTTCTTATAGTCTGCAAATGGTCAAATTTCAATTGGTTTAAAGGGCTGTCAGTGTCATGTGGAATGTTCAGTTGATTAGCTCCAGTGGCCATAACTGAATGCTCGTTTGACCCTAAAAGAATGAGGAAGGTTGATTCTGAAACTGTCTGTATCTGATTTTCAGAGTTCAGTCTATATGGTCGCTTTTCTTTAAGTTGAGACTTAGAATCTCAGACTCATGGCATGTACCATTTGTTTTATTTATGATAATGTTTTATTAATGCGGACAAAATTGTTGTTTTGCTTCACATAGTTTTAAAGTGGTAAAATTCTGAGGCTTAAACAATACACATAAAATAGGTCATAGAATGGACAGATTTTCCCTGCTCTCTGAACATAGAGCTTTCATATGAAACCTCTCATAAGCCAAGATGGCATAAAATGAAGAAGCAATTCACCTTAATTATATGGCCAATTTTCTGAGCCTTCCCAGAACCCCCCAAAATAACCTCTCTTAAGCTTTTGAGATACCTTAGGACACATCTTGCTAATGGACACACAAAGTAAATCAAGATAAAGCCCAGATGCTCACAGACACACTTCAAAGCGATGGTGGCTGGATGCTGAGATGTCGAGGGTAGTTCCTGGGGAAGGAGTCTGGTGAATGTGCGCTGCCACTGGAGGGGCTTGCTCCAAAAGCAGTGATGGACGCTATTTCACTTTCCACCTTTTGTCATAAAAGTGAAAATCCTCTTCTGATTTCTTTCAGTCATAGAAAATAGGTACTACTGTTGGGTCTTTCATAAAAAGTGAAGTGGCATAATGGGAACTTTTAAAAAGTGCTAGGGTTACCTGTATTGGTTTACCTGTCTCTCAAATCTTTTGGAATAACGCTCAAAAGCCTTCCTAAGTTACTACTGAATTTTCCCTTTTGAAATCAGTTGGAATTTGGTCCAAAAACAATGGTTAACTTATGTGGATATTAAAGAATTTATAGATCATCTGAGGATATGATATATCCACATTCCCCATTATCTTGTTTATTAGTTGATTCCAACTGATTACTGCTCCCTGAGCAATCTCATGCAATTACCAAGTAGTAATATTTCACAGTTACATATATAGGTATTACCAGAAATCTTCAAATTTTAACAATTGCTATTTTAGTCACAGGATTGCATTGAGTGATATAGAAGTCTTGGCTATATTATTTTCCCCAGTATAGTTTACTTAGTGATCCCTGCCTAGTCACTTTTGCCCTGTTTTCCTTACTTGTGAACCAGCGATAATGCCACATGCCTACTCACAAGCATGTGGTGAGGATTAATTAGATAAATATCAGCAGAGTCCTCTGAGCTCCCTAGGATTGAGGTGTTTATCCATCTGAGGTATTATCATTATCACGCTATTTCACTTCGATCATAAATAAAACTCATGGTTGATAAAGACAGAAAAGGTTTTGTTGGCTTGCCAAATCCCACCCCACCACCTCTCAAAGTAGCCGCGTGAGACCGAGTGAGTCCCTTGACAGAAGACATATAACGGATTAAACTGATACTTCACTTGATCACAGCCAAAAGGTTTGTGTTAATGAGCTTAATAGTATTTACTTGGTGGGTGTCCAGAACAGCTGTCCTCTTTTGTTGCAGGTGCCAGAACCAAAGCCAAAGCCAGTCTGGATTTAGCAAATCCAATTACTTTTCAGGATTTGCTCCCTTCCAAGACAACACTTATCATAATCACTCGTTGATAATAGACACCCTGTTAAGTTGATACTAGATACCCATAACCATATTCGGGGATCTATTTTCCTTCTTAAAACCACTATTCTAACTACACTATTCTAACTATGTAATAAGGCTTATCTAGACATGTTTTACATTTAGAGTGAAAGTTTGGCTTTGATTATGATAACACCAAACAACTAATTCCAGATTCTCTTGATTTGATAACACCCCTACAAGAATTGCATTTTAATTGTTTCTGAGCTCACAGATATTTCTTGATTGATTTTTTTTGTCTGCAGGAGCAAAAAGGGAATTCAGAGGACATCCTAATTAAAAATGAAAATGGATCATCACACAAGTAGCTTATTATGAGATGTAAAACTCCATGGAAAATGAATATAATCTTTCTCAAGCAGGGTAAGCAGTGTGTGTGTTTTAATAATCCAGAACACCTGGACATTTCACATCCAAAGAGAAGGCAGAAGTGGAAGGTGAAAGTGACCTTGTAATAAGGAAGAATTCACGTATGGAAGGAGGATGCCTGAATGAGCAGACTAACTGGTGACTGAAATTAGAAAACTCTTCCAATCAGTGCGAGGCAGAGAAAGCATGTATTGGCAGGATGACTGAAATGACATTGATGACCAGTAGCTGTCTGGCTGCACACATACAAGCGAGCTTGCGAGGGTACCTTTCTTAAAGAATCTGTTTCTTTCTATTCATTTTTTTTTTTTCAGGGAGAAAGGGCAGGGAGGAAAGGTATATTTGGTTTGAGAGTGTGTAAACTCCATTTTAAGCCTTGTCTTAGCTAGTTTACATTTTCTGTCATTAGCCATTTTCTTTTCTTCTCTAGGTGACACAGCCTTGCTTTAGTGGATTAGTTAGACAAATGCTTCATCCATAAAATCATGTTAGTGTTCCTAGATAAAAATCCCTCTGCCCATTTGTGGCACATGAGATATTTCAGTAATTGATTTGGTTAATTGCAGGTTTCCCAAGGTAACACATTTTCAGAACCTTAGAAGACTTTCAGTATCTAAATACTTATGTTTCAAAGCTTTTGAATTAAAATAATATCATTTTCCTAGTCAGTTTCTCTGACTCTTGAATTTTCTTTTTCCTTATGCTTCTCCTTGCCATGGCCTCTAACTGTGCAATTTCCCACAGTTGTAAAGATCATATATCCCAGACTTTCAAAAACTGCCCCGATTTCTCCCTGCAGTTTCACAAATCACTGAAATGTCCTGAGCATCCAAATAACATTCGCTGTACTGCCTATCCTATCAGGAAGCCATACAAAGTTCCTGAGTCAGGCTTGTACTGAGGCCGTTTATAAGGAAAATATAGTCTCTGTCCCTGTGTAAGGCATGGGCTTGAAAACTTGTCGATCCGCCCACTTGCAGGTTGCGAATGCTTTACTTCAGTCAATAAGTATGTGTTCACCAACATAATAAGTTTGGGGGCGCCTGGGTGTCTCAGTTAGCTAGGCATCTGACTTTGGCTCAAGTCATGATCTCGTAGTTCATGGGTTCAAGCTCCTCATCAGGTTCTGTACTGACAGTGTGGTGCCTGCTTGATATGCTCTCTCTCTCTCCCTCTCTGCCCAACTTGCACATTTTCTCTCTCTAAAATAAATAAACTTAAAAAAAAATAAGATTGTATAGCACTATCTTCAATTAGGCGTTCAGTGTAGGCTCTCTTTCCTTTCTTGGCCACAGATTCAGTTCTGAGTTCCTACAATAAAGAGATTAAGATGTGGACTGAATGGCACATGTCTTAACATAGTTATCTCAAAGATGTTTTTTTCCCTCTAAAAATACCAGTAAGAAAAATTTGAAGGAGAGCAAATGCCATTATGTACCTGACGAGGTTCAAATATCAAAGTCTGAGCCTACAGGAAACTCTAGATGGAATTTGCTGAGAGAAGGTAGGAAAAGGTAGAAATTAGTGATGGTTTGGGGACAGGGACCTCCATCCTCTTATGTATGCCCCCTGCTTAACTTTGTTCTCTATTTGACAAACAGTATGTTATTTTTAGAAATCCAGGCAAAAAGAGGACACCCTGTTAATAGATTAAGAACTTTCACCAACTTTGATCTTATGTCTTTTATTTTTATTTAAAACAATTTTTTAATGTTTATTTATTTTTGAGAAGTGGGGAGGGACAGAGAGTGAGGGAGACACAAAATCCAAAACAGGCTCCAGGCTCCCAACTGTCAGCACAGAGCCTGACATGGGGCTCAAACTCATGAGCTGTGAGATCATGACCTGAGCCAAAGTCGGCTGCCCAACTGACTGAGCCACCCAGGCACCTCTGACCTTATGTCTTAATAAATGTTTGTTGACCTGCTTCCATATGACAATGATTGTTTTCCTTTTTTTTTTTTTGAGAATTTTTGAAGAAGGCTGCTTCCAAAATCATCATGTTCTAGCCGTGTGATTATTCCTTTTGACATTTTTTAGTACCTAGAAACTGAGATTGGCAAATGAATATTGCTTTTTCCCCCTGCATGGATTCTACTCTCCTAATCTTGACTAAACTAGAAATTTGGAACAGGAATAAGGAAAAAAATTCAAGAATATAATATCTTCAAGAACATAATTATCTATCTATTTATCATCATCTATCATCTGAGAACACTAGCTAATTAGATTACTCTGGATTTCTATCTATGAGATTGTCTTCCATGAAATGGAGTGATTTTTCTATATATACTATGCCACATTCCCTCCTGAATTATTTATGAAATTGATCCTAGCATATTCTTTTGTCATTTCTATCTCATCTGGTCTGCCATGTGCATTCACATTTCCCTGAGTATTTCTGGCTCTTTGATAGCAATTTAAAAGTCTAGCAGCATAGGGTCTCCTGGGTGGCTCAGTTGGTTGAGCGATCGACCTTGGCTCAGGTCATGATCTCGCTGTTCGCGAGTTCGGGCCCTGCATTGGGCTCTGTGCTGACAGCTTGCTCAGAGCCTGGAGCTTGCTTCGGAATCTGTGTCTACTTCTCTCTCTGCCCCTCCCCTATTCATACTCCGTCTCTCTCTGTCTCTCAATAATAAATAAATGTAAAAAAATGAAATAAAATAAAAGTCTAGCAGCATAGTTGGTGGTGGTAGAAAACAGATTTAGTTCCTGGTAAAGTATTTCTGGGTACAATTAGTTCTGCCCAGGGTTGCATATTATTTTCTTATTGTATTTTTACCTCACAATTTCTACACATATGCTCTTAACTAAATTAAAGATGAATTACCAAGAAAATAAGACCACCTGTTTGAGGACCCATGTTCATTATAGTTTTGTTCATAAATTCATAGTATGTTCTTGTGGTATTCAATATTCCTCTCTCACATTCAAGAAATCCAAAGTTGGGGTGATGCATGGATTAGTATAATTACATGATTTCCAACATAAAAAAAATAAATCCTTCTCTGTGGACTCTATCTCTCAGACAAACTGTCTTTATAAACTAATAATTAATTTATAGTCCCATATTTTTATCTTTAATAAAATAGCAAACTGCCAAGCAGAGCTTCTAATCAATCTTAATAACCAGATTGAATAGCAATTTAACTTACTATGTTTCTGTCAGGCACTGAGAATGTAAAGGTGAAGAAAGCATATTTTTTCCTTCAAGGAGTTTATAATCTAGTGGGAAAGATACATCAATGTACACTGAGTTCATACAATATAATCCCAAAGCAATTAGTTTTAAGCTGTTTTATAGCCTTTTATTAGATAAATTTGATTTTCATTAAATTTTTTGAAATTAGGTCAAAGCTCTTCATGTCTATTTTTGAATGGGTTGTTACTAGCCACACTGTGATGGTGAAAGATACGGATGGTGTTAGGATTAGAATTCAGAATAATTACTCCACCAGAAAGAGCTTTTGTCATTGAAATGTGTTTTTTTTTGTACACAGTTGAATTATCATTAGATGAAGTAGGTTTGCATTATGGGGAAAATACTGGCAAAGCAGTTTTTGTTTGTTTTTTACAGTTTTTCATGCAGTGGTAATACAGTTGAAAATATTAGATTTGCTCCCAACCTGTCAAACGTACCCAAACCACAAGAGGGAGAAACTACTGTTTTGCAAGAGGAATATTAGAAGCAATCCCTTTTGTGAATACTGGTTGGCATTTTTTTACCTGGGCACAGCCTCAGGGGAGAGTATTCTCTAGTGAGCAATGCAGCAGAGATGAACAGTGAAAATCTGAGATTTATTACAGTCAGGTAGAATATAACTCTATGTGTTCTAGACTCTGGTTTCTTTTACTGGCTAATACCAGACGTTTAGGAGGAAGAAGGGGGAAAGTCTCGCTCCAAAGCCTCTGTTAATATACATGGCTTGTCTTTCTCCCTCACACAAGCACACATAAACACTCATATTTAAACACACACACATTTATACACAAAGCTTCCAGTGATTTGGACAGAGCTATTTATGGAAGAGGTAGGCTCTGGTTCCTAAATCCCGCAGTAATTACTTTATTTCTTGAAGCATGAAATTTGATTACCCATATATTATTATTATGCATGCTGTGTAATGTTTTTGACTGTCACTTCATGCAGCTCTTCTTAAATAAGAAAGTCTCACAATTTAGCTATGGAAGACCAATGTTTTGCATAGGCAGGGCAAGTTACTGGCAAGCTGTGCCAAGAATTCCATAGGGTTTTAGGAAACCCTGAAGTAGAAGCTGGTCTCACCAGTGTTTTCTAAGGGGAAGCTCTTACAAAGAAGTTTGGAGATTTGAAAAGATGAGTGAATTTGAGGAGTAGAGCAGGTAGCTACTAATTAAACAACACATATTAAATGTAGTTCCTATAGCTTAAGTGAAGGTTGAATCCCAAACAATGAGAGCAAAACATAAGCTAATTAATTGCCTTTACATACGATTCAATAGGGCTAGGGCTAGTAACTCGGTGAAAACCTTTTACCATTATGAGCTGCTCCCCCCACTATGAAATCTGTTTGTATTTTGGGAATATGATGGATAATAAAAATAACCAGAAAGCAAGGGGGGAGGGACAGTTACAAATGGCATTAGAAAAGTCAGACTTCCCATATGGAAAAAAATAAATCTGATCCCTGTTTTACGAATCCAACAGTATATCTAATGGATTAAAACTATTATGAAAGGCTACGTATCACTTATAGGAGAAAACATAGGAAATATTTTGTAATTTAAGGGAGGAGAAAGATTTTTAAATGAGATTCTCAAAGCACAAATTCTAAGATGGGAAATGGTCAGATATAGTTACATTGAAATGAAAGATTATTGCTCAATAAAGGATGCCATTGACCAAATAAAGTGATAAATCACTCTTCAGGAGAAAACATCTGAATTTTGTAAGATCAAGAAGGGCTCAATTTCTAGAATATAAAGTGAATTCTTTAAAAAATTCTTTAAAAAATAAAATTCTTTCTTTTTAAAGTTTATTTATTTATTTAGAGAGAGACAGAGGCAGATTGATCAGGGAAGAGGCAGAGAAAGAGAATCCCAAGCAGGCTCTGTTACCATCGGCACAGAGACCCATGTAGGGCTTGAACTCATGAAATCTGAGATCATGACCTGAGCCAAAACTGAGCATTGGGTTGCCTAACTGATTGAGCCACCCAGGCAACCCTAAAAAATAAAATTATTTTAAAAAGGCAGGGAATCAAATGGAAAAATAGGCAAAGGATAAGAATTGGCAATTTACCTAAGGGAAAAGGCTGATTTGCCACTGAATATACAAAGTAGTAATCCAAGAAATGGAAATTAACACCCTGAGATACAATTTTACATACATCAGTTTAGTTATCATTAGAAAGAAGTATACTGCCAAGGTTGGAGAGAAAGTAGGAGACTACAATTTTTGTGCTGTGCTTGAGAATGTAAATAGCGCTTTTTTCCCCTCCTGGAAGCAGAGTGCTAGTCCTTAGTAAAATTAAGACTATGCATGCCTCATGACCCCTTCACCCCCATGGAGAAATGCCAAGAAATTTTTTCACAGGTCACTAAGGAAACATCTACAAGGGTTTTTACCAGGTATTGTTTGTGGTAGTGGGGAGATAAAGGCAGAGAAGGCATCTATCACTAGGAGATAGATAAATAAGTAAACGGGTGGCTGCACAATAAGGAAAATCTCATAACAACTGGAAACAGTGAACTAGATGTAAATACAGATCTTGAACATGATACAGACAAAGCAAAGATAAGGAAGCAGAATAAGAATCACAGCATAAGTGCATTTTTATAAATTAATCCATGCTTTGTTGTGAGCACCCTGGGTATTGGGAGTGCTGAATCACTAAATTGTACACCTGAAACTAATATTACACTCTATGTTAACTAACTGAAATTTAAATAAAAATTTAAAAAATTAATGCATGACATAGAAACCCATTTGTGATATTGTGATTTATAAAAAGAAATACATATTTAATCTTTGTCTTTGGCTCCTGGCCAAAACTCCTAAAACCTTTGTAATTTCCTAAGTGATAAAGGTGCTGGGAGTATCTTTTGTTCTAATATTTGGTATTGGCCCTGTTCCTAAGACAAAGTTTCTTAATCTCTTGGATTTCCTAGGTGTTGGAAGCATCTTTTTTTCCTAGCAAGGCTGATCTTGGTGGGCTCCTTGAGAGCTTCAGGATTGGGGCTGGTTGGTCATCAGGAAGACCAAGTCGTGATTAGAAGCTTGGAACTTTAAGCCCCACCCCTCATCCTTTGGAGAGGAAAGAAGGCTGGATATAGAGTTAAGAATTAGTTATGCCTATGTGATAAACCCTCTATAAAAATCACTGAACCACGGGGTTGGGAGAGCTTCCAGGTTGGTGAACACATCCACCTGCTGGGAGGGTGATGTATGCTAGCTCCACAGGGACAGGAGCTCCTATGCTCAGAACCCTTCAGGCCCTGGCAGCATGTATCACTTTATCTGGCTGTTCATCTGTATCCTTTATGACCTCCTTTATTACTGAACAAACTAGTAAACATAAGTATGTATTCCCCTGAGTTCTAGGAGTCATCTTAACAAATAATCAGACCAGAAGAAGGAGTCATGAGAACTCTAACTTACAGCCAGTTGTTCAGAAGTACAGGTGACAACCTGTGTCTTGCAACTGGCATCTGAAGTGGGAGTGGTCTTGTAGGATCCTTATGGGATCTGACATTAACTCTAGCTAGACAGTGTCAGAACTTAATTGAATGGGAGGGAACCGACCTGGTGTCAGAGAATTGGTTAGAGTGGAGCAAAACCCCACACATTTGGTGGCCAGAAGTATTGTGAGTAGTAGAAGAGAAATATGGAAGTTTTTCCCCATGCATCATTTTGTAAGCAAACAATGCTATGTTAAGAACAGATATTGAACATAGTAAACAGGTGCTTGAGGGTCACAGGTGTGGGTGGTGAGGACTAGAGTGGAGAGCAAAGATGAAGGGGGAAATATATACAGCAACAAATAAAAGGAATTCTATGTCTCCTCCTGGCACTTCTCAAACAAAGATGGACTTTGAAGAATTCTGTCAGTGTCATTTTTTAAAAATTGGCATTCATCTTGGAAATAATGATGGAAGAAGTAGAAGATCCAGGTTAGGAAGGATGCTTTTGTTCTGACTCTGTTATAATCAGTAGAATCATCTTTGCTTTTAGATGCTCATATTCCTTAGCTCCAAAATAAAGATCTTACTAATGCTTCCCAATCTTGAGGTCTATTAGGTCTAACATGTAATACTTCTTTGTAAAGTGTAAAATGCTTTTCCAGTGTTAAACAATTGCGTTTTCCTCATAGCAAATTTATTCATACAGAGAAGCTTTGTGTCTTTTTAATAAACCAAACTGAAAATTGAAAACCGAGCTTTTCTTTCACTCTCATGTGGCTCTCGATTCATCTTGGAGCAAGTATTGATCAGTCTTCTTTGTCCTGAAAGGGACAGTTTAGCATAGTCGTTTAAAGCTAGCTTCAGGAGTCAGACTGTCTGGATTAGAGTCCAACTCCCACTTGATCTGAGGAACCTGGGGCAGGTGACAAATTTTTACATCTCCATTCTGTCATCTGTAAAGTGAGGGTAGTCACACTGACCTCAGGGCAGACCTGGGAGGATTAAATAAGCTAAAGAATATAAAATGCTTAGAATAGTCCCTGTCCTATAGTCAGTGTTCAGCAATGTTAGTTGCTATTGTTACTATTATTATTTAATTAGGATAAACCTCAGGGTCTGACCTTGGCTACTCTCTTTACTTATATTTGTTTTTGCTAAAAAGAATCCAAATTGTTTCTAGGAAATATCAAAGAAAACAAACAAGCAAAAAAGATAAAACTGATGAAGAAATGGTCCAGATATTTCCTAAAATATAAAAGTATCTACGGCAATTATGTTTTACTTACCAAAATGATCAATGTTCACACATTTTTGAGGTTGGATTCTAGTCTAGTCAGTGGTTTCCAACAGTGGAAAACATTTAGTTTAGTGATCTCTCTTTCTTATTTCTTTTGACTCTGCTTTTCTTGTTTCTAGTTGATTTAGATTCATGACAACATCATACCCCCCTCAGATATTTCATTTTAATATCCACATTTTTAATGCTTTAAATGAATAAACACAGTAAACAGTAAACCTTAGACTGCTCTGTTTTAAAGAGTAATATGTTTATGGTGGGAAATTTGGAAAATAAAAGAAAAAGGATAAAATTGACTGTTTTGTTTTAAAAAGTAGTATGTTTATGGTGGGAAATTTGGAAAATAAAGAAAAGAAAAAGGATAAAATTGAAATCATTCATATTTTATCTAAAGAATGATAGTTGACATTTTAAACTAAAAACACTAAGTTTACTTGAATTTGACAGAAGGAAAAAGATACTAAAATGTAGCTGAAGGGGATACTAACCTTTAATTACTTGAAAGGATATGTATTATCAGTTGCTAGAAGTTCCACCAAAGTTAAAATAAAGTACTGAGAAAAAAATAAAAATATTTTAGATAAAGTTTTGTTGTTGTGGTGGTGGTGATTAAATTTGAGTTTTTTATTTTGAGGGAGAGAGAGTGCACACATGTGAGTGAGTGCGAGTGGGGGAGGGGCAGAGAGGGAGGGTAGAGAGAGAATCGCAAGCAGGCTCTGAGCTACATGCTAACAACTTGGAGCCCGCTACTAGCATGGATCCCACTACCAGCGTAGAGCCTGACTCAGGGCTTGAACTCACGAACCCGTGAGCCAAACCAAGAGTTGGATGCTTAACTGAGTTGCCCAGGTGCCCCCATTGCGGTGGTAGTTATTATTGTGACTTGGAACTGCACATTTCTTAGCATAGACTGAAGTTTCCAGATAATAAAACTTAAGGCACTATCAGTTATTAATAAAAATCAGTTCACCTTTCATTGATTTAAAAACAAGTTTAAAATTTAAGACTACTTTTAGGACCACTCTTTAAGAGAAATTAATATGAAAAGACTGATCTGTAAGCAAAATGTATGGTAAAATGACCAATCACTTTTAGGAAATACACAAAGAACTATACATTCAGAGTATTAGCTTGGTCTTATTTGTCTTTATGAGTTATATGACTAGGCAGCTTCATTATTTCTGAGAGTTTTATAATCTTAGCTGCTCAAAATCATACCACATATTACTATGTCTGGATCATAACTTTATTTTTGTTTGTTTATAATTAAAAACTTTCTTTCCTTGTTGATTAAGAAGAGGAATACTTTTTCATTTAGGACATGTTATAATTTACACATTCTTCCTAAAAAAACTGTATAGTAGTATCTAGTCTAATATTGAAGGCAGATTTTACAAAGTTCTCAGACTTCCTGCTCTCATTTGAACCATTTTTCTTTTTTTGCACTGTCACAGTGTCCCTACAGAGATTTCTTTTTTAAATTGCATATCTTAGGTGCTATGGACTGACTTATAACACCTATCCCACCCCCAACCAATTCATATGTTGAAGTTCTAATGCCCAGTGTTACTATTTTTGGATATAGAACCTTAGGAGGTAATTAAAGTTAAATGAGGTCATCAGTGTTGGTCACTAATCATATAGGATTAGTGTCCTCATAAGAAGAGACAATAGAAAGCTCATTCTCTCCATAGTGTTCAAAGAAGTTATACGAAGACTTCTTTGTAGAGGGAGGTGGTGGCCATCTGTAAATTAGAAAGAGTTCTCACTAGAAATTGACCACTCTGATCTCAGATTTCCAGCCTCCAGAACTGTGTGAAAAGAAATTTCTGTTGTTTAAGCCACCCAGTCTATAGTATTTTGTTATGGTAGCTCAGGCTGACTGCTGGATTAGGCGATTTTACCATTTCTTGGATCCTATGTTTGTCTTGTGGAATGAGTTTTTATTTTACTGGAGTTTGTCCAGGAATAAACTTTTTTAGAAGGAGTAAGTGGATGGTGAACTTTCTGGGTCCTTGAATATCTGAAAGTATTATTTTGAACTAAGATATAATGTACTGTATCCATTTGTTTTTCCTTCTTTATACATAAGGTCAAATTTCTTCACATTTTAAAATTCCAGAAATTGGCATACAAAATTTAATCAATAGCAAAACCTCATAAGTTGTGAAACAGAAGGTAGAAGAGTAAATACAGCCAAGTTGATGTTGACCTTAATGATAGTTAAAGTTATTTATTTGATAATTGCCTCAGTTACTTTTATGTAATAGTGTCATCATGTACTTGAATAGTAACATAAATTTGTATAAAAAAATTGTCACTTAAAGTCATTGAGCTTCTGCATTAGCCCTTGAATTGTCTACTTGAAGACTTCTTGTGTGAGATAATTAAATATCATTATCACTTCGTCTACTGTTAGCTGGGATTATGTTACTTGCACCTAAATGAAGACTCAGTGACACATCATGGATTTAACTGTATAATTTCAAACTATATTCTTTAAGCATTGCAATGGAAGAGTGAGACACTGGCAGTTATGCCATCATGGTGACCCAGAATTTTTTCTTAGTTCACGATTGCGATCTTGATCTTTATAACATGCTTAAAATTGTATGATGTTCACATTTAGTAATCTCAAGGTTTTCTCTTTGGTAAAACTTGGGGTTTTAATTTTTTCTTAATTGAATGGCATGTCACAATTAAAGAGCTTCTCTTAAAAATCAACTGGTGAGTCCTGTTAAATAGATGTAATGGTTAGAGTAATGGTTCTTCATTTCACTTGAACTAATTATGCAAAAATTTTATTCTCTAGAAATTCTTTCACATATTCTGAATTATGGTACATACCAGGCATCTTATATGCTAAAAGAGAACTACTTTTTTATTTCAATGCTTCAGAATATTTTTTATAATATTGTCCCATTTTATAAAACAGGGAATGACAAACTCCTCTTTTATAAGTATATGAGTATATATGTTTGTGTGTGTGTGCTAATATATATTTATGTTAGGAAATAACTGCTCCCTCAGCTTTACTTATTTATAGACCTTTTCTTTTGTATTTGTACAGGGGCAAACTGTGGTTCACATCTCCATCCATCTCCCACATATGAGAAGTAGAACTACTAGTTCAGAATTTACATTGGTACAATTATTAATTACCCACAATTTGCTTTCACCTTCTGTACTTGTTGACTCTGTGAGAAGTTAATCCAGAAGTTTTTTTGGAAAGAATGGCTCTTAGTTTTTTCAGATCTTTTATGTCTTTGGCCTACAGTTTTCTGGGCTCTTATTTCTCCATCCAGCTAATGCCAGAAGCTCTGTCTCTCTTTCCCAGAAAGTTCTCATAATTTTCTGCCTGGGTAATTATATTTTAAAGAGCATATGAATTCATTTTGGTTATGTTTTCTGTCATTTCAATGGGATTTTGGGAAGGAAAGGAAGCAAACACATTTACTCTTACCTCCTTCTTACACTAGATATCTTTCTTTCTTACATGATTCCCTCCATTTATTCAGTTAACAACTTTAGGGACTCCACTAAGCATCATGTTTTTTCTTGTTCTTCAGAACAAACAAAATTGCCATCCATGAGGCCACCAATTTTCCTATCACTTTTGTAGCATCTTAGTGGGGAAAAAATATGTTTATTGCTCACAAATTATACTTTTCACCTCTGACATTATAGAAGATTTGTTATTTGCTTCTTTTTTGGGGACCTTTTTTAAAAAAAGTTACTTCAATTAAGGAAAGTACCCTATCCTCTAATTTAGGTCCTATATATCCCAAATATATTAATCAGAAGTAAACTTTATTTCTAATTTGGGCTGTAGAACACCATGATAAGAAGTTAAATACAGGAAAAGAAGTAAATAAAGATCCTTTTAAAGTAAATATGAAAACTCCTGGCTTAGAACTTTAAACACATCACACTTTAAAGACATCAAGTTGAATCACCTTTTATGGATAAGGAAGTTAAAGTATTCTTATTCTACCAGGACTTCTTTCAGAGATTGAATCAAAATGCCAATGTTAAAATGCAATGCAGACTCACTGTGCAAACTCTTGAGAGACCATGGCTATACAGGTTTTCAAGAGAAGTGTAGTAACATTGGTAATTTATGGCTGGCTATAATAATGCTGTTGCTGTCATGAGCCACTCTGGACAATCCCAGGAGACTAAAGCTTCCCTTTTCTCATCAATCATTACTGGAGTATTGAATGGGAGGCTAATGATGTTGTTGGCCTGTGGTTATATTCATGTCTTCTTTTTGGAGAATAATAATCTTCACATTTCTGCCTGTGGCCCTGGGCAGAGCTGGAAATGAGAATAAAATTTTCTATTTCCCATCCAAAAGATGGAAATGCTGCTCCAGAGTTTGCTGGTGATGAAATCTGAGACAACTGTTAATTCTCTAATGGTGATCACCTCCTCACCAATAAATCTGTAGTTGCCAAACTCTTGGTGGAAAGTTGAAAAATAGTGTCACATGTTACTTTTGATCCCAAATTTGGGTCCCTTGACAATGAGATGATTAATTGAATAATTATTGCTGGCACTGATAATGTAATTATTACTGCCCAGATAAAGCCACCACAGTGACCTCAAAGCTGTGATCCATGGTAAAGAATAGTGGTATTTTCTGACTTAGAAAGGACCCTGCTGATTTAGGCTCTGTGTTGAAAGAAAGCTCAAACGATGACAGGTTGAGTTTGAGCAAGGAATCCCAGTAATATCAAACCATTTACATTAGACATAGAGAAAAATAGGTCACCTAGTGTAGATATGTTATTGCCATACTTTATAGTCTTTTTCCTTTTTTTTACTTCTGCATGTCTATCTTTTGTTCCCATCCAATATCATATTTTTCCATAGTCTTCACATCATTCAGTGTATCCATGTCCATGAATACTGTGTATTCTGTTTTTGTTGTTAAGTAGAATAATGCTATGAATTTATTCTTCTGATCCTATCCTTAGTATTTATCTAAATTGCTTAGAACTTTGGGTATTTCTACTTCTCATTTTCATTCCCTTTATTAACTGTGGGATATTGGGCAAATTGTTTAACTTCTCTGAGTATGATGGCTACTTAGCATGTGAGGTGATTTTGAACATTCTACAAATTAAAATTCTACAGATTCAATGAAAAGAACATCTTTTCTGTCCTTTCTATCAACTTCTAGCACAATATCTTATGCATAAGAAACATACTGTGAGTTCATGAGATTAGCTAAATTAAGACACACCCGCTGCATATGTGGAGAACAAGTTGTATCAGACAAAGTGTATGAGACCTGGAAAGATGGCAGAGAAGTAGGGAGTTCCATACTTCCTGCCTGCATCTCTCAAACAAAGAAGGGCTGAAGACAAAGGACTCGGAACCATAAAAGTCTGGGAGGAAAAGAGACGGAGTCCACTAAGAAGACAGCCTCATAGGTTCATGATTGCAAACTGGGGAAGATAAAAATGGGCTGGGACATGGAGGCATGGAGGGGAGGGAGCCACTTCTGTGGAGAGACAAAGGGAAGAGAAAGAGCAGCTGGGAAATTGTAGAATGGTACCTGGAGAAGACAAGAACCTCAGCCCGGGACAGAGAGGGATCCTATCATCCCACATCTAACTGCAGGGCTTTCAAGAGAGATCTTATCTCTAACTGCAGAGGTTTCTTCGGGCTGGGTGCCTCGGTCACAGAAATTCCCTCCAGGATATACGGTATGCAAGGGATGCAGTCAGCATCAGGAGGAACTGGTCCCCTGCTCAGTCCCCTGCTCGGACCCCTGGTAAGAAGTGCCCCAGCTTTTGGGATTACATCTGGGGCGGTATCAATGCGCAGGGAGTAAGAGCTTGAAATAGGGCTGGGTGTGGGACATAGAACATGGCCCACCTTGGCTGTGCCACAGCACAGTGAGATCAGACCCAAAAGGGTGATTTGCAACACCTGGTTCCAGGAGAAGGGATTGGAGGGTCGCCATTTTTCTCCCCACAACCACCAAGGCGGGGCCTCAGGGAGTGGCCCACGGGACCCACAGGGGAGGCAAGACCCCCTACATCAAACCATGGCCATCTGGACCGGGTAGCTGCTTTTTTCTGGGATATGGATAGATGCTGCGGAAACAGCCCCTCCCCCAAGATCAGCACTGATGCATTGCCATGATTAACTCTAGATCAATTCTTGCTACTCAGATATATTCTCCCTTATCTCATTCTTATCTCTCCCCTCCTCCGGACTGGGTATTTTAGTTATAGTTTTGCTTAAACAGGCATATTTAATCCATTCTCTTGATGAATGTTCTACACCTCCTTCATTACCTTCCTTTCTCTGAAATAATCAGACTATATAGTTTCTCTGGGTAACATTATCTTCGTGTTTCTTTTTTTCCTCCTCACCTCCTGCCATATTCTCCTTTTTCTCTCTCTGATTAAGCCGTTTAGTCTCTCTGCCTGGTCAATGTTCAATTTCTCTTTCTCTCCACCCCTGTCATTTCTCTCTTTGTATATGCTCTTCCATCAGCCCTGCCTCCATCCTGCTCTTTATTTGTAACTAGGATTTCTGGTTTTATGCTTTTAGACTGTATTTTTGTCTTTTGTTGTTTTTGTTTTGGGTTTTTTTCCTCCCAGTTTGCTTGTTTGTTTGATTTGTTTGTGCGTTTGTGTGCATTTGTTCCCTGTGTGTTTGTCCGTCTATTTTCCTTTCCAGGGCTACTTCAAGAAACAAGCCAAAGTACACATGGTGGAGAGCCCCAAATATCACTATGAATAGGGAAATAAAGTAAGCAAAGCCTCAACAAGAGAGATCAAGGAACGCATTAAAAGAACATTTCCTGAACGGACAGGCCGGGATAATCTATGAGCCACCTTTAATGTAGAAGTACTTGCAGGTGCAGAGCACATAACAAGCTTTTAAAACATACAAGAGACAGAAAGCTAGACAAAATGACAAAACAAGAACTCTCCTCTGAAGAAATTCCAGGAAGAAGTGACAGCCAAAGAATTGGTTAAAACAGATATAATCAACATAACTGACCAAGAATTTAGAACAATAGTCATAAAATCAATTGCTGGGCTTAAAAAAAGCATAGAAGGCACCAGAGACACTTGCTACAAAGATTTTTGGACTTTAAAAATAGTTGTGATGAATTAAGAAATGCTATAAATGAGTTGCATAATAAAATGGAGGCAGCCACTGCATGAACTGAAGAGGCAGAGAGGAGAATAGATGAATTAGAAGACACAATTATAGAAAAAGAGAAAGCCGAGAAAAAGAGAGATAAATTGATCTAAAATCACGAGAGAAGAATTCAGGAACTCAGTGATACAATCAAACAGGACAATATCCATATCATAGGAATTCCTGAAGAAGAAGAAGAGAGAGAGAAAGGGGCTGAAGGGGTACTTGAACAAATTATAGCTGGGAACTTCCCCAATCTGGGGAAAGAAACAGACATTGACATCCAAGAGGCACAGAGAACTGCTTTAGACATAACTTGAATCAGTCTTCTGCATGACATATCATAGTAACTGACAAAATATAAGGATAAAGAGAGAATACTGAAAGCAGCTAGGGATAAAAGGGCCCTAACATACAAAGGGAGACACATCAGGGTAGTTGCAGTCCTATCTACTGAAACTTGGCAGGCCAGAAAGGAATGGCAGGAAATCTTCAATGTGATGAACAGGAAAAATATGCAGCCAAGAATCCTTCATCCAGCAGCTTGTCATTCAGAATAGAAGGAGAGATAAAGGTTTTCCCAAACAAACAAAAATTGAAGTAATTCATCACCCCATGAAACCAGCCCTACAAGAAATCCTAAGGGGGACTCGGTGAGGAAAATGTTGCAAGGAACACAAAGTACCAGAGACACTACTACAAGCATGAATCCTGCAGAGAATACAATGACTCTAAACCCATACTTTTTGCTAATAACACTGAATGTAAATGGACTGAATGTTCCAATCAAAAGACATAGGATATCAGAATGGATAAAAAAACAAGACCCATCCATTTGCTGTCTACAAGAGACTCATTTTAGACCTGAGGACACCTTCAGATTGAAAGTGAGAGGATGGAGAAATATCTATCATGATACTGGAAGTGGAAAGAAAGCTGGAGTAGCCATACTTCTATCAGGCAAACTGGACTTTAAAGTATAGGCAGTAACAAGAGATGAAGAAGGGCATTATATAATAATTACAGGGTCTATCCATAAGGGAGAGCTAACAATTATAAATGTCTACGCACTGAATTCTGGAGCACCCAAATACATAAAACAATCACAAACATAAGCAATTTTATTGATAAGAATGTGCTAATAGCAGGGGACTTTAATACTCCACTTACAGCAATGGATAGATCAACTAGAAATTTAGTGATTTAGAAAATCACTAAAGAAACAGTGGACCTGAACAACACATTGGACCAGATGGATTTGACAGATATATTTAGAACTTTACATCCTGAAGCTATGGAATTCACTTTCTTCTCGAGTGCACATGGTACATTCTCCAAGAGAGATCACATACTGGGTCACAAAGCCGCCCTCAATAAATATAAAAGAATTGGGAATATACCATGCACACTTTCAGATCACATTGCTATGAAACTTGAAATCAACCACAGGAAAATGTCTGGAAAACCTCCAAAAACACAGAGGTTAAAGAACACCCTATTAAAGAACGAATGGGTGAACCAGGCAATTAGAGAAGAAATTTAAAAATATATGGAAACAAATAAAAATGAAAACACAACAATCCAAACTCTTTGGGATGCAGCAAAGGCAGTCCTAAGAGGAAAGTACATTGCAATCCAGGCCTATTTCAAGAAACTGGAAAAAGCACAAATTCAAAATCTAACAGTGCACCTAAAGGAACTAGAAGCAGAGCAGCAAAAGCATACCCAACAGAAGAAGAGAAATAATAAAGATCAGGGAAGAAATAAACAATATAGACTAAAAAAAAAAAAAACCCAGTTGAACAGATCAATGAAACCAAGAGTTGGTTTTTTGAAAAAATAAACAAAATTGATAAACCTCTAGCCAGGCTTCTCAAAAAGAAAAAAGAGAGCACCCAAATAGACAAAATCATGAATGAAAATAGATTTATTACAACCAATTCCTCAGAAATACAAGCAGTTATCAGGGAATACTACGAAAAATTATATGCCAACAAACTGGACAACTTAGAAGAAATGGACAAATTCCTAAACACACACGCACTACCAAAATTCAAACAGGAAGAGATAGAAAATATGAACAGACCCTTAACTAGTGAAGAAATTGAATAAGTTATCAAAAATCTCCCAACAAATAAGAGCCTTGGGCCAGATGGCTTTTCTGCGGAATTCTACCAGACCTTTAAATCAGAGTTAATACCCATTCTTCTCAAGCTATTAAAAAATAAATAAATAAATAAATAAATAAATAAATAAAAGAAATAGAAGGAAAACTTCCAGACTCATTCTATGAGGCCAGCATCACTTTGGTTCCAAAACCAGACAGAGACCCAGCAAAATAGAGAACTACGGGCCAATATCCTTGATGAATATGGATGCAAAAATCCTCAAGAAGATACTTGCAAATTGAATTCAACAGCATACAAAAAGACTTATCCACCATGATGAAGTGGGATTCATTCCTGGGTACAGGGCTCATTCCATATTTGCAAATCAATCAGTGTGTTACATCACATTACCAAAAGGAAAGATAAAAACCATATGATCCTGTTGATAGATGCAGAAAAAGTTTTGACACAATACAGCATCTTTTCTCAATAAAGACCCTCAAGAAATTTGGGATAGAAGGAACTTACTTAAACATCATAAAAGCCATTTATGAAAAGCCCACAGCCAATATCATCCTCAATGGGGAAAAACTAAGAGCTTTCCCCCTGAGTTCAGGAACATGACAGGGATGTCCACTCTCACCACTGTTTTTTAACATAGTGCTGGAAGTTCTAGCATCAGCAATCAGACAACAAAAGGAAATCAAAGGCATCAGAATCGGCAAAGAAGAAGTCAAAGTTTCACTTTTCATAGATGACATGATACTCTACATGGAAATCCTGACAGACTCCACCAGAAGCCTTCTAGAACTGATCTATGAATTCAGCAAAGTCGCAGGGTACAAAATCAACATACAGAAATCAGTTACATTTTTATACACCAAAAATGAAGCAAGAGAAAGAGAAATCAAGAAACTGATCCCATTCACAATTGCACAAAAAACCATAAAATACCTAGGAATAAACCTAAACAAAGACCTGTATAATGAAACCTATAGAAAATTTATGAAGGAAATTGAAGAAGACACAAAGAAATGGAAAAACATTCCATGCTCATGGATCAGAACAATAAATATTGTTAAAATGTCAATACTACCCAAAGTAATCTACACATTCAATGCAATACCAATCAAAATTGCACCAGCATTCTTCACAAAGTTAAAACAAACTATCCTAAAATTTGTATGGAACCACAAAAGACCCTGAATAGCCAAAGTAATATTGAAGAAGAAAACCGAAACAGGAGGCATCACAATCCCACACTTTAGCCTCTACTACAAAGCTGTCATCATCAAACACTATGGTATTGGCACAACAACAGACACATAGACCAATGGAATAGAATAGAGAACCCAGAACTGGACCCACAAATGGATGGCCAATTAATCTTTGACAAAGCAAGAAAGAATATTCAATGGAAAAAAGACAGCCTCTTTAACAGATGATTCTGGGAGAACTGAACAGCAACATGCAGAAAAATGAAACTAGACCACTTTCTTATACCATACACAGAAATATACTTAAAATGGATGAAGGACCTGAATATGAGACAGGAAACCATCAAAACCCTAGATTAGAAAGCAGGAAACTACCTCCTTGACCTCAGTCACAGCAATTTCTTACTCGACACATCTCCGAAGGCAAGGGAATCAAGAGCAAAAATGAACTATTGGGACCTCATCAAGATAAAAATCTTCTGCACTGCAAAGGAAACAATCAAGACAACTAATAGGCAACCAACGGAATGGGAAAAGATAGTTGCAAATGACCTATCGGATAAAGGGCTAGTATCCAAAATCTATAAGGAACTCACCAAACTCCACAACCGAAAAACAAATAATTCAGTGAAGAAATGGGCAGAAGACATGAACAGACACTTCTCCAAAGAGGACATCCAGATGGCCAACAGACACATGAAACGTTGCTCAGCGTCACTCATCATCAGGGAAATACAAATCAAAGCCACACTGAGATATCACTTCATGCAGGTCAGAGTGGCTAAAATGAACAAATCAGGAGACTCTAGATGCTGGC
>CM053567.1:139933309-139947738 GCA_028646485.1 Cryptoprocta ferox
CTCTGGAAAACAGTGTGGAGCTTCCTCAAAAAATTAACAATAGAACTCCCCTATGACCCAGCAATAGCACGGCTAGGAATTTACTCAAGGGATACGGGAGTGCTGATGCATAGGGTCACATGTACCCCAATGTTCATAGCAGCACTTTCAACAATAGCCAAATCATGGAAAGAGCCTAAATGTCTATCAACTGATGAATGGATCAAGAAGATGTGGTTTATCTATACAATGGAATACTACATGGCAATGAGAAAGAATGAAATATGGCCTTTTGTAGCAATGTGGATGGAACTGGAGTGTGTTATACTAAGTGAAATAAGTCAGGCAGAGAAGGACAGATACCATATGTTTTCACTCATATGTGGAACAGGAGACACTTAACAGAGGACCATGGCGGAGGGGAAGGGGAAAAATAGTTAAGGAGAGGGAGGGAGGCAAACCATGAGAGACTCTTAAATACTGAGGGTTGATGGGGGTGGAGGAGAGGGGAAAAGGTGTGATGGACATGAAGGAGGGCACTTGTTGGGATGAACACCGAGTGTCATATGGAAATCAACCTGACAGTAAACTATAAAAAATAAATAAAAATGAAAAAAAATAATAAAAATAAAAAAAGATACACCCCTTGCCTTCAATAAAAGGTTGATTGTTATAAGTGTGAGATGTCAGTTGTGAGCTACTACAGCCTTGTGTTATCTAGCTGAGAATGGTGACTTGAATTCTCCAATTCTGTGGTCTGTAGAAATTCAGAGCCTCTGTCAGTATTTCTGTCTATTCTTTGTGTAGAGAGGGTAAAGGAAAACTTAGGTAGGCTGGAATTCTTCAGTTTTTTTCTCTTATTTTCTTTCTGTTCTGCAGTGTATCTTTCCAAGGTGAAATCTAGCTCTTTAATTGATTTTCAGTGCCAAATATCACCCAAGCAAGTATTCATGAATATAGTAGACTTTGTGTTTCTTCTTTAAGTTAAAAATTATCTTTTTTTATAAAATTTCCCACTCACATCTACTTTCCACGTGTATCTACCTTCTATGTCCTTATTTTTACACAAATGCATATCATAAAGTGTATGGTAATATGTAATATATTTCATGTTTGTAATGTGATACATATATATGTGTTGTATTTAAAATATTCCTACAGTGGCATTTTGATGTACTTCTCATTCTACTTCTGATATCTTTCACAAAACTTTAATTTCTAAGATCTATGTTGATGTATGTAATTTTAGCAATCATACCTCATACAGCATTTTATCTTTTAACTTAGATATTTAAAGATACCTCCATTTAAGAAACAAAACAAACAAGCAAAGGGGAAAGAGAGAGAGAGGCAAACCAAGAAATAGACTCTTGGTGATAGAGAACAAACTGATGGTTACCAACCGGGAGGTGGGTGGGGAGATGGGTGAAATAGGTGATGGGGATTAAGGAGTACACTTGTCTTGATGAGCACCCGGTGATGTGTGTGGAAATGTTGAATCACTACCTTGTACACCTGAAACTAATATTACACTCTGTGTCAACTGGAATTTAAATAAAAACTTTAAAAAAGGTGTTTCTAATTCTTTGCTATTACAAACAGTTCTACCTCTTTCTTTGTTATTCATGTATAAAAAGTTTCTCTGGTGGTTCAAAGCCAAAAGTGGAGTAGGGTACAGGGTATGCATGTACTTGATTTCACTAGTCTACCAAACTGTACCTTAAAATGATTCCAATAATTCATAAGCCCACAGTTCTTTTTAACATTTCATGTTGTCTAAATTATTATATTTGTTAGTCACATTTGTGTAAAGTGGATATGTTCAATATACATGGATAGATCTCTGCACACACATGGATCTGTTTCTAGATCTGGCTTCTTTCCTATTATTATAACACTGCCTTAATTACTATGGCCTTGTGAAATATCTTAATATCTTGTTGATTTAATATCTGCTATTTGCTCTACTTTTTCAGAATTACATAGTTATTTTTAGAACTTTCTTTTATATTTTAAAATTTGCAAATTATGACTGCTACATTGCACAAGTCCAAGGGTCACCATTCATGTGGAATACAAACTACAACAATATGGTCCTGTGGTAAATTCCTTTAAACTCTTTAAATATTTTGACTGCATTTTCCACTGAACATGTAGGCTAATTTGGCAGAAATAGGCATGTTTATTTTATTATGGGCTTCATGTAGTTATATATTTATAGATACTCTATAAGGATACAAATTTTCCTTTGTTTTCTTTTTCACTGCTGCAACCTAGATGAGAGTCTGACACAGCAGGAACTCAATAAATCATTGCTGAATGAATTTCTATACATTCATTCATTCATTCATTCATGTGTATGGCATATCTCTCCACCTATTTTTGTATATCTGGATGTCTATTAAATGCCATTTACCTGTTTTCCAGAATGGTTTTTTAAAGCATTTGTTAGGTTAAATCTGATTCTTACAGATCCTATTGTTATTATGACTGACATATTACTCTGTAAGTAATAACTATTGGCATAGAGTAACTTTGCTTTTTTTTTTTTTTTTGGATGACATTCATGGTTCTTATTGCTACATTGTTGATAATTGTAGAATTTTATCTATTGATTCTCCTTTTTTTCTATATTCATGATCCTATCTTTTTTGAATAACATTTTGACCCTTTATTTGAGTATTTAAGTCTCTTTTTTTAATCTCGTTTGACTGTATTGGTCTCCATGAAGTTTGCATGATGTTTGCAGTATGTTTTTCTAGGCACCTGAACACAGTTAAAGAAGATTTCCTCTTTGTTTTTTTGCTAAGAGTTTTTAAAAAATAAATAAAAATACATTTTATTGAATATTTTCATTTTTAAATTATTTGAAATGACATATTATTCGCCTTTAATCATTTAATGTAACTAATAATTTATCTAATTTTGGAGCATCTTTCAACTTGTAAAATTAATATAATTTACAAAAACAATAGAACTTATAGTGTCTACAAAATACTGTTGGACTCATTTAGGTAAACCTTACATAGAAGTTTTGTAAATATATTCAAAAATGGAAATGATCTAAAATGTTAATTTTTTGAATGTCTAATTTTGTCCTATATGTTATACCGGTCTTATAAAAATTAGAAGCCATTTTGTCTCTATTTCTGTACTCTAGAAAAAATTATAGAAGCAGTAGGTGTTCCTTGGATGGTTAGTAAAAACTGCCTGGATAACCATCTGGCTGGAGACTTTTGAAGAGATGTTTTCATCTATCATCCTATTACTTAATTAATGGTTACTGAGCTTGTCTAGTTCTTTTTCTTAGAAAATATTTCCTGGCCAATCTTGGTAATCAAGATTGATAATGATAATAATAATAATAATAATAATAATAAAACTCTGCTTTATAAGCAGTAAGTTTCCCTCTTTCATTCTGAATCTTGCTTATTTATCAGTGTTTTATTTTTTCTTCATGAATCTTACTAGAGAATTGCCTTATTAGTTGCCTTTTAAAAATAGATTTAGTTTTGTTAATCCTTTCTCTTCTTTTTCTATTTCATTGATTTTTGCTCTTATCTTAATTATTGGCTTCTTACATAGTTTTAAAAGTATTATTGCAAAAAATCTTCCATTGCTTATTTTCTAATTTTTGAGTTGAATGCTCAACTAATTTTAGACATTTAATTCCCTGTTAGATGTTTTCACATCTATAAATTTGACTTTACATATGTAACTTTGCTTTCAAAATTATGGTGTGCAGTCCTTTCATGATACTTTAACTGTAAGTATTTCATAATATGAGCTATTTACTCTTCGACCCATTGATTTTGGGATGTAGGATAATGGGTTTTCAATTATATTTTATTTCATTTTCTTTTGCTATCCTTTTGATTTCTAATTGTTTTAAATTGTGATAGCTATTGGAGGTGTTAACAGATGAGATTGACACAATCTGTGGTAGGGGCAAGTGGTGTTTGGAAGGTCTGCAGAAAGAGGAGGAAGAGGAGGATCTTTGGAGACTGACTGTGGTAGGCGGCCAAAGCCGAGACAGCACCGGGTATTACCAGATGAGCTCCCATTCAGGTCCCTTGCCGGCCTGACATCCCTGATTTCAGACTGGAACTGTGCATTCAGGTTTCTGTGTCCTTGGAGCTTCGCAGACGTGGGATTGGGGATCCAGGGTTCAGTGCCAGCAGCCTGAGTTACCGTCCCGGTGCCTTTGGTCTCTGGAAGGTGAGAGGCTTGCGCTGCAAGCATGCGCAGTTCACTCCCCCAGTCTGACTTCGCGTAGTCCTGCCCCTGACCTGCTTTTGGGTTAGAGCTTGGTTCCTTACGCTTGGCTAGGCTCCTGGGAAGAGACACCATGGCATTGTGACTCTGATTGGGGCATTTGGGGAGGTGTCCATGAGGACTGGGATTTGCTTGATAGATGACATGTGCCAGACTTCTCAACTATGAGTCTGTGATGAGAGGCCTCCGGCACCTGTGGCACTCAGGTGTTTGTTATCCAGTCCCCACAGATCTTCTGAGATCGGGTGAGACTGGGATTCCTCTGGGAAGAGTGGTATCAGCAGCAGTGGCTGGGGCCCTCTCTTGCCATTCTCTTAGCTGCCTCTGTTGCTCAGCTCATCCCAGTTTATCCTCTCCTGGCCCCTCCATCTGGAATCACACTTACTTCCCCCTCCCACACCCAGAGCCACAAAGCGCACCCCGCGGGCTCCAACTGCATCCTGTTTGCCTGCTAAGGAAACCTCACACTCCACTCACCGGGACCAGACCTCAGCCCATCCTGCCTCCATCGTCTGTGGTTTGTGTGGATTATAGTTTGGAGGAGTTTGGAGGGGACCATACACAGGTCTGCAAGAAGATGAGAAAGAGGAGAATGCTGACTGACCTTGGAAGGTTGCCGAAGCTTACAGCCCCGGGTATTATCAGGTAAGCTGCTATTTGGCTCCTCTGCTGGCCTGACACACCTTATTTGATGATTTCAGAATGGCACTGCACATTCAGATTTCTGCAGTCTTGGACCTTGGCATTTGGATGATTAGACCTCCAGGATTCACCGCAGTAGAATGTTTATTAGAATTGATAAACCTACATTGACACATTATTATCGACTAAAGTCCATAGTTTCATTAGGATACACTCTTGGTGTCATACCTTCTGTGGGTGTGGACAAATGTGCCATAGCATGTATCTGTATAGTATCATAGAGAATGGTTTCACTACCTTGAAAATTATGCTGTACCTGGTCTTCCCTTCAACCCTTAACTCCTGTCAATTAATAATCTTTTTACTGTGTCCATAGTTTTGTGTTTTACAGAAATGCCATATAATTGGATTCAGACAGTATGTAGCCTGTTTGGATTGTCTCTTCACTTATTAGTTCCTCCATGTGTTCGTCAAAGGAGAGCTCATTTCCCTTTAGTGCTGAGTAGTATTCCATTGTTTGGATGCACCACAGTTTATCCATTCACCTACTGGAGGAGATCTTTGGTCTGTTTGTCTGTTCTCTCACCAAAACCACACTGCCTTGATTACTATAGCTTTATAGTAAATGTTGACATTAGGTAGCCTCAATTCTCTAACTTTTTCTCCTTCAATATTGTGTTGACTATTCTGGGTTTTTCCTCTCCATATAAACTTTAGACTTTGTCAATATTCACAAAATAACTTACTGAGAATTTGTTTGGAATTTCATTGAATCCAAAGATAAAGTTGGGAAGAACTGATGTCTTGATAATATTGAGTCGTCCTACTTGTGAACATGGAATAGCTCTCCATGTATTTAATTCCTTGATTTTGTTCATCAGTTTTGTAGTTTTCCTCAGATACTGTACATATTATATTCTGTTAGACTTATACCTAAATTTTTGTGGGTGCTAATGTAAATGGTATTGTGTTCTTAATTTCTTTTTTTTAATGTTTATTTTATTTTTGAGAAAGAGAGGGAGGGAGACAGCACATGAGTGGGGGAGGGGCAGAGAGAGAAAGGGAGACACAGGATCTGAAGCAGGCTCCAGGCTCGGAGCTGTCAGCACAGAGCCCAACGCAGAGCTTGAACTCATGAACCTCGAGATCGTGACCTGAGCCAAAGTCAGCACTTAACCGAATGAGCCACCCAGGTGCCTCTTGTGTTTTTAATTTCAAATTCCTCTTGTCATTGCTGGCAGATAAGAAAGTGATTGACTTTTGTATGTTAATGTTGTATCCTTCATTTCTTTCTATACTCACTTATTAGTTCCAATAGTTTCTTGTTGATTCCTTCACATTTTATACATATATTATCATGTCATCTGCAAACAAAGATAGTTTTATTTCTTCTTTGCCAACTTGTATATCTTTTATTTCCTTTTGTTGTTTTGTTGCATTAGTCAGAACTTTCAGTATGGTGTTGAAAAGGGTTGATGAGAGAGAACATTTTTGCCTTGTTCTTGATCTAGTGGGAAAGATCTGATTTTCTCAACACTAACTGATGATGTTAGCTATAGGTTTTTGTAGATATTCTTTATCAAATTGAGGATTTCCCCTCTATTCCTTTTTCATGGAAAGTTTTTATCATGAGTGGGTATTGGATTTTGTCAAATGCTTTTTTTGCATTTACTGATATGATCATATTTCTTTTTTAGCCTATTGATGTGATGGATTATAGTAATTAAATTTTGAATATTGAACCAGCCTTGTATACCTGGGGTAAATCCCACTTAATCATGATGTATAATTCTTTTTATACATGTTGGACTCAATTTGCTAATACTTCATTGGTAATTTCTGCATCCCTGTTCATGAGAGATATTGGTCTGTAGTTTTCTTTTCTGGTAAAGTCGTTGGTTTCAGTATTAGGTAATGGTTACCTCATCAGATTATCTTTTTAACCTGATTTATGAAGGATTTTTGAGTATATTATGTGTATGTAAAGACTGTAGATTCTATGTTTACTGGACCTACATTTTTTTGATCTATTCAGTAGGTCAAAGTTGAAAATATAATTCTAACACCTGAAACTAATGTAACACTGTGTCAACTATACTTCAATAAAAAAATCATAAAATATAATTCTAATCTTTGCTCTTTTTTCTTTGCTTGATCTGTTAGTTTTTAGGTGAATGTGTTCAAATTTCTACTAAAACTAAATATTATTTTATTCCTGGTATTTCAGTTTTTGCGTTGCATGTTTTGAGGCCCTATAATTGGGAGTCTATATTTATGATTATTATGTGGTATTAGCATGTTGTTTCTTTTCCAGGGTGAAATGCTCATCTTTATCTTTTATGGAATTTTTACCTTATATTTTGGCTGGTACATATTGCTTAACATATATTTTAATTCCCTTGTTTTCTGTCGTTTTGCATCTATTTGTTATTGAGACTTAGAATAACATTGTTGGATTTATTTGGAAAAAATTTATTTTAAAAGTTTTTATTTCATAAAAAGTGAGTTGAACTCAGGGTGCCTGGTTGGCTCAGTCGGTTAAGCATCCGACTTCAGCTCAGGTCATGAGCTCACCGTTCCTGAGTTTGAGCCATCTGTCAGGCTCTCTGCTGACAGCTCAGAGCCTGGAGCCTGTTTCAGATTCTTTGTCTCCTTCTCTCTCCCTGCCCCTTCTCTGCTCATTCTCTCTCTCTCTCTCTCTCTCAAAAATAAAATTTTAAATTTTTTTTTTAAAAAAGTGAGTTTAGGGGCGCCAGGGTGGCTCAGTCGGTTGAGTGTCTGACTTCGGCTCAGGTCATGATCTCACAGTCCGTGGGTTCGAGTCCCATGTCAGGCTCTGTGCTGACAGCTCAGAGCCTGGAGCCTGCTTCGGATTCTGTGTCTCCCTCTCTCTATGCCCCTCCCCCGCTCACTCTCTGTCTCTGTCTCTCAAAATAAAATGAAGAGATAAAAAATTTTAAAAAATATTAAAAAAGGGAGTTTAACTCCACTTATTATAACTAATGTAAGTCAGGACTTATTTCTAACACTTTCTTTTGTATTCATACTTACAATGATTTATTTCTTTCCTACTTTTGGTTGGAGATAAAATTTTCTTTGTTCAGATTTGTTTTCATTTCCTGGATCCTTGGTTGGAAAGAGTGCATTCTCTGTCTATTCATCACGACTATAATTAAGATCCATAGATGTACTTTTTTTCCCCCATCAATAAAAAGCAACAACCTCACCTCACTTTCAGTTTTAATTCCATTCTTCCCTCCCCACTGCCCAATCATGCTCCATCTTCATTCTAATTCTTCATCTGATGGGTTTGGTGCAGAGGAGGGGATCAATGACAAGTGTCTTAATTTGCTTCCTAAGGTGGACGATCAAACTGACTTTGGTGAAGTTATTTTGAGGAGTGAGATTTTAGGAATAAGTAACAATTCATAATCCATAGACTGTTTTCCCCATCTTGGTTTCTTTTCCCCTTCTTTTCTCTCCCTTTTCCCTTCTTACACTTCAGTCCTAGATATTCCCCACAAACCCCAGAGACTTCTCTTGTACAGAGATGTATCCCCTTACTATAGAATGTTTACTTCAACTAATTGTATTTAATCTCTTGTAGAAGACTCTATTCTTATTACAAATCGATGAATTTTTCCTAAAAACATTTCCCTTTAATAGGTTATGTTGTACCACTTGGGAAATAATGAAACAGTGTTATTATTATTCTTTTTTTTACATAAGATAATTCTTGTGTAACTAGGAGGAGTAAAGTTGGAAAAGAAAGTCTGTTTAAATAGTTGTATCATGGATCAGTGAAAATTTGGAAGGAGTAGAGTCCTTACAAATCGCTGATGATTTTTGGGACGTTTCTTTTAACAATGAGAAATTCTTCTCTGTGCAATTTGGTTCAACTAAAATGTATTCTCTAGTAGACGAGATGATACATATCTGGTGTGTACTGTTAATGCCTTGGCAAAGAAAAGACTCTTTAGGAGGTGAGTTTTTTTTCCCCCTCAAATCTCTGGAAGATTGCAATGAGCAATTTTTGGAAGAAAAGAGTGGTTAAAGCAGAGGGAAGCAAAGCAACAATGGGTTTTTTTATTGGTGGTTGTGGCGCTCAAGTAAGTAACTTATACTCTATATTTCTGCATTATAAGACTTGAAGGCACCTACTGAACTTGAGTCTCAAGATTTCCAAGTTTTCAACTGTTATTAGGGAATAGTAGGATAATTACTTGCTGGTAAAGTGCTTTGAGATCTTTAAATAAAAGCTTTCAGTGTGTGAGTTTCGAGTTTTACTTTAAAGAGGCAGGGAGAGAACCTTTTGGTGGTAGCTTTATCCATTGTTTTTCTGTATTATAATTTTTTTTTCAGATACATCAGGGTTCTTTTGTGGATTGCTTCTGTCTTTATGGAATTCTGGCTTTTACCTAGTACCCAGGCAGCTTTTGGAAACAAAATGATTACAAAAGCAACATGCAGTCGCTTCTTTGTTGTATAGGTTTTTTTCCTCCCCCTTTAGCCCTTTATCTTTATATGTTACTTTTTGTCTGACATTTCTGCATTCATCACCCCATGTCAAGTTGCAATAAGGCTATTATAAGATGGATGGATGAGGGGATGACAGGAATACAGACAATTCACGTTTTTCATTTCTTTGTAGCTGGAGTTTTACAAGTTTTCTACATCTGTATTTATCTTCTTACCAAACCTCCCCCCTTTAAAAATATTTATTTATTTTGGGGGAGAGCACAAGCGGGGGCGGGGCAGACAGAGAGGGACAAAGGATCTGAAGTGGACTCCGTGCTGACAGGCTGATGGCAGCAAGATGTAGGGCTTGAACTCACAAACTGTGAGATTCTGACCTGAGCTGAAGTCGGATGCTCAGCTGACTGAGCCACCCAGGCGCCCCCCAAGCCCTCTTTTTAAAACAGGTAGACAGTAGTCTTTCTTTCTGTCTCATTCCCAAAATGTTTTCCATGATTCTTCTTTTTACAGTATTAAATAAGTCTATTGCAATGATAAGGAGATATGGATTCACTTATGATTCAGCAAACTAACAACTTTGTATGTGCTCAAAGGCTTCAGAACCCTCTTCTCTAGAAATTAAGGTAAGTGTACTCTTAGGCTTCCCTTGTCTAACTCAATGAGCAGGAGCCTGCGGAACAAGTATTCAAAGGGAGGTTTTCTGATGGGTGGTCTTGTCGTTTCCAAATTTTGTGATCTTGCCGTTGAGTTGGAAATGGGGCTCAAATCAGAATTTTTAAATGAGTAAAACATTTCCCTAGAAAGTCAAAGTCAATTACATGAGAATGACCTTCGATAGGTTGTACGTTTATTTTTTAAAAGAGTCCTGTTGATTACTCTGATTTCATTCAGAATTAATATAAAAAATAATGCTACAGCACAAAGACACTATAAAATAATTGAAAATGAATTTCCACAAGTAGACGGTACACCAATCTTATTCTTTTCTAGGTGGCCTGTTCTTCATTTTTGGGGGAGGCACAGATTCTTTGAATCCAACACAGTATGTGTAAGACAGTCATAGTTATATACGATGTATTCCCCAATTCTTTTCCCATAGCACCAAAATGTCTAGAACCAACAGTGAAGGTTTGGCTGTTGCTCACCTTTATGTCATACATATTTAGAAATATGTGACTTGAACTAATGCACATTTCAAGGTTATTCTATGTGTTCAGGTGGAATAAAATATCTGGATAGCTACACATTTCACTGAAATACAGTTGTATGGTTTACCTTGTTATAGAACTCTGCCTTCCTTAGCCTTTGCTGTCCTCACTGTTTTTGGCCTGCAGACCTAGTGTTGCCAATTCCCTCCAGCCCTGATGGCAGTCAGTACTTTAGGAAGCCCATGGCCAGCCATAAGTGGAGGCTCTTATTCATCATGCTGTAATAGGCTTGGTGTTTATAGTGCATAAAGTTAATCCGGGGCCCCTTAGTTTCTGATAGGTAGGCTTTTGTAATCCCCATTGTATTTTCCAAATTTACGTGTTTGGGTTTCTGTTTTAATTTCATTATTTTTTTCCTTCACTTCTCCTGGTGGGACCTCACTACTCTAGGTTTGGGCTGTGACACTGTATAGTTATCCTTTGTCACCATTTCTTCATTTTATATGGTGTCTGGGTCCTATTATCATTTGCTCAACCCTAAATATTATTGTCATTTCTTGAAAATTTCCTCTGCTTCCCACCCACTCTATTGCATGTCCTGGATTATAGACCCCTAAAGACAATGAATTTGAGTTCACCATAGAGTTTGGACACTACTTTGGATCCCTCCTGAAATCCAGTCCTCCATGCTTATCAATTGTTTTATATTGACACCATTCATTTGTAGCTTCCTTTCCTTGTACCATCTTTTTGCTGATACTCTGGTATTTTAGAGCTGAATCAATTAAAGCTAGGATATTTTTTTTCTTTTTTTAATTTTTAATTTTTAAAATTTTATTTAAATCCAAGTTAACATATAGTTATGTTATTAACATAATGTATGTATTATTATACATATAATATAATAATGGTTTCAGGAGTAGAATTTAGTGATTCATCTCTTACGTATAACACCCAGTGTTCATCCCAACAAGTAGGGCATTTTTATTTTATCCCTGGTTCTCCCACTGTTCAAAGGAATGATTTAATAAGGCATAAAAATATGGAACTGAAGGCAGGTGTAATTAGTGTATGTTCCATTGGCCTCAGGTCCCACTTCAGTGTTTATTTCTTTGGTAATTGAAGATCTCAGGCAAACATATTAAGCTGAACAGTTCTATAGTTGCACTAAATGCAATGAAAGATTATCTTTAGCCATGCTGACTTGTAAATAGAAAATGCTGGCCTGTGTCCCCAAGAGTTGAACATATCACATTCCCTCTAGTCCTTACCTACCTATTTTCTCTTTTCTAAATATTGCATTTTGTCTCTCACTTCCATGCCTTTGCACTTACTGTTTTCTCTACCTGTAATACCCTTCTTCAACTTTTCAGGACTAACTCTTGCTCTGCAGTTTAATAATCAATGCCAGGCAACATTAGGTGCTCTCCTTGGTGTTTTCTAAGATCTCTGTGCTTGCTGCTATCCTAGCATTTACCATTCCGAGTCACAATTGTCTCTGCAGTGGCCTCTGAGCTCAGGAAGGGCCACTTTGTATCTCCTCATCTAATATACTCAATATATTCTACTGAATGCAAGAACAGATTTTCTTCTCTTGTGGTAGATGTTAGAGGTTAGATGTTTCAACCCAAGATGTTACTTTCATTTTTATCTAGTTCAGGATATTTTTAAAAATATCATATTCTAAAAGGTTTATATATAGTTTTCCTTAACAAGAACTTTGAATAAATGAATTGGAAATACTCTTTTGACAATTGAAGGGGTGCTAACAATACTGACTCCATCTTTGGCCCTCTATCTTGTTCATGTTTGCTCAGTCACCTCTCTTGGGACTATGCATTCCAGGGCCTTTGGAGGTTAATATACATACCTTAGAAATACCTGTTAAGGCTGGGACAGGGAAGGCTTGCTCTGGCCTCTCATGAATCTGTTAGAGGTGATGTAGAGTTGCCCCTTTATGATGCACAGGTGGTGCCACAGGATCTAATTAAAGGTTAGCCATCTATTAGGTGCATGCAAGTCCTTTGAGGTGCATGTGGAAACCCTTGGCCTTACCACCATGCCCTTCTGCATGTCCTCTCACCCTATAAAATCTGTAGACTAAGGTCTGGGCTTTGTGGAAAATAACTGCAGCTGCCATGGATTGACCTCCGGCTGATACCAACCCCCACTCCTGTCACTTAGTTACCCTGAATAAAACTGGTCTCAGAATGACTTCCCAGTTTGGAGGATACTTTACTGTCTCTCCTCCACTTCTAACAATATTATCTTTTGAGTTTCTGATATCATTTTACCTCACTTTACTTTTTTGCGTGTGTGTGGGGGGGGTGTGGGTGTGTCACCCTGATGGTATCAGTGCTTGAATTTTTTTTTTCCAACTCTATGGAAGTATCACAAAATTGTAAGATATTTAAAGTGTACATATGGTGACTATATATATATATATATGTATATATGTATATATATATATATATATATATAGTGAAAGGAGTCCCATCTAGTTAATTAACTTATCCATCACCTCACATGTTTATCTTTTCTTTTTGCTAAGCATATTTAAATTCTACTCTCTTAGAAAATTTTGATTATATTAGATTCCTAGATTATATTTATCTTATAGCTAAAATTTTGTACCCTTTTACCAACATCTCTATTTCCTCCAACCCACAGTCCCTGGAAACTACTGTTTCCAAGAGTTTGACTTTTTTTTTTTAAGGTTCCGTGTGTAAGTGACACCATGCAGTATTTGTCTCTCTCTGTCTGGCTTATTTCATTTAGCATAATGCCCCTAAGATCTATCTGTATTGTCACAAATGGTAAGATTTCCTTCTTTCTTATGGTTGAAAAGGTATTTCATTGTATATATACTACATCTTTTTATCCATTTACCCATCGATAGACATTTAGGTTGTTTCTATAGCTTGTCTATTATAAATAATGCAGTAAAAATGAGAATGTAGATATGTCTCTGAATTCTTGCTTTAGTATTTTTAAAATATATATCCAAAAGTGGAATTGCTGGATCATATAGTTCTAGTTTTAATGTTTTTGAGGAACCTTCACACTGTTTTCCATAGTGGCTGCACTAATTTGTGTTCCTCCCATGGTCCACAAATATTCTCTTTCTCTACATCCCTGCTAACGCTTGTTTTCTCTTGTCTTTTTGATGATAACCATTCTAGTAAGTGTGAGGAGATAGCACGTTATGTTTTTAATTTATATTTACCTGATGTTTAGTGATGTTGACCACCTTTTATATACCTGTCAGCCATTTTTATGTCTTCTTTGGAAAAATGTCTATTTTCAGTTCCTCTGCTCATATTGTACAGACTTGAACATATTAGTAAAGTTTTTACAGAGATAGAGCCCTTGAAGTAAAAATATCAAATCCCAGAAAACTGTCATTATCTTACAAATGTTTCCATCTTTTTCTAAGTTTACAAGTTGATTATATGTTAATATTCCATGTGTATGTAAAAGTCTGATATATGATACAGTTGCCAGTAGGAGAAGGACAGATTATTTGATGGATGGTGTAGGGAAAACCTTCCCAACAAATGCAGAGAAATAAAGCTAAATGCCTATTTGGCACCGTAAATATAGTCTTTCAGTTTGATTAAAGATATAAATGTAGGGGGTACCTGGTGGCTCAGTCATTTGAGTGTCTGACTCCTGATTTTAGCTCATGTCACAATCCCAGGATTGTGTGATCGAGCCCAATGATGGCCTCCATGTTTAGTGTGGAGCCTGTTTAAGATTCTCTCGGAGGAAGGACAAGATGGCGGAAGAGCAGGGAGCTCTGTAATCCGAGCACGCCCGTATGGATTGAACTGAGAAGGACTGAAGGGATAAAACTTGGATTTGCAAGTGGGGGAAAGAAGAAACAGACGCCAGAAAGAAGACAACCTC